>LR738713.1:360872683-361022034 GCA_902687465.1 Secale cereale
ATGGGGCCTAGTCTTCTTAGGCGCAGGGCCTTGTTCCTCACAGCCACGGAGCCTAGTCTTCTTAGGTGCAGGGCCTTGTTCCTCGCAGCCATTGAGCCTAGTCTTCCTAGGCGCAGGGCCTTGTTCCTCGCATGCACGGAGCCTAGTCTTCTCAGGCACAGGGCCTCGTTCCTCGCAGGCACGGAGCCTAGTCTTCTCAGGCGCACGGCCTCGTTCCTCGCAGGCACGGAGCCTAGTCTTCTCAGGCGCTGGGCCTTGTTTCATGGGTAGAACCTCCGGAGGTGCCGGATGTTCCATGCGTTCAGGATGGGGACGTCGTCCCCTGTTTCCAGGCGCACGGCGCCGGGTCTGAAGACGTGGGTGATCTTGAACAGGCCTTCCCACATGGGTGAGAGCTTGTGCAGCCCCTCTCTGGAGAGGACTCTCCTCAAGACGAGATCACCTACCTCGAGTGTCCTGGGGCAGATGCTGCAGCAGTGGTACCGCTGCAACGCCTACTGGTATCTTGCAGCTCGGAGTGAAGCGTCACGCCGGCGCTCCTTCCCCAGCACGTGGTACGTCCCTTGCAGGGCGCCCTGCCGCGCCTTGTCAAACGCTAGGACTCGCGGGGAGCGGTGCCTGACCTCATGAGGGAGAACCACTTCAGCTACGTAGACGAGGAAGAATGGGGTCTCGCCTGTTGGCTTGGTGGCAGTGAAGCGGATTGACCATAGCACGGACGGGAGCTCGTCGTGCCAACCCCTTCCACAACCTTCGAGCTTCTTCTTGAATGTCCTGGTCTTGAGGCCTCTCAGGACCTCCGCGTTGGCGCGCTCGGCCTGGCCATTGCTTTTGGGGTGTGCTACAGAAGTGTAGCAAATTTGCGTTCCAATGTTAGCACAATATGTCTTGAAAAGTTTGATAGTGAACTGTGAGCCGTTGTCGGTGATGATGCGGTTGGGGGCCCTGAACCGGTTTACGAGGCCCATGATGAACTTGACAGTGGAGCCGACTGGGAGGGTTCGGACAGCTTCCACCTCCGCCCATTTGGTAAATTTGTTGACGGCGACGTAGAGGTATCGGTAGCCCCCGCACGCTCGAGGGAAAGGGCCCAGGATGTCCAGCACCCAGACCGCGAATGGCCAAGAGAGTGGGATGGTTTGGAGGCCCTGTGCCGGTTGGTGGATCTGCTTGGCATGGAACTGGCAAGCATCACAAGACTTCACCAGCTCGGCGACATTGTTGAGTGCCGTTGGCCAGTAAAAACCACTGCAGAACGCCTTGCCGACCAAGGTGTGTGATGATGAGTGATGCCCACAGTCCCCGGCGTGGATGTCAGCTAGCAGCTCGCCTCCCTGCTTCCTGGAGATGCATCGCAAAGAAACGTCATTTGGTCGCTTCCTGTAAAGCTCACCGTCTAGGATGTAGTATGTCGTAGCCTGTCGGGCCAAGCGTTCGGCATCCTCCTCCTTTTCTGGTAACACTCCTCGCACCAGGTATGACTTGAGTTCCTCGGTCCAGCATCCCTCCTGAGGCTCGAGCACCAGGAGCTAGCGGGCTCCTGAGGCCGGGCCGCAGGCAGGGGCTCCCGAGGCCGGTGACTAGGGGAGTTCCTCCTGAGCCTTCACCGGCCCTTCTCGTTGGGGCGACATCGAGGGCCTGAGGAGCCTTGATAACCCACAAGTGTAGGGGATCGCAACATTTTTTGAGGGTAGAGTATGCAACCCAATTTATTGATTCGACACAAGGGGAGCCAAAGAATACTCTTAAGTATTAGCAGCTGAGTTGTCAATTCAACCACACCTGGAAACTTAGTATCTGCAGCAAGGTAGTTTAGTAGCAAAGTAGTATGATAGTAGCGGTAGCGGTAACAAAGGTAACGATAGTGTTTTTGTAGTTTTTGTAATAGTAGCAACGGAAAAGTAAATAAGCAACAAGCAATATGTGAAAAGCTCGTAGGCATTGGATCGGTGATGGGGAATTATGTCGGATGCAATTCATCATATAAAAGTTATAACCTAGGGTGACACATAACTAGCTCCAATTCATCATTGTAATGTAGGCATGTATTCCGAATATAGTCATATGTGCTTATGGAAAAGAACTTGCATGACATCTTTTGTCCTACCCTCCCGTGGCAGCGGGGTCCTATTGGAAACTAAGGGATATTAAGGCCTCCTTTTAATAGAGTACCGGCACAAAGCATTAACACATAGTGAATACAGGAACTCCTCAAACTTCGATCATCACCGGGAGTGGTCCCGATTATTGTCACTTCGGGGTTGCCGGATCATAACACATAGTAGGTGACTATAGACTTGCAAGATAGGATCAAGAACACACATATATTCATGAAAACATAATAGGTTCAGATCTGAAATCATGGCACTCGGGCCCTAGTGACAAGCATTAAGCATAGCAAAGTCATAGCAACATCAATCTCAGAACATAGTGGATACTAGGGATCAAACCCTAACAAAACTAACTCGATTACATGATAGATCCCATCCAACCCATCACCGTCCAGCAAGCCTACGATGGAATTACTCACGCAAGGCAGCGAGCATCATGGAATTGGTGATGGAGGAAGGTTGTTGATGATGATGGCGACGATCTCCACTCTCCGGAGCCCCGGACGGACTCCATATCAGCCCTCCCGAGAGAGATTAGGGCTTGGCGGCGCCTCCGTATCATAAAACGCGATAATTCCTTCTCTCTCTTTTTTTCTCCCCGAAAGTGAATATATGGAGTCCGGGGGTATGTCGGTGGAGCAACAGGGGGCCCACAAGGCAGGGGGCGCGCCCTGGGGAAGGAGGCGCGCCCCCACCCTCGTGGACAGGGTGTGGGCCCCCTGGTCTGGATCTTTCCGCAGGTATTTTTTATATTTTCCAAAATAATTCTCCGTGGATTTTCAGGTCATTCCGAGAACTTTTTATTTCTGCACAAAAACAACACCATGGCAATTCTGCTGAAAACAGCGTCAGTCTGGGTTAGTTCCATTCAAATCATGCAAGTTAGAGTCCAAAACAAGGGCAAAAGTGTTTGGAAAAGTAGCTCAACTCCCCCAAGCTTAAACCTTTGCTTGTCCTCAAGAAATTCAGTTGATAAACTGAAAGTGATAAAGAAAAACTTTGACAAACTTTGTTTGCTCTTTTTGTTGTAAATATGTAAGTCATCATTCAGGTTTTCAGCAAAGATCATGAACTAACCACATTCACGATAACTTTCAGGCCTCATGTCAACTCACATCAATGGCATAATCAACTAGCGAGCAATAATAATAAACCTCGGATGACAACACTTTCTGAAAACAATCATGATATGATATAACAAGATGGTATCTCGCTAGCCCTTTCTGAGACCGCAAAACATAAATGCAGAGCACCTTTAAGGATCAAGGAGTGACTAAACATTGTAATTCATGGTAAAAGAGATCCAGTCATGATCATACTCAATGCAAATTAATAGTAATACATGCAAATAACAGAGGTGCTCTCCTACTGGTGCTCTTTTATAAGAGCATGATGACTCATCATAAAAGTAAATAGATAGGCCCTTCGCAGAGGGAAGGAGGGATTTGTAGAGGTGCCAGAGCTCGATTTTTAAATAGAGATGAATAACATTTTGAGCGGTATACTTTCATTGTCAACATAACAACCAAGAATCTCGATATCTCCCATGCTACGCACATTATAGGCGGTTCCCAAACAGAATGGTAAAGTTTATACTCCCCCAACCACCAACAAGCACACTCCACGGATAGCCCGAAACAACGGGTACCGTCCAAACCAGCAACAGTCCTGGGGGAGTTTTGTTTAATTATTATGATTTTGAGCATGGGACTGGGCATCCCGGTTACCAGCCATTTTCCCGTGAATGATGAGCGGAGTCCACTCATCGTGAGAATAACCCACCAAGCATGGAAGATATAGACAACCCTAGTTGATACATGAGCTGTTCGAGCATACAAAACAGAATTTCATTTGAAGGTTTAGAGTTTGGCACATACAAATTTACTTGGAACGGTAGGTAAATACCGCATATAGAAAGGTATAGTGGACTCATGTGGAATAACTTTGGGGTTTATGGAAGTGGATGCACAAGTAGTATTCCCTCTTAGTACAGGTGAAGACTAGAAAGAGACTCGGAAGCGACCAGCTAGAGAGCAACAACGGTCATGAACATGCATTAAAATTAATCAACAATGAATGCAAGCATGAGTAGGATATAAATCACCATGAACATAAATATCGTGGAGGCTATGTTGATTTGTTTTAACTACATGCGTGAACATGTGCCAAGTCAGACCACTTGAATCGTTCAAAGGATGATACCACCCTATCATACCACATCACAACCATTTTAATATCATGTTGGCACGCAAGATAGACTATTATAAACTCTCAGCTAATTAAGCATGGCATAAGCAACTATGATCTCTAATTGTCATTGCAAGCATGTTTCATTCAGAACAAGCTGAATCAGGAACGATGAACTATCATATTTACAAAAACAAGAGAGGTCGAGTTCGTACCAGCTTTTCTCATCTCAATTAGGTCATCATATATCATCCTTATTGCCTTTCACTCGCACGACCGAACGGTGTGGATAATAATAATAGTGCACGTGCATTGGACTAAGCTGGAATCTACTAGCATTTAATAGAAGAGAGAAGACAAGGTAATATGGCTCAAGGTTAAATCAACAATAAAGCATAAGAGAGCCACTAAGCATTTTAATCATGGTCTTCTACTCTTGACCCCAAAGAAAAGAAAAGAAACTATTTACACGGGAAGGCTCTCAACAAACAAAAGAAGAACGATAAATCTTTTTTGGGTTTTCTTTTAATTACTACTACTACAAGCAAGGAAAGTAAACTAGCTAGAAGTTTCAACTAATTTTTTTTGTTTTTCTTAAGGTTTTTTCTAGCACACGAGAAAAAGACTAAGAAAAAGAAATGGAACTAAACATGGATGGTACAATGAAATAGTGTGAGCACCGACAACTAGAATAAGGGTGTGAGCATTGAATGTAAAGTCGGTGAGAAACACATACTCCCCCAAGCTTAGGCTTTTGGCCTAAGTTGGTCTATGGCCAGTATTGGCCTGACGGATATCCAGAGTCGTAGTTGGGGTTGTACTGAGATGCAGCAGCTGTCGCCTGCTGAGCTGCAGCTCGAAGGAGGGTTGCTTCCGTCATATTATGATACTCATTTGCCTCCTCCCTGGTTATAGTGTATCTCCCTTTTGCCTGAAAGTCAAACAAAGTAGGGGCAGGAAGAATAATAGGGACGGCATGACGCATGTTAAAGATTAGACGATATTTGAGGGATTGTTCATCCCTCTCTATAAACCGGTGACTAGTCATAGCATGGTAATCCAAATGAGCAGGCGGTAAAGGTTCATCATTTTTATGGACAGGCACACCAAGACGGCGGGCTATGCGAGTGGCATAAATTCCACCAAATAAGTCTCCTTGCAAGCCATTATGATGTAGCCTACGTGCAACAATGGCTCCCAAGTTATATTGTCTATCACCTAGTACAGCACTCTTGAGAACACTAAGATCAGGGACACACATGTTGCAAGCCTCATCCTTACCGTTTATGCATCTACCGATAAAGAGAGCAAACTAATGAATATCAGGAAAATGAAAGCTCCCTGTGGTAGCATGTGTGATTTATCTAGATTCCCCCACTGTGATACTAGCAAGGAAATCTCTATATTCATATTTGTGAGGATCACCCATACTGCCCCATTGCGGGAGCTTACAAGCATCATTAAAATCCTCTAAGTCCATGGTGTAAGATTTATCATAAAGGTCAAACAGGACAGTGTGAGAATTACGTGAAGATGGAAATTTAAACAAATTTAAACCTTCTCACAAAGGTATCAGTTAAGCCACTGTATTGAGGGCACTTATCTTGTATGAAGCCCTCGAGGTCAGCATTGCGCACATATGCGTAAAATTCCTCCTTGATGCAAACTTGATCCATAAAGTCAACTGGCGGCCATTCACAAGGCCGCACTTCCGCTTCCCTCGGTAGTTCATCGTCCGGCTCACGAAACGTGAGCCTCGGTTCTTGCATCCTTGAAGAATCACCTTGGAAGATTTTCCTATGCATTTTTCAAGGAACAATCTCCCCAAACAGTTTGGTGAATGGTGCTTTGAGCAAGGAGATCAAAAAATGGCAGCAAGAAGAGCTATAACTCGTGCTTGAGCTGGTTGGTGATTTTTTTGGGAGGAAGAAGAAGAGTATGGGTGCATGAATAAGTGGAGGGGGGCACGTGGGGCCCTCGAGGCACGGGCGCACCCTGTGAGGGTGGGCACGCCCTGGACCCTCGTGGCCAGGTGCTGGCTCCCCTCGCTATGTGTTCTATGCCAAATATTCTCAAATATTCTAGAAAAAAACATATTTAATTTTCAGGGCATTTGGAGAAATTTTATTTTCGGGGTATTTTTTATTGCACGGGTAAGTCTGGAAACAGACAGAAAATACTATTTTTGCTTCATTTATCCTAATTAATAGAAAGTAAAAGGGGGATACAGAAGGTTGTGCTATCTAGATTCACCTATCCCATGCTCATCAAAAGGAACCCATTAACAAGGTTGATCAGGTCTTGTTAATAAACTCTTTCCGAATAACATGAAACCGGAGAATTTTCGAATAACACTAGGTTACCTCAATGGGGATATGTATGTCCCCAACAATAAGAATGTCATATGTCTTCTTGACAGTAGGAAGAGGAAATTCAAAACCTCCAATAGTAATAGTTGGAATTTTTCCAATAGAATTGATATTATGGACCTGAGCTTGTTTCCACGGAAAGTGTACCGTATGCTCATTACCATTGACATGAAAAGTGACATTGCCTTTGTTGCAATCAATAACAGCCCCTGCAGTATTCAAAAAGGGTCTACCAAGGATAATATACATACTATCATCCTCGGGAATATCAAGTATAACAAAGTCCGTTAGAATAGTAACATTTGCAACCACAACAGGCACGTCCTCACAAATACCGACAGGTATAGCAGTTGATTTATCAGCCATTTGCAAAGATATTTCAGTAGGTGTCAACTTACTCAAGTCAAGTCTACGATATAAAGAGGAAGGCATAACACTAACACCGGCTCCAAGGTCACATAAAGCAGTTTTAACATAGTTCCTTTTAATGGAGCAAGGTATAGTGGGTACTCCTAGATCTCCTAGTTTCTTAGGTATTCCACCTTTGAAAGTGTAATTGGCAAGCATGGTGGAAATTTCTACTTCAGGTATCTCTCTTTTGTTGGTAATAATATCTTTCATATACATAGCATAAGGATTTGTGTTAAGCACATCACTCAAACGCATACGCAAAAAAGATAGGTCTAATCATTTCAGCAAAGCGCTCAAAATCCTCATCATCCTTTTTCTTGGATGGTTTCGGAGGAAAAGGCATGGGTTTCTGAACCCATGGTTCTCTTTCCCTACCGTGCTTCCTAGCAACAAAGTCTCTCTTATCATAATGTTGGTTCTTTGATTGTGGGTTATCAAGATCAACAACAGGTTCAATCTCTACATCATTATCATTGCTAGGTTGAGCATTATCATGAACATCATCATTAATATTATCACTAGGTCCATGTTCATTACCAGATTGTGTCTCAGCATCAGAAACAGATATATCACTGGGATTCTCAGGTGTGTCAGCTATAGGTTCACTAGAGGCATGCAAAGTCCTATCATTTTTCCTTTTCTTCTTCTTAGAAGAACTAGGTGCATCTAAATTAGATCTCTGAGAATCTTTCTCAATTCTGTTAGGGTGGCCCTCAGGATACAAAGGTTCCTGAGTCACTTTACCACCTCTAGTAGCAACTCTAACAGCATAGTCATTATTCTTACTATTTAATTCATTGAGCAAATCATTCTGAGCTTTAAGTACTTGTTCTACTTGAGTGGTAACCATGGAAGCATGTATACTAATGAGTTTTAATTCACCTTTAACTCTAGAAAGATAATCATTCAAGCGTTCAATCATATAAGCATTATGTTGCAATTGTCTACCGACATAAGTATTGAAGTTTTCTTGTTCAGAATAAAATTGTCAAACCCATCTAAGCATTGGCTAGGAGACTTATATCGAGGAATATCACCTTCATCAAATCTATAAAGAGAATTTACCTTTACTACCAGTGTCGGGTTATCAAGACCATGTATTTCTTCAATAGGTGGTAAATTCTTAACATCTTCAGCTTTAATACCTTTTTCTTTCATAGATCTCTTTGCCTCTTGCATATCTTCAGAACTGAGAAATAGAACACCCCTTTTCTTCGGAGCTGGCTTAGGGGCTGGTTCAGGAAGTGTCCAATTATTTTCATTGGCCATCATATTATTCAATAGTAATTCAGCTTGATCAACTGTTATTTCCCTGAAAACACAACCAACACAACTATCCATGTGGTCTCTAGAAGCATCGGTTAGTCCATTATAAAAGACATCAAGTATATCGTTCCTCTCAAGAGGATGATCAGGCAAAGCATTAAGTAATTGGAGAAGCCTCCCCCAAGCTTGTTGGAGACTCTCTTCTTCAATTTGCACAAAGTTATATATTTCTCGTAAGGCAGCTTGTTTCTTATGAGCGGGAAAATATTTAGCAGAGAAGTAATACATCATATCCTGGGGACTACGCACACAACCAGGAACAAGAAAATTAAACCAAGTCTTAGCATCACCCTTTAACGACAAAGGAAACAATTTAAGGATATAGTAGTAACGAATCTTTTCAACATTGGTAAACAGGGTGGCTATATCATTCAACTTAGTAAGATGTGCCACAACTGTTTCAGATTCATAGCCATGGAAAGGATTAGATTCAACCAAAGTAATTAACTCAGGATCAACAGAGAAATCATAATCCTTATTAGTAACAAAGATAGGTGAAGTAGCAAAAGCAGGGTCATGTTTAATTCTAGCATTGAAGGACTTTTCTTTCAGCTTAGCTAATAATTTCTTAAGATCATATCTATCGTTGCAAGCAAGAAAGTCTCTAGCAGTTTCTTCATCCATAACATAACCCTCAGGAACAACAGGGAATTCATATTTAGGGGGAGAAGCCTGATCATCACTTTCATAGATATTATCAGTTTCAATATTTGCATTCTCCCTAACCCTAGCAATTCGTTCATCTAGAAATTCACCTAGTGGCACAGTATTATCAGGCATAGAGGTAATTTCATCATACATAGCAGAAGTGGCATCATCAAGAACATACGACATATCAGACTCAATAGCATGAGTAGGTGTCGCAAATTTACCCATAACATGCGGTGAATCAAGTGCAGAGCTAGATGGCAGTTCCTTACCTCCCCTCGTAGTTGAGGGTAAGATCTTGGTTTTTGACTCCTTGAAATTATTCATAGTGATCAACAGATATAAATCCCAAGTGACCTACAGAATAAAGCTATGCTCTCCGGCAACAGCGCCAGAAAATAGTCTTAATAACTCACAAGTGTAGGGGATCACAATAGTTTTCGAGGGTAGAGTGTTCAACCCAATTTATTGATTCGACACAAGGGGAGCCAAAGAGTACTCTTAAGTATTAGCAGCTGAGTTGTCAATTCAACCACACCTGGAAACTTAGTATCTGCAGCAAGGTAGTTTAGTAGCAAAGTAGTATGATAGTAGCGGTAGCCGTAACAAAGGTAACGATAGTGTTTTGCAGTTTTTGTAATAGTAGCAACGGAAAAGTAAATAAGCAACAAGCAATATGTGAAAAGCTCGTAGGCATTGGATCGGTGATGGGGAATTATGTTGGATGCAATTCATCATGTAAAAGTTATAACCTAGGGTGACACAGAACTAGCTCCAGTTCATCAATGTAATGTAGGCACGTATTCCGAATATAGTCATACGTGCTTATGGAAAAGAACTTGCATGACATCTTTTGTCCTACCCTCCCAAGGCAGCGAGGTCCTCTTGGAAACTAAGGGATATTAAGGCCTCCTTTTAATAGAGTACCAGAACAAAGCATTAACACATAGTGAATACATGAACTCCTTAAACTACGGTCATCACCGGGAGTGGTCCCGATTATTGTCACTTCGGGTTTGCCGGATCATAACACATAGTAGGTGACTATAGACTTGCAAGATAGGATCAAGAACACACATATATTCATGAGAACATAATAGGTTCAGATCTGAAATCATGGCACTCGGGCCCTAGTGACAAGCATTAAGCATAGCAAAGTCATAGCAACATCAATCTCAGAACATAGTGGATACTAGGGATCAAACCCTAACAAAACTACGACAAGCATTAAGCATAGCAAAGTCATAGCAACATGAATCTCAGAACATAGTGGATACTAGGGATCAAACCCTAACAAAAGTAACTCGATTACATGATAGATCCCATCCAACCCATCACCGTCCAACAAGCCTACGATGGAATTACTCACGCACGGCGGCGAGGATAATGGAATTGGTGATGGAGGAAGGTTGATGATGATGATGGCAACGATCTCCACTCTCCGGAGCCCGAACGGACTCCAGATCAGACCTCCCCAGAGAGATTAGGGCTTGGCGGTGGCTCCGTATCGTAAAAGGCAAAAATTCCTTCTCTCTCATTTTTTTTCTCCCCGAAAGTGAATATATGGATTCCGGGGGTACGTCGGTGGAGCAACAGGGGGCCCACGAGGTAGGGGCGCACCCTGGGGGAGGGGGCGCGCCCCCACCCTTGTGGATAGGGTGTGGGCCCCCTGGTCTGGATCATTCGGCAGGTATTTTTTATATTTTCCAAAATAATTCTCCATGGATTTTCAGGTCATTCTGAGAACTTTTTATTTCTCCACAAAAACAACACCATGGCAATTCTGCTGAAAACAGCGTCAGTCCGGGTTAGTTCCATTCAAGTCATGCAAGTTAGAGTTCAAAACAAGGGCAAAAGTGTTTGGAAAAGTAGATATGTATGAGACGTATCAAGCCTCTCCTCGAAGACACCCGGCTCTTGAGGCAGGCGCCTGGACGCTCTCTTGGCGATGTCGTCGGCTTCCTTGTTAGTGCCACGGGGCACATGCTCCAGTTCTAAGCCCAATAACTGCTTCTCCATTTTGTGTAACTCCGCGAGTTATGCCTCCATATGCTCGTCTTTCAGCTCGTACACCTTGTTGGAGAAGTTGACGAGGAGCTGCGAGTCGCCCGTGATGATGAGGCGTTTCACCCCCAGGGCCATCGCCGCCTTGAGACCGGCGATGAGGCCTTCGTACTCCACGATGTTGTTGGAGACCTTATCGCCTGGCTGAAAGCAGAGTTGCATGGTGTAGTAGAGCTTGTCTTGAGTGGGCGAGATGAGCACAACTCCAGCCCCCGCGCCCTGGCGGGCGAACGCGCCGTCGAAGTACATGACCTAGCCATCCGACGCTTCGCTCCCCGACGTGAGGGACCTGTTCTGACTTGCTTCGTGCCCTGGGCACCGGTCCATTCTGCCATGAAGTCAACGAGTGCGGCTACCTTGATGACCCTGGTGGTGCTGAATTCTAGCTGGAACGCCTGTAGCTCTATATTCCATTCCGCGACCATGCCTACCGCGTTTGGGCTCTGGAGTACCCTCTCCAGAGGGTAGGCTGAGATGATCTTGACGAGGTGGCCTTGGAAGTAGTGGTGCAGCTTACGCAAAGCAACGATGAGCGCAAGTAGGAGCTTCTGGGGCATGGGGTAGCGCGCTCGGGCATCACGCAGCACCGTGTTGACGAAGTATACCAAGTGCTCGATGGGAGTGAAGTCCGGACTTGCCTGTGGTTGTGTAGTCTGACTGGGTAAAGGTGCTCCAGGGGCTTGGTCGTCAGATGGGGCAGCTGCGGCCTCAAGAGAGTCGTCCTGCAAGACGTGGTCGTCCTCCTGCCCTGCGGGGGCCCCGGGAGTACCGCCCTTGGGTTGCAAGGTCTTGTCTTGGCGCTCCTCTCGGACAGCCACCAACGCTGCACTCGCTGAATGTGGTGTTGCGGCCAGGTAGAGCACCAAAGGTAGGTTTGGGTGCCACCATTACCGGTGGACTGGTGAGGTATCTCTTGAGGTCTTCGAACGCCGCATCAGCCTCGGGGGTCCACTCACACGGACCCTTCCTTTTCATCAGCTTGAAGAAAGGGAGGGATCTCTCCCCTACCTTGGAGATGAAACGCCCGAGTGATGTTACACAGCCGGCCAGCTTCTGCATCTCCTTGAGGTTCTTGGGCGGACTCATCTTTTCTATGGACTTGACCTTCTCGGGGTTTGCCTCGATCCCTCGGTGCGACACTAGGAAGCCCAAAAGCTTACCTGACGGGACACCGAACACGCACTTTTCCGGGTTGAGTTGCAGGCCTACCTTGCGCAGGTTGGCGAAGGTTTCTTCTAGATCTGTGATAAGGGTTGCGGCCTCCTGAGATTTTACCACGATGTCATCTACGTATGCTTCAGCGTTCCTCCCAAGCTGTTTTCCCAGCGCGATGTGCATCAACCGCTGAAAGTTTGCTCCCGCATTCCGCAACCCGAACGGCATGCAGGTGTAGTATACTCCGCACGGCGTAAGGAAGGCAGTCTTCTCGATGTCTTGCAGCGCCATCTTGATCTGGTGGTAACCTAAGAAGGCATCCAGAAAGCACAACAGGTCGCACTCGGTGGTGGAGTCGACGATCTGGTCAATGCGGAGCAGAGGAAACGGGTCTTGCGGGCAAGCTTTGTTGAGGTTGGTGAAGTCGACACACATGTGTTCTTTCCCGCCTTTCTTGGGTACGACGACGGGGTTTGCCAGCCACTCCGGGTACCAGACCTCGCGGATGACACCCGCCGCTTCTAGATTACGAGTCTCTTGCACGATGAAGGACTGCTTCTCCGTAGATTGGCGCCTGGCCTTCTGCTTTATGGGGCGCATATTGGGGCATGCGTTCAGGTGATGCTCGATCACCTCCCTCGGGACTCCCGTCAGGTCCTTCCGTTCCCACGCGAACACATCCTTGTTCGCGCGCAGGAATCCAACCAACGCCTCTTCTTGAGCTGGGGGAAGGCCGGCACCTATGGTGAAGGCGACACCTGACGGCTCGTCTTCATCCACCGGCACCTGCTTCGTCTCGGCTCGGTCTTGGGAGAAAAATTGCTTCTTCTTTGCTGTTGCAGCCCCCTTGGTTACAGGGGCGGCATCACCGGCCGGATGTGCTACCGCAGTGGTCTGGAAGGCGCGCTTGAGGGACGCCAAAGCTTCCTTGGTGTCCCCTGCCACGGTGAGGACACCGCTGCTCCCCGTCATCTTCATGAGGTTATAGGCCGGATGGGTCGCGGCCATGAACTGAGCCAGCACGGGGTACCCGAGGATGGTGTTGTACGGGAGGCCGATCCAGGCGATGTCGAAGTCGATCAGCTCGGTGCAGTAGTTGTCACGGGTGCCGAAGGTGACCGGGAGGCGGATCTGCCCCAGAGGGCTGGTGGAACAACTGCTGACTCCGGAGAAGGGTTTGGTGGGCCGCAGCCGCTCGAGCGGCATGTGAAGCAAGCAGAAAGCCTCCACTGAGAGCACGTTGAGGCCAGCCCCACCGTCGATGAGGGTCTTGGTGACTGCCACGTTGCAGATGGTGGGGGTGCAGAGCATTGGGAGAGCGCCTGAGCCCGCGGTAGAAGCGGGGTGGTCCCCTGAGTCGAAGGTGAGGTCGGCCTTGGGCGCCACCCATCCAAGAGGTGCCCCTTGGCGTATGGAGGCAATGCCTGCCTGGCGAAAGAACCGCTTGATGTGGCGGATAGAGGATGGCGCTTGGGAGCCGCCGAGGAGGGCCGCGATGACGTGGGGCTCCGGTGCGCCAAAGCGCATGACGAAGGGGTCGCGCTGCTCCTCCCAGGACGCCACCGACGATTCTGGCAAGCTGAAAAACCAGGCGTGCGGTACGTCGGTGAGCGCCATGGGGAGCCAGCTAGCCATGACCTTGTTGCCGCCGCCTGCCGCCGAGATGGCCTCTTAGTAAGCCTGGAGGAAGATGGTCGGGTCCGCCGCCCCATTGTAACGGGGTGGCAGATCTGGCCTAAACCTGGGTGGCCACTGCACCCGCCGTAAGGCAGGGGTGAAGGCCCGCTGGCTCGGAGCACCGCCGCGCGCGCCCACCAAGCCGGTCGGAGGAGAGGCACTTGCCATGGGAACTTGGCGAACGGAGAGCGGGACGGATGGGAAGGAAATTTCGACACACCCCTACCTGGCGCGCCAAATGTCGGATCTTGGGTTCTGGCAAAACCCTTGAGGTTCAAACTCTGGGGTGCGCATGAAACTCTCTCCTTCCGCCCTAGCTCGTCTACTTGCCGATCCCTAGGTCTAGCTCGTCAGATCCGAAGAACAAGGGACACAAGGTTTGTACTGGTTCGGGCCACCGTTGTGGTGTAATACCCTAATCTGGTGTGGTGTGGTGGATTTCCTTGTAGGCTGAGGAAGAACTAGTACATGGATGAACTGCCGCCAGAGGAGAGGGGTTCTTGTGCTCTAGTGAGCTTGTGGTGTGTGTCCTTCTATCTGATAAACTCAAGATCAGATCCCCTTCCCATGGTGGTGGCTAGTCCTATTTATAGTGGCTAAGGTCCTCTTCCCAAATATTGAGCAGGAATGGATACCACAACGGCCAAATTTGAAAGCGGACAGCTAGTACAAGCTATCCTGACAAAAGGTGGTCTTCGCCTGCCAAAGGCTCTGGTGGTGACGCCGCCGTGGGCTCCGCGATGACCTCCACTCTGCCATCCTGCTGGTCTTGGTCTTGTTGCACCGATATGGAAACCTTTGCTTGACGCCTCGAGACTCTTCGCCTGCACCTGCTTTTTAACACCAAAGAGGAAATTGGCACTCTGCGCCCGCAGGCGCCCGCCTGGCCTTGGTCGTCACCGCTCATGTTACGAGGACCTCGCGAGGTACCCCTTTGCCTTGATATCTCTGATCCTCATGAGCCGGCTAGTGAGGCCATCCCAGGGGATGTCTTGTGTCATCCGCCTCATGAGGCTCGGCACCTTGCAAGGGTCTTGAGTGGTTGCTGAAGATGTTGGGCCGTACCAGGCCGCCTGATGAGCTATGTCCTGGGCCACAGGCAGGCAAGTCTGGGTACCCCCGTTCCCAGAACGCCGACATATATGCTCTCCATTATTTTATAGCCAATTTGGGAACATACAGAACGAAATAGGAAGAGGGATTACGAGTAAATATGCCTCACCACGATGGAGAGCAGTAACTAACAGGTTTCTTAATGCAAACCCGGTCGGACCACAGGAGATGCGAGGGTTACAGGATCGACATGCTCGAGGGTGGCTGGCAAGCAAACGAAGACGGCAAGGCGCGAGCAGCCGCGTGTTGGGAACGGTAGTGGAAGTAGGCTTGACGCCGAAGAGCGGGCACACGACCGCGGTGAGTACGGCTGCGCCAGAGAGGGTTCTGCTGTGGATCTGGGGGAGGGGGGAGCTGGCGATGGAGATTGGGTGGACCAGTTGAGTGAAACGCGGGCGGGCGATGGGGGGGTGTTGGCGGCCTAGGTGAAAAGGGTGAAAAATACCCCCTGTCGCCGCATGGAAAGGCCTATGCAAACGGTTGCCTCTAAGCACTCGTGTGCACAAAGAGAATAATTTCATTTGAAATGAAGACGTACTAATTTTGAAATGAAGACGTGAGTTCATCATTTCGCCACTAAACTTTTCCCACATTAAGCAATCCCCACTATACCACGGGTTTGATTTGTTGGCGCATTTCAGGTCTCGTGTGATATATTTAAGACATTTTTTGGCACTTACCATGTATTTTGGCATATAAATAAAATCCTAGTCGGACTGTATTTCCTTTCAAAAGGTATGAGGATTGGAGTTCGATCTGGGAGCATCCAACGATGCAGGCGTACGATCCGTGGGGTTTGGCTTCTTGCCAATCAGAACACATTCTATGATTATGAAATATGGCAAATGGACGTCAAAACAGCATTCCTTAATGGCTTCCTCAAGGAAGAGTTGTATATGATGCAACCGGAATGTTTTGTCGATCCAGAGAACGCTAACAAGGTATGCAAGCTCCAGCGCTCGATTTACGGGCTGATGCAAGCATCTCGGAGTTGGAATATTCGCTTTGATGAAGTGATCAAAGCGTTTGGATTTATACAGACTTATGGAGAAGCCTGTATTTACAAGAAAGTGAGTGGGAGCTCTGTGGCATTTCTCATATTATATGTGGATGACATATTGCTGATGGGAAATGATATAGAATTCTTGGAAAATGTAAAGGCCTACTTGAATAAAAGTTTTTCAATGAAGGACCTTGGTGAATCTTTTGCTACCCATGTTGATCCAGTTGTTCCTACTGCTTATATTGAAACCCCCCCCCCTTTTCTTGTTAGGATTAAGGAACATGCTAGAGTTTCAACGATGGTTAACAAAAGTTGTATTAGAACACTTAAACCAGATGAACAAATTAAAGTAGAGCCTAATATTGCTGTGGTAAAGGATCTCTTGAAAGAAAATGTAGATGGGCATGTTATTTGCTTGAAGGAAGAGGCTGCTAGAATTGCCAAACCTGATGAAATGGACAAACATAGACCCGTTGTGGGCGTGCCTATTATTTTAGTTAAAATAGGAGATCGTTGCTATCATGGTTTATGTGACATAGGTGCTAGTGTGAGTGCTATTCCCTGCTCTTTATACCAAGAAATTATGAATGTCATAGCACCCACAGAAATAGAAGACATTGATGTCACTATTAAACTCGCTAATAGAGATACTATATCTGTCGGTGTTAGTTTTCGTGATGAGTCTCATGAATTCAATTTTTCCAAGTTTAGTAGAAATCATCATGAAAATAATTGCCTAGTAAGGATGAATTAATTGGTCTTGCTTGAATTGTTGTGCCACCTACTGATGCTTTAGAACAATACTTGCTAGACCATGAAAATGATTTACATATGCATGAAAGGAATGAAATAGATAAGATTTTTTTTTAACAACGTCCTCTGCTTAAACACAATTTGCCTATTGAAACTCTAGGAGGTCTCCCTCCACCTAAGGGTGATCCTGTGTTTGAATTAAAACAACTGCCAAACACTTTCAAATATGCCTATCTTGATGAAAATAAGATATATCATGTTATTATCAGTGCTAGCCTTTCTAACATGAAGAAGAAAGATTATTGAAAGTTCTAAGAAAGCACCGAGCTTCTATTGGATATACTCTTGATGATTTAAAGGGCATTAGTCCCACTCTATGTCAGCACAAAATTAATATGGAGCCAAATGCTAAACCAGTTGTTGATCATCAACGTCGGTTAAACCCAAAAATGAAAGAAGTGGTAAGAACGGATATATTAAAACTTCTAGAAGCAGGTATAATCTATCCTATAGCTGACAGTAGATGGGCAAGTCCTGTTCATTGTGTCCCTAAGAAAGGAGGCATTATTGTTGTTCCTAATGATAAGAATGAACTTATTCCACAAAGAATTGTTACAGGCTATAGAATGGTAATTGATTTTAGAAAATTAAACAAAGCTACTAGAAAAGATCATTACCCTTTGCCTTTTATTGATCAAATGCTTGAAAGATAATCTAAGCATACACACTTTTGCTTCCTTGATGGATGTTCTGGCTTTTCACAAATTCATGTTTCTCAACCTGATCAAGAAAGACCACTTTTACTTGTCCTTTTGGAACCTGTGCTTATAGACGTATGCCTTTTGGTTTATGTAATGCACCTGCTACCTTTCAAAGATGTATGACTGCCATATTCTCTTACTTTTTTGAAAAGATTGTTCAGGTTTTCATGGATGACTTTTCTATTTATGCGAAGTCTTTTGATGATTGTTTGAGCAATCTTGATCGAGTTTTGCAGAGATGTGAACAAACAAATCTTGTCTTGAATTGGGAGAAGTGACACTTTATGTTTAATGAAGGCATTGTCTTGGGTCATAAAATTTCTGAAAGAGGTATGGAAGTGGACCAAGCTAAGGTTGATGCTATTGACAAAATGCCATGTCCTAAGGACATCAAAGGTATTCGTAGTTTCTTGGGTCATGCTGGGTTCTATAAGAGATTTATTAAAGACTTTTCTAAAATTTCTAGGCCTCTCACTAATCCTTTGCAAAAGGATGTTCCTTTTTTTTTGATGATGATTGTTTAGAAGCCTTTGAAACACTCAAGAAAGCCTTAATTACCACATCTATTGTTTAACCTCCTGATTGGAACTTGCCTTTTGAAATTATGTGTGATGCTAGTGATTATGCTGTTGGTGTTGTTCTAGGACAAAGAGTTTATAAGAAACTAAATGTTATTCATTATGCTAGTAAAACTATAAACAGTGCTCAAAGAAATTATGCTACTACTGAAAAGAAATTCTTAGCAGTGGTGTTTGCTTGTGATAAGTTTAGACCTTATATTGTTGATTCCAAAGTAACTGTTCACACAGATCATGTTGCTATTAAATATCTTATGGAAAAGAAAGATGCTAAACCTAGACTTATTCGTTGGGTCCTCTTGTTACAAGAATTAGATTGCATATTATCGATAGAAAAGGGGCTGAGAACCCCGTAGCTGATAACTTGTCTAGGCTTGAAAATGTGCTTGATGATCCACTACCCGTTGATGATAGTTTTCCTAATGAGAAGTCGGTTGCAATAAATGTTGCCAATATTACTCCCTGGTATGCTGACTATGCTAATTACATTGTTGCTAAATATCTGGAACCTAGCTTTACTTACCAACAAAAGAAACAATTCTTCTATGATTTAAGACATTACTTTTGGGATGACCCACATCTTTATAAAGGAGTAGATGGTATTATTAGACGTTGCGTACCTGAGCATGAACAAGGACAAATCCTACGGAAATGTCACTCCGAGGCCTATGGAGATAGAACTGCTCATGATGTTAACCATAGAATGGCATCACCCTATCATCCTCAGTCTAGTGGTCAAGTTGAGCTTAGCAATAGAAAAATAAAATTAATTTTGCAAAAGACTGTCAATAGGTCAAGGAAGAATTGGTCTACGAAATTAGATGATGCACTTTGGGCTTATAGAACAGCATATAAAAATCATATGGGTATGTCTCCTTATAAATAGTTTATGGAAAAGCTTGTCATTTGCCTCTTGAGTTAGAACATAAAGCATACTGGGCAGTTAAAGAACTCAACTATGATTTCAAACTTGCTGGTGAAAAGAGGTTATTTGGTATTAGCTCATTAGATGAATGGAGAACCCAAGCTTATGAAAATGCAAAGTTATTCAAGGAAAAGATTAAAAGATGGCATGACAAAAGAATCCAAAAGCGAGGGTTTAAAGTCACAGAATATGTTCTTTTGTACAACTCTCGTTTTAGATTTTTTTGCAGGGAGACTCCTCTTGATATGGGAAGGCCCATATGTCATTGAGGAGGTTTACCGGTGTGGTGCCATCAAAATAAATATTTCTGAAGGTACTAACCCGAAGGTTGTTAACGTGCAATGAATAAAGCATTATATCTCAGGTACGTCCATTAATGTTGAAAGTAATATTATCCAAACTTTGACACCGGAAGAGCACATAAAAAAGACCTTCCGGAACACTCCAGAATCGTGAAAATAAGGAGGTACGTGATACGGTAAGTAAACGGACTCCGAAAAACCCACAAAAATATTTTCTGTCAGTTTTGGAATATTTTAAAATTTTGGAAATTAAGAAACTTGCAGGAAGCGTCCCCTGATGAGCACAATACACCAGGGTGCGTCAGGCATGCCTCTCGCGCCCAGGTGGGTTGTGCCCACCTGGGACACCTCCCATACTCCATTTTTCTTCCATGTACTTGTCCTCCAAGATAAAAAATCTATATATACTTCCCTAACCTGTTGACCACCGTATCATGGTGAAATCTTCTGTTTTCTTTTCTTGTTGTTTTTCTGTCAGATCTGAAATCATGTCGTCTCAAGGCTCAGGAGATGAGAGCCCTCCTCCCCACGAGTCTTTTGATATCTATGTTTTTAAGCCTGCACATGCTTGGTCCACGGACGAGGAAGAAGATGAGCCTCTTCCTCCCCGCTTCCAATGGGAGATCAAGGAAGCGTTGGGACATATATATATATATATATATATATATATATATATATATGAAAATGGTTGTGTACTCCTGGGAGTACGTACTCCCGCTCCTCATATACCATATAGATGAATATTTTATATCTCTTTATTATTTTTAATATACTTCATTACTAATTATTAGATACCCCAAAATGAGTTTCATGAAAAAATTGATGCGAGTCGGCATATTTTTAAATATTTATGTATATACTGATGTGTTTGTACGTGAAAAAGGTATATTACAAAAAGTACATCGTAGATGATATTTTTTCAACAAAACTCGTATTGGGGTATCTTACAATATTTAATGAAGTATATTGAGAATGAAGTATATTTAATGAAGTATATATATATAGATAGATATTTGTGCGAGTGACATGCCGTCGAGTTGTTTATGTTTTGCCGAAATGTCGATTTATTTCCGTTTCAGTGAATTTCGAGCAAACTCAATATGTCCTATTTTTAGGCAAGGTCATGCCAAAATTTTATATATATGACTTTGAAGCATTCATTATTTATATTATAACCCTTTTGCTTGTTATACCGTGCAGTCAGTCATGAAGGTGAGTGGATGGAAGGTGGAGTGGTACATGCAATCCGCAGTGATGGACATGTATGCAAATAATCAGACTAGGATTAGATGTCCGTGTGCAAGATGCAAGGAAGGAGTCCTTTTGGACCCTTTTGATCGTGGTACTTTAAAGGCGAACCTATGATGAATGGTTTCATGGATGGCTATACTCAGTGGATAAGTGAAGAAGAAGATGATGATGATGATGAGGACGTCCACATGGCAGAGAATAATGACATGGGGCTTGACGAAGAGATGACCGATCGACATGAAGACGATGGCGCCGGACATGTCGGCGGGGAAGAGTCCGAAAATGATGACGGTGGCGGAGAAGATTCCAGACACACCGAAGAAGAGTCCGAACATGGCGGAGAAGAGGCGGCGGTCACGCCGCAGTCTTCGATGCTACTAAGTGCAGTCGTGCAGACCCTCATGTTCGAGACCTCCTTCGTAAGAGTATGACTAGCGAGAGAGCTGCTTCTAGAGAGGAGGCCAAGCTGGCGCAACTTGAAGTAGACTCGAGGACTCCATTGTATGACGGTTGCGATCCCAAGGTGACCCGCTTGAGTTTCATGCTCGAACTTCTAAAGACGAAGGCCAAAAACAAATGGACAGACGATACTTCAAATGCTCATGTAGCAATGAACGTGTCGGTCATCAACGTATGAACCCAAGTCGTAGCAAGCTACATGGACTTAAAGGAACAACGCGTGACATTTCCCCTAAGGGACAGACACAGGAACGAAGAAGGACACATGCCGGCCAGCCTACGTGTTCCGAGCAGTAGCAAGCTACCAAGGCTCATTGGAATCACTAGGAGGCATTTCCCTGTAAGGTAGGCTACCAAAGGAAAACAACTAGGTGTTGGATCCCACACATACCAAGCATTTCAACCATACACACAATATGCTAAATATGTGAAAATACAACATTGCATCACAACAGAACTCTATGACTCAAGGTACTCTATTTAAAAGGCTCCAAGAGCCATACATAACATATCCATACAGGTAGGGGTCACATGACCCAACACTCAAGTCATACAGTCATACAAGCACAAGCGGAAGCTACATGTCTGAGTACAGACAACTTAGAAAATAAAATAGGCTTGGTGTAGCCTGACTATCTACAAGGCCCTTCACAAGCTCCAGATCTCCGTCTGGGTGTCAAGCTACTCGTCGACGTCGACGTCTATGTAGAACCCATCAGCAGGGGCATGGTTCTCCTCTGCAACAGTTATTAAGCAAACATGAGTACAAAGGTACTCAGCAAGTCTTACCACAGAACCTATCATACATGCAACATTATCAAAGGGGGTAGTGGAGTTCATAGCAGAAATCCAGCTTTGGCTCTTGGCTAACCTATACTACAACTCTCAACAGATTGCAAGATGTTATTACGAACACAAGTCCTCTACTCACCACAACAATACACTACCGAGGATCCTCTTCCGTCATCCTACGGAAGGGCCATCCATGGCACTCACACTTATCTTGAGGCTTTTAGTAGTATCCATCAACTTGTCTATGAACTGTAAGAGTAACCAAGTAGTCCGTACCGCGAACAACGGCTATTCGAATAGATTGATAACCCTGCAGGGGTGTACCTCTTCACACACGCTCTCACCACTTATCGCCGTTTACTCGACATGTACTCGGCAACCTTCAAGCGGAAGCCCAGCGAGGGTGTCGGCCACGACCTGACTAACTACACAAGTCTCTCGTCCAGGTTTATCGCCTATTTGGGTTCCATCCGTGGGGAGATCCGGCCGGGGTGTCGCTCACGGCCCCAAACGATGTGTACAGGGTTCCCGAGTCACCAAACGGGCAACCGGTACACCGTGCCACGTACCTGTCGCATCACAACCCACCCCGAGGGTCAGCGTTGTGCATGACCTCCAGTAAGCTATAAACACCAGAAACTAGTTGCAACTCCTGGACAGAGATCGAGGGTAATTAATAAGCCGAGAGGGTCAATTAAGGATCCCAATGTGTGGTAGTAGCTGTAACTTGAACCACACATACAGATCTCGGGTCCTATGGACGATTCCAATGAAACAACCCACCATGTACTCCTACATGGCCTTTCATCGATACCTTTACCAAGCGTATTCCACACTTCCTTCTCTTTATCGGTATGATCATTTCACTCTGATCCATCACCCAGATGAACCAGACCTGACACAACTCTAAGCATAGCAGGCAACTTAAACAAATAGCATGGTGGATCACACATCACATGGCTCAATCAACTCCTACACATGCTAGTGGGTTTCAACTATTTACTGTGGCAATGACAGGTCATGCAAGGGAATAGGGTTCATCTACCGCAGCAAGTAGCAGTTCACACGTTGTTGCCTTAATGCAGTAAAAGAGAGCAGGAGCGAGAAGATTGGGTTTGTATCGGAATGATCAATGATTTCTTGCCTGACAAAGTGGTTGTCGGGTACTGCTCTTCAACTGGATACGCAGCAGTATCCTCGGGAGCAGGACCTAACACAGGGAATACCGGCGATACAATCATTAAACAAACAAATGCAACAATATGATGCATGCTCATGACATGGCAAGATGCATATGTGTTGGGCTAATGCATCTATAACCAGAAGTGTTTGAGCTTATTTGAATCAAAGATTCAAATTGGCACTTTAGCTAATATTTAAATAAGTGCATTATCATGTTTTAATGTATACAGCAAGGTTAACTTGCTCAAACATGCATGAAACCAGTGCCATTGGAAAGATTGGATTTTTTTGATCATTTTTCATATATAAATCTTTTCCATCTGAGCTACTGTTGAATTTACATGATTTTTTGAAGTTTAGGCATTTTCTGGAATTTCCTAAATTATTTTTAAATCTAAAAATCCCAGAAAATCCTTTACCGCGTCAGCATGACATCATGCTGATGTCAGTCAGTCAACAGGGCTAGTCCAAGTCAAACCTGACTAGTGGGACCCACTGGTCAGTGTCACAGTTAACTAATTAACTAATTAGAATTAAATTAACACCTAAACTAGGTTTGACTTGCAGGCAGGGCCCACATGTCAGTGACCCAGGGGGGTCAAACCCGTGGTCAAACAGGTCCAACTTGCCGGCGTTTAGCCGCCGGCGACGCCAAACACGGCGGTGAGGTGCGGGTTTCGTGCTCCGGCTGCCAAAACGACGGCGGAGCACACCTATGGGTAGCTGGAGGCAAACCGCATCGGATGGAGGTGGTGGCTGGCCTCGGGGTTGCCGGAGATGACGCCGGTGACGAGTCCAGCGGCTGTCGGAGTTCGGCGAGGTCGAAAACGACGGTGCGGTGCTCGTAGAAGAGCGTGAAGTGGTCCTACAGCACCTACGCGTGACGGTGAAGGTGATAGGCACGGTGGCCGGACCAATGGATGGCCAGAGCCTCGTCGGCGACGAGCTCCGCGGCGGTGCGTGCAGGTGAGCTTCGTGCGGTGAGTTCCAGGGTAGTAGAGAGCCAACGGAGAGGGGGAGGACGAAGCTGGGCTCACAGGGGTTGCAGCAGATGCCGGAGCGAGCTTGGGGGTGGTCGGAGCTGAGCGGGACGGCGAGGAGGATCTCCGCGGCCGGAGTTGGGGAAGAAGGGGTCGGGGGCGTCTCCAGGGCGGGCGAGCGCTCGGGCTCGGCCTGTTCAAAGTAGTCGAGGGCGGCGGAGACGACGGACACGACGACGGAGCTCAGGGACGACGGTGGGCGCGGCTACTACGACGGTGCGAGCACGGCGGCGTCGGCCATGGTGCGGGAAGGGCGAGAGAGAGGAGTCGGGGAGAGGGGGAGGTGTCTGCGAGGTCGGGGGCGACGTGTACGACCGATCCAGCCCTCCAGGACGGCGAGGGGAGGAAGCAGGGCGGCGGGCAGCTGCGTGGCGCGCGCTGCGGCCGCCGTTGAGCACCTGCCCGCCTGCCTGGCCGAGCCAAGCAGCTCGCTGGAGCGGCAGCTGGGCTGGGCCGGCAGGTGGGTCGGGTGGGGCGCCAGGTAAGCTTTCTCTCTCTTTCTTTTTCCTATTTCTTTTGTGTTTCATTTGTTTTGCAATTTTGTTTAATTAATAAAAATGCTAGAACATTTTTATAACTCATAAAACTTGTCATGCCCACTGTATATAATATGAACGGCATGGAACATTATAGTTTATGATTATTTGAGCATTTAAAATATTTTATAGCATTTAAATGCCCAAATACAAATACCATATGATTTAATCCAAAGACCTTAGATGTCCTAGAAGATTGTGCACCATTTTTGGCAGAGGTTTAAGACCAAGGCAGAAATGATGGACATTTTTGAAGGGCATTTTGGGTACATTGGAAAAGATTTTATCAAACCCTAGTTGTTAGAAGAGGGGTGCTGGGGTTTCTGTCATTCCCATTTCAAGTTTCTTTGATAAGTAGACATGATGCACACTCTAGCTAGCCCTAATGCAAGTGCTTAACTAGGGATGTGACAACTCACCCCCACTTAAAAGAATCGCGTCCCGAGATTCGGGTTCCTCCGGAAAGAGGGTGGGGTACTCAAGTCGAAGACGATCCTCCCTTTCCCAGGTAGCTTCACTCTCGGAATGATGTGACCATTGAACCTTGAGAAACTTGATATTGTGGCGTCGAGTGGTGCGCTCGGTTTGATCAAGAATACGAACGGGGTATTCTCGATATGTGAGAAAATTCTGGAGATCAAGCGTTTCGTGGTCCACTCCGCAGATAGGATCCGAGAAGCAACACCTGAGTTGAGAAACGTGGAACACGTCATGAACTCTGGATAGGTGCGGAGGTAGTTCCAGTTGGTAGGCAACTTCTCCTCGTTTGGCAAGAATGCGAAAAGGACCGATGTAACGAGGGGCCAATTTGCCTTTGATACCGAAGCGATGGGTTCCCTTAAGAGGAGTAACCCGAAGGTAAGCCTTATCGCCGACTTCAAAAGTCACAGCCTTATGATGACTATCATATTGGCTCTTCTGGCGAGATTGGGTTGTTTTCAATTTCTCACGAACAATGCGAACTTGCTCTTCTGCTTCCTGGATCATATCCGGGCCAAAGAATTGTCTTTCCCCGGTTTCTGACCAGTTAAGAGGTGTTCGACACCTTCGTCCATATAGAACTTCGAAGGGGGCTTTACCCAAGCTGGCTTGATAACTATTGTTATAAGCGAATTCGGAAAATGGAAGACACTTTTCCCATTCCATACCGAAAGAGATGACAGAGGCTCGAAGCATGTCTTCCAGAATTTGATTGACTCGTTCCACTTGACCACTTGACTGGGGATGGAAGGCGGTACTGAAGGAGAGATGAGTTCCCATAGCATTCTGGAAACTTTCCCAAAATCGTGAAGTGAAAAGACTTCCACGGTCTGAGTTAATCTCCAACGGCACACCATGAAGTGATACTATCCGAGAGACATACAAATCTGCTAGCTGGCTAGCGGTAATACTCTCTCGAACAGGCAGGAAATGAGCTACTTTAGAGAGGCGGTCGATAACGACGAAGATAGCATTATTCCCTTTCCTGGTCCTGGGAAACCCGGTAATGAAGTCCATACCGACTTTGTCCCATTTCCATTCAGGAATAGCTAAAGGTTGAAGGGTGCCAGCAGGCCGTTGATGCTCTGCCTTGACTCGACGACAAACGTCGCAGTTAGCAATGAATTGAGCGATTTCTCTCTTCATCCTAGTCCACCAGAATCTCTGACGTAGGTCCTGATACATTTTGGTACTACCGGGATGAATTGTGAGAGGAGATTCATGAGCCTCCTTAAGGATTAACTGCCGTAGATGGTGGTTCTTGGGAACCACTACACGGTTCTCAAAGAAAACAACACCTCGATCATCCATAGAGAAGCTTTTAGCGAGTCTGCTAGCAATGCTCTCTTGGAGTCGGGATATACCTTTATCACGCTTCTGGGTAGCTATAACTTGATCCATAAGGGTAGGTTTCGCCACCAAGGTGGAAAGGAATCCTCGAGGAACAATGTGAAGGTTAAGCTTACGAAATTCCTCGTGGAGAAGTGGTTGCCCTTGTTGTAACATTAAGTTGTTACAGTAAGACTTACGACTTAGCGCATCAGCCATGACATTGGCCTTTCCAGGGGTGTAAGTGATTCCTAAGTCGTAATCTGTGAGCAATTCAACCCAACGTCTTTGCTTGAGATTTAGATCCGGTTGGGTGAAGATGTACTTCAAACTTTGATGATCAGTGAAAATTTCACAGCGATTACCAAGGAGGTAATGTCGCCATGTTTTGAGTGCATGGACTACAGCTGCAAGCTCTAGATCATGTGTAGGATAGTTATCCTCATGTGGACGCAACTGTCGAGATGCGTATGCAATCACTTGACGATCTTGCATGAGTATGCAACCTAGTCCTTGTCGCGAGGCGTCGCAGTAGATTATAAAATCCTTGGAAAAGTCCGGTGGTACCAGTACAGCTGCAGATGTCAGGCGTCTTTTCAGTTCCTGAAAACTGGACTCGCACTGTGGGGTCCACTCAAACTTTTTATCTTTCTTGAGGAGTTCAGTTAGAGGTTTAGCAACCTTGGAGAAATTCTCGACGAAGCGTCGGCAATAGCTCGCCAAGCCAAGAAAACTCCTAACTTGCTTGACCGATTCAGGAGGAGTCCAATCAAGGACGGCTTGAACTCGCTCGGGATTGACAGCAATACCCTTGCCAGAGATCACATGACCTAGATAGGTTACCTCCGGCAACCAAAATTCACATTTAGAGAATTTGGCATAAAGGCGGTGCTCTCGAAGTTTCGTCAATACCAGCCTTAAATGCTCGGCATGATCTTCCTTGTTCTTGGAATAGATGAGTATATCATCGAGGTATACCATGACGAATTTATCCAAGTACTCCATGAATATAGAATTCATTAACCGAGAAAAGGTAGCTGGGGCATTGGTTAATCCGAAGGACATGACGGTGTACTCATATTGGCCATAACGAGTAACAAAAGCCGTTTTAGGAATGTCCCCGTTCTTAATTTTGATTTGATGGTAACCCAACCTCAAATCCATCTTAGAGAAGACTGAGGATCCAGCGAGCTGATCATACAGGTCGTTGATCCTGGGAAGCGGATACTTGTTCTTTATGGTGACTAGATTGACAGGTCGGTAATCTACAACCATCCGCTCCGTTCCATCCTTCTTCTTGACGAAGAGGACGGGGCAAGCCCAAGGGGAAGAACTAGGATGGATGAAACCTTTTTGCAAGGACTCATCGAGTTGTTTCTTTAGCTCAGCTAATTCTAGTGGTGCCATCTTATAAGGTCTCCTAGAGATTGGGACAGTTCCAGGGATAAGTTCTATCACGAACTCGACATCTCTGTCAGGTGGAATTCTTGGCAGTTCTTCTGGAAAAACATCCGGAAAGTCACGGACTACCGGGATATCTTCGAGTTCTGGTAGAGGGCTGGCATTAAGAGAGTAGAGCTGATGCTCAGCCATTCGGGTCAAGACATTGACTATCTTGCCGGATGGATGTGTAAGTTGAACGGTCCTAGTGTAGCAATCAATCTTGGCGTAATGAGTTGTCATCCAATCCATACCCAAAATGATGTTTATGTCCGAGGACTTGAGAGCGATTAGAGATGCTAGGAAAACAAGTCTATCGACAAGGATTTCATTTCCATGGCTTACCCTAGAGGTTTGCCACTTTGAACCAGGAGTTTGAATAACCATGGAAGTAGGCATGTCACAAAAAGTCATGTTGTGCAATCGAGCGTAGCTCTCAGATATGAACGAATGGGATGCTCCAGTATCGAAAAGAACAGATGCCGGATGGCAGTTTACGAGAAGCGTACCAAGGACGACGTTAGGATCCTCATAAGCTTCCTCGGCAGAGACATAGTTGACATGACCACGTGCAGTGGGGATTGGCTTGACATAATTCACCTTGCCGGTTGGCTTACCACGGCCAACGGGTTTTCCTGGCTGGTTCTGAGGACACTCACGCATGTAGTGCCCCGGTTCTCCACACTTGAAACATGTCACAGTGCTAGTGCGTGGAGCAAAGTTGGAAGGTGGTCCTCCATAGGTCTTAGTAGGTGCAAACTGTTGAGTTGGGCGAGGCGCCTCATAGGATGGCCTCGGTGTGTACTTGGGTGGCAGAGCAGTGTTAGGAACCCACACACGGCGCTTGTGAGAGCCAGAGACGGATGAGGAACCAAAGTATCGAGTATGCTTGCGTGTGGCCTCGAAGTCGGTCTGGCCCGTTTCAGCACTGATAGCCTTGTTTACCAACTTCTGGAAGGAAGTGCACTCGTGCAGACGTAGATCTCGGCGGAGTTCAGGGCTGAGTCCCTTGCGGAACCTCGCCTGCTTCTTGGCATCGGTGGATACTTCCTCAGGTGCATAGCGTGCCAAGTTGCCAAACTCGCGACTATAGCTATCCACAGTTAACCGGCCCTGGGTTAAGTTGCAGAATTCCTCCCGCTTGCGATCCATGAGACCTTCCGGAATGTGATGTTCACGGAATGCCTCACTGAACTCAACCCAAGTAGTGATTTGGCCAGCAGGACGCATGGCTTCAAAGTTTTCCCACCAAAGACTGGCAGGGCCCTCAAGATGGTAGGCAGCGTAGGTAACCTTGTCAGCTTCGGCCACACGGGCAGAGTGTAGCTTATGGGTGATACTATGTAGCCAGTCATCCGCATCCAGCGGTTCAGTGGAGTGATGGAACTTCGGTGGGCACATCTTGATAAAGTCGTTGATTGACACCACGTCATTCCTCTGACGGAACCCAGTGTTCTGCTCTATGCGTTCCAGCAGACGGTTGGTCTCTCTCTTGTTCCGTTCTGCCTCGAGCATAACTTCCGCCAAGGAGGGTGGCTGGGGCAGATTCCCATCTCTAGCCCCACTAGCCTCACCCTGCTCCTGAGCAGCAGGAGTGTTGCGAGTGTTGACCATCCTAGGAAAACAAAACAACGGTTTAGACAAGGATGGCAAAAATTGACATAGAAGTGCAGAATGTAATGGATGACACGGAATGCAGAGATGTTCATCCGTACGACATGGTAATATAGAAACTGCTATATATACACCAGTGGTCATACATACCATACATAGTTTAGTACAAGCCAATGCTAAAGTACAGCTGCGGTGAAAGACGATACATCCCATCAGAGACATTCCAAGCTCCTATACATTATTTAACTACACCTCCGGAACTCAGTACACACTAAGTCATATTCCACAAGACGCGCAGGACTGTGGGAATACAACTACTACAATACTACTACTACCACGGTCTAGCTCAGACATTCCCGTAGTAATCTTCGTAAAGATTACCACCGTAGCCTGGGAGTGGAACAGATGGATCTTGAAACTCGCGAGTGCTCGAAGGCTGTGGACCATAGGGACATGGATGTGGCCTCGGTCCCGATGCTGGTGGTAACCGACGCCCACGTGGAGGTGTAATACCCCCAACGTCACGCCAATCCATGCGATCAGGTAGACGAGTCCGCACGGGGTACAAATCCCGCATGTCCAGATATCCAGCGTGCACAGCAGGTCCAGGCCATGTCAAAGTAGTCCAATGGGCGGCTCGAGTGTTTTATAGCTCCATTCGGAGGGCACGGACCTCACGGTCCCTATCCTCCAGCATCTGAACAGCAGTCTGAAGCAGTGGCTCTTCATGAGCAGCATCAGTATACAGACCAGTGTAGTAGCCTTCCTCTCCGGGAAGTGAGGCTGGCATGTAGCAGAACTCAGTGTTCAGCAACAGGGCATGCCTGGCCCGGAGAATGGTCATCATCGAATAGGCGGCATCCTGTACTGCCATCTCGATTGTAACCCCGAGTCCATAAGACTAATGGATGGGGTCGTTAGCTCCAGGATATGAGGGGTATATCCGGACTGTGCAGAAATACTGACTCTGATTGAAATCCCGGTACTGTTCCTCCACGGTGTACTCAGGATACCAGCGATAACCGGTCTCAGTCAGCACACGGACTAGCATGGCCGTGTGACCGGGCACATTGATGCACCGAGTCAAACGAACCACTTGGTGAGGGGTGCGGCCAGACATCTGAAACACGAAGTAATGCAAAGGCATTAGTGTTTCTGGAAGAAATCGGGCAGCATAACAACTGTAAATGCTCAAACAAAGATTTGAGACATCATACAAATGATAACATAGCCACTCAACAATTCCATATCAAGGTTCCGGGTCCAACAATCATCATACTAAAAGGATAGAAACTTAACTGAGGCTTGAAACCAACAATCCTAAGAGTCTACGGATTAGTAACACGTGAACCTAGTACAGATAAGAGGCCTAGTCCTAAATCCCCGTAGAAAGAATAGACTGACTCAGATCAGAAGGGCATGGGGTAAAGGAGTAAAAAGAGCCTTACGTTCCCTTCCACAATCAATTCCCCTACATATAACTAAGAATTTTTCTAGACTCAACATCGACCAGTTTGGCTTGAGAAACCTACAGGCAGTCTAGCTCTGATGCCAACGCTGTAAGGACCCCGATCCTAAGTCACACCGATCTAGCTGTAACACGTCATATCACTTTGCGGCCTCACACACGGTAACCCCACGGGTGCCACCTTACCTGGCCCGGGACCGTTTGCGCATTTTGGCACACGTATATGACAGTTTCGCTAGCATCCATATGACAGAGAACCCGGGCTGACATGGCTAGTTATAAAACAAAAGTGGCACTAAATTACAGAGACAGGCATCCATGACCCAGCAACGAACGTGTCGGTCATCAACGTATGAACCCAAGTCGTAGCAAGCTACATGGACTTAAAGGAACAACGTGTGACATTTCCCCTAAAGGACAGACACAGGAACGAAGAAGGACACATGCCGGCCAGCCTACGTGTTCCGAGCAGTAGCAAGCTACCAAGGCTCATTGGAATCACTAGGAGGCATTTCCCTGTAAGGTAGGCTACCAAAGGAAAACAACTAGGTGTCGGATCCCACACATACCAAGCATTTCAAACATACACACAATATGCTCAATATGTGCAAATACAACATTGCATCACAACAGAACTCTATGACTCAAGGTACTTTATTTAAAAGGCTCCAAGAGCCATACATAACATATCCATACAGGTAGGGGTCACATGACCCAACACACAAGTCATACAGTCATACAAGCACAAGCGGAAGCTACATGTCTGAGTACAGACAACTTAGAAAATAAAACAGGCTTGGTGTAGCCTGACTATCTACAAGGCCCTTCACAAGCTCCAGATCTCCGTCTGGGTGTCAAGCTACTCGTCGACGTCAACGTCTATGTAGAACCCATCAGCAGGGGCAGGGTTCTCCTCTGCAACAGTTATTAAGCAAACATGAGTACAAAGGTACTCAGCAAGTCTTACCACAGAACCTATCATACATGCAACATTATCAAAGGGGGTAGTGGAGTTCATAGCAGAAAGCCAGCTTTGACTCTTGGCTAACCTATACTACAACTCTCAACAGATTGCAAGATGTTATTACGAACACGAGTCGTCTACTCACCATGACAATACACTACCGAGGATCCTCTTCCGTCATCCTACGGAAGGGCCATCCACGGCACTCACACTTATCTTGAGGCTTTTAGTAGTATCCATCAACTTGTATATGAACTGTAAGAGTAACCAAGTAGTCCGTACCACGAACAACGGCTATTTGAATAGATTGATAACCCTGCAGGGGTGTACCTCTTCACACACGCCCTCACCACTTATCGCCGTTTACTCGACATGTACTCGGCAACCTTCAAGCGGAAGCCCAGCGAGGGTGTCGGCCACGACCTGACTAACTACACAAGTCTCTCGTCCAGGTTTATCGCCTATTTGGGTTCCATCCGTGGGGAGATCCGGCCGGGGTGTCGCTCACGGCTCCAAACGATGTGTACAGGGTTCCCGAGTCACCAAACGGGCAACCGGTACACCGTGCCACGTACCTGTCGCATCACAACCCACCCCGAGGGTCAGCGTTGTGCACGACCTCCAGTAAGCTATAAACACCAGAAACTAGTTGCAACTCCTGGACAGAGATCGAGGGTAATTAATAAGCCGAGAGGGTCAATTAAGGATCCCAATGTGTGGTAGTAGCTGTAACTTGAACCACACATACAGATCTTGGGTCCTATGGACGATTCCAATGAAACAACCCACCATGTACTCCTACATGGCCTTTCATCGATACCTTTACCAAGCGTATTCCACACTTCCTTCTCTTTATCGGTATGATCATTTCACTCTGATCCATCACCCAGATGAACCAGACCTGACACAACTCTAAGGATAGCAGGCAATTTAAACAAATAGCATGGTGGATCACACATCACATGGCTCAATCAACTCCTACACATGCTAGTGGGTTTCAACTATTTACTGTGGCAATGACAGGTCATGCAAGGGAATAGGGTTCATCTACCGCAGCAAGTAGCAGTTCACACGTTGTTGCCTTAATGCAGTAAAAGAGAGCAGGAGCGAGAAGATTGGGTTTGTATCGGAATGATCAATGATTGCTTGCCTGACAAAGTGGTTGTCGGGTACTGCTCTTCAACTGGATACGCAGCAGTATCCTCGGGAGCAGGACCTAACACAGGGAATACCGGCGATACCATCATTAAACAAACAAATGCAACAATATGATGCATGCTCATGACATGGCAAGATGCATGTGTGTTGGGCTAATGCAACTATAACCAGAAGTGTCTGAGCTTATTTGAATCAAAGATTAAAATTGGCACTTTAGCTAATATTTAAATAAGTGCATTATCATGTTTTAATGTATACAGCAAGGTTAACTTGCTCAAACATGCATGAAACCAGTGCCATTGGAAATATTGGATTTTTCTGATCATTTTTCATATATAAATCTTTTCCATCTGAGCTACTGTTGAATTTATATGATTTTTTGAAGTTTAGGCATTTTCTCGAATTTCCTGAATTATTTCTAAATCTAAAAATCCCAGAAAATCCTTTACTGCGTCAGCATGACATCATGATGACGTCAGTCAGTCAACAGGGCTAGTCCAAGTCAAACCTGACCAGTGGGACCCACTGGTCAGTGTCACAGTTAACTAATTAACTAATTAGAATTAAATTAACACCTAAACTAGGTTTGACTTGCAGGCAGGGCCCACATGTCAGTGACCCAGGGGGGTCAAACCCGTGGTCAAACAGGTCCAACTCGCCGGCGTTTAGCCGCCGGCGACGCCAAACACGGCGGTGAGGTGCGGGTTTCGTGCTCCGGCTGCCAAAACGACGGTGGAGCACACCTATGGGTAGCTGGAGGCAAACCGCATCAGATGGAGGTGGTGGCTGGCCTCGGGGTCGCCGGAGATGACGCCGGCGACGAGTCCAGCGGCTGCCGGAGTTCGGCAAGGTCGAAAACAACGGTGCAGTGCTCGTAGAAGAGCGCGAAGTGGTCCTACAACACCTACGTGTGACGGTGAAGCTGATAGGCACGGTGGCCGGACCAATGGATGGCCGGAGCCTCGTCGGCGACGAGCTCCGCGGCGGTGCGTGCAGGTGAGCTTCGTGCAGTGCGTTCCAGGGCAGTAGAGAGCCAACGGGGAGGGGGAGGACGAAGCTGGGCTCACAGGGGTTGCAGCAGACGCCGGAGCGAGCTTGGGGGTGGTCGGAGCTGAGCGGGACGGCGAGGGGGATCTCCGCGGCCGGAGTTGGGGAAGAAGGGGTCGGGGGCGTCTCCAGGGCGGGCGAGCGCTCGGGGCTCGGCCTGTTCGAAGTAGTCGAGGGCGGCGGAGACGATGGACACGACGACGGAGCTCAGGGACGACGGTGGGCGCGGCTACTACGACGATGCGAGCACGGCGGCGTCGGCCATGGTCTGGGAAGGGCGAGAGAGAGGAGCTGGGAGAGGGGGAGGTGTCTGCGAAGTCGGGGGCGACGTGTACGACCGGTCCAGCCCTCCAGGACGGCGAGGGGAGGAAGCAGGGCGGCGGGCAGCTGCGTGGCGCGCGCTGCGGCCGCCGTTGAGCACCTGCCCGCCTGCCTGGCCGAGCCAAGCAGCTCGCTGGAGCGGCAGCTGGGCTGGGCCGGCAGGTGGGCCGGGTGGGGCGCCAGGTAAGTTTTCTCTCTCTTTCTTTTTCCTATTTCTTTTCTGTTTCATTTGTTTTGCAATTTTGTTTAATTAATAAAAAAACTAGAACATTTTTATAACTTATAAAACTTGTCATGCCCACTGTATATAATATGAACAGCATGGAACATTATAGTTTATGATTATTTGAGCATTTAAAATATTTTATAGCATTTAAATGCCCAAATACAAATACCATATGATTTAATCCAAAGACCTTAGATGTCCTAGAAAATTGTGCACCATTTTTGGCAGAGGTTTAAGACCAAGGCAGAAATGATGGAAATTTTTGAAGGGCATTTTGGGTACATTGGAAAAGATTTTATCAAACCCTAGTTGTTAGAAGAGGGGTGCTGGGGTTTCTGTCATTCCCATTTCAAGTTTCTTTGATAAGTAGACATGATGCACACTCTAGCTAGCCCTAATGCAAGTGCTTAACTAGGGATGTGACAATAGTAGCCAGTGGAGAGCATTCAATGCCGTATATGGATTTGCTACATAAGTTCCAAGGAACATCGTGCCTGGTGCGAGTACCGATGGCATGCATCTGTTTGGAAACCAGAACACCAACCACGGCACATGGCCCGTGTTTGTATGGATGTACAACCTCCCCCCATGGAAGTGCATGAAGACAAAGTACATACACATGAGCATGCTGATTCAAGGACCGAAACAACCGGGAAATAGTATTAACCTGTATATGGTGCTTCTGCAAGAGGAGCTAGACACGTTATGGAAAACACCGACATGGACATGGGACGCCAACAAAGGAGAATATTTCCATATGAGAGCCCCGTTGATGACGATGGTGCATGACTATCTTGGTTACGGGTACACCTCAGGCTAGGTGTGCCACGGATACTGTAGATGAACGAGGTACATGGATGATACAACTCTCAGCAGCTTACGTCAACGAAATATGGCGGGTCCGGGAAAATCGTGTACATGGGGCATCGTAGATGGCTCGAGAAGGATGGCCCGTGGAGAAAGCGTGGAGATCTATTCAATGGGTTGGCTGAGCTTCGAGGACCTCCACGTAAGAGGAGCGGCGCCAAAATCGACGAGTTGTTGAGAAACTAGGAACAATGCCCCGCACCGAGAAAGATCAAAAAGGCGCCGGAGCCGCTGCCGAAGGTATGGAAAATGAGGTCTACTTTCTCGGACTTGGGGTACTGGCCCAATCACGACACGCCTCATTGCCTTGATCAAATGCATATCACGAAGAATGTCCTTGAGAGCTTGCTTGGCACACTAATGAACATGCCGGAGAAGACCAAGGATGGGCTGAAGGCAAGGAAATACTAGGAAGATTTGAAGATCAGGAAAGAGCTCCGCCGTAAAAAGTCGATGGAGGAGACGGAGACGAAGATGGAGGAGGGGGAAAGGGGCATAAAAGTCAACAAGAAGGAGGAGAATTATTGCCCCCTTCTTGCTTCACCTTAAGTGCGAAGGAGATCGATCAATTCATCAAGTGCCTTATGGGAATCAAAGTCAATTCCGGTTACTGTGGGAAGACAAGCAGATTTCTAGACCCCAAGAAGAAAAGGTTCAGCGGGATGAAGTCTCATGACTGTCACGTGATGATGATGCAGATACTCCCGGTTGCCATTAGAGGGATAATGGACAAGCACGTCCGTGAGACGCTTACTGGTCTCTGCAACTTCTTTGACGTTATATCTCGAAAATCCATAAGTGTGAAGCAGCTCCGAAGACTACAGGAAGAAATCCTTTTCATACTATGTGAGCTTGAGATGTACTTCCCGCACGCGTTCTTTGACATCATGGTGCATCTGTGTGTCCACATCATGGAAGACATCATCGACCTCGGATGAATGGGGTCATCAAAGGATTCGTTCATAACATGTCCCGTCTCGAAGGGAGCATCGTCCAGCGGTATATGACGCATGAGTGCGTCTCCTTTTGCGAGAATTATATAGGCGCCGGAGACCCTATTGTTGGTTTGCCCGTCAAGAAACACGATGGGAAGCTTGAAGGAGATGGTCACAACAACGACCGGAGGGAATTGCACGTGGACTACTCGGATCGATGGAATGACATTGACATGGCTAACTTAGTTGTTCTACAACACCTAGATGTGGTAGATGATTATGTGGCACAGCACAAAGAAAGCATCACAAAGAAGTACCGTGATAAGGGGATGCTCAAGACGGGCGACGAAGTTACTCTAGAGCACAACGCCACTTTATTGCGTTGGTTCAAAGAGCAAGTTCTTGAAAATCCCCCAGAAGAGGGCAGTTCGGACGGATTGCTCATACATGCCTTAGCACATGGCCCCGCGCCCAAGCTCGCGGCCTATCAGTCCTATGATATCAAGGGGTACACGTTCTACACGGAGGCCAAAGACATGGACAGTGATTACCAGAACTCCAGGGTGACAATTCAATGCGTGACTGACGCCAAAGGCACAACTGAAAGATTCTACGGAAGGGTCGAATAGATCTGGGAGCTTGACTATGCTGGAATGCATGATGCGACGATGTTCCGTGTCAGATGGGCCAAGGACATCGTAAGAGAAAACAAGTATTTCACCACCATGTCTATACCCGACGCGAAGAGCACTCCCGTGAACATTAACGTCATCGCCAAAAATGAGCCATGGGTACACGCTAAGCACGTGACACAATGCATCTTCATAGCCGACCCGGCCAATCCCAGCCGTGTTGTCGTGAGGAGATCTAGAAGGAGCATCGTCGGAATGGATGGAGTAGCCAACGAGGAAGACTACGACCAATACGGAAACTCGGTGAGGCAAGATGACGATGACGATGAAGCATACGTGAAAAGAAGAATCAATACTACATTACCTAAGAAAGATCGTAATCCATGGCTCCGGAAAAGTCACAAGGAGGGGCTCAATTACTCGGCAACGAACAAGAAAGGGAAGAAGCTCACTGTGAAACATCGTCGACGTAGTTGATTAGAAACTTACATTTACATATATATATATATATATATATATATATATATATATATATATATATATATATATATATATGTATCTATTTTGTCTACGCACTTAAGTAACTGTTATCGGTAAACTGATATGTTACCACATCCACCGGTTCCGATGATATTTGTGCAGAGGGGAGGGGAAGATGCTGTCGTCGGGAGAAAAACAAAAAAACAAAAACAAAAGTGAGAAAGCAGTACAAAAGAAAAAGAAAAGTAAACAGAAAAGAAAAGGAAAATAAATAATAAAACTAAAAACTAGAAAAGAAAATAATAAAAAGAAAACAAAACAAATTGGAACAGTTAGCAGTAGCGTTGGATTGAGAACCAGCGCTATAGCGCTGGGTTCTAAAAAAGCGCTACTGCTATGTGCCATTAGCAGTAGCGCTGCTTTACAACCCAGCGCTATAGCTAAGTTAGCTATAGCGCTGGTTCACAATCCAGCGCTACTACTATTTTGACTTAACCCTCAAATTTTGCCAACCGCCAAGTTCCAATTCCCCCACTCCCCACACCCTCTTCCCCCACTCTGTCGCCTTGCCTGCCCTCGTGTCATCCGTCGCCCTCCTAGCCCTCGAACGCCGGCTGTCGCCCATGGCCACCGTCGACCTCATCGTCGGCCGTCTCCCGAGCCCGCTCCCTCGACCTCACCGGCATCTCCCCTGACCACCAGGCCTCGACCACAACGTCGCCCCTTCCTCTCCCCTGCCCGCGTGCCCTCGACCTTGCCACCGCCGCGGTCCACCACCCAAGCCTCAGCTCCCTCGTCGTAAGCCTCTCCTCTCCCATGCCCTCCTCTCCCTCTCCTCTCCCCTGCTCTCCTCTCTCTCTGTGTGTGTTTAGGGCTTTTAGAGCAACAAGTTAGCAAATTTAGCATTTTTTTAGCAAATTAGTGATTAGGTACAAAAACAATAGCAAATTTAGCAAAAAAAATAGAAAAGTTAGATAATTTAGCAAAGTTATCTACTTCTCTTAGCAAATTAGGGCAGTAGCTTATAGCAAATAGGTAAAAAAGACAGTAGCAATTTCAAAAAAACTGTAGCAAAATTTAGAAAAACAGTAGCAATTTAAAAAACAGCAGCAAAAAATTAGGTATAAAACAGTAGCAAATTAAAAAGAAAAAACAGTAGCAAAGTTAGCAAATTTTTGAGCAAGTTAGCAAAATTTGTAGAGAGGGAGAGAGAGAGCAAGTTTGTAGCAAGTTTGTAGCTATTTTTGTCATTTTTGTGCATTTAAGTACAAGCATGCTTTTGCTTGAATGATATATGTTGGTTTTGCAATGTTGGTTGCATGTCGAAAATTATCCGAGTGGCCTATGTTTTGCTGGAATGTTGATTCATTTCCATTCCGACAAATTTCAGGCGCTCCATATGTCCACTTTTTAGCAAAGGTCATGCCGAAAATTTCCGTGATTTTCGGCATGACTTGTGCTAGAAACTAGGACATCTGGAGTACCCGGGATTTGCCAGAAGGGGAATGAATCAACATTCCAACCAAACATAGGCCCCTTTTTCCTCTTCATTATTGATACGTCTCCAACGTATCTATAATTTTTGATTGTTCCATGCTATTATATTATCCGTCTAGGATGTTTTATGGGCTTTCATATACACTTTTATATGATTTTTGGGACTAACCTATTAATCCAGAGCCGAGTGCCAGTTTCTGTTTTTCTCCTGTTTTAGGGTTTCGCAGAAAAGGAATATCAAACGGAGCCCAATTGATCTGAGATTCAACGGAGGTGATTTTTGGACCAAAAGAAGCCCAGTGAGTATCGAAGGAGGACCAGGAGATGCACGGGCTGCCCATGAGGGTGGGGGTGCCCCCCCCCCCTACTGGGCGCGCCCGTCCTGCCTCGTGGACAGCCCGTAGACCCCTTTACTTTCCCCCAACTCCAACACCTCCTATATATACTGAAACCTCCGTAAAATAACCTAGATCGGGAGTTCCGCCGCTGAAAGCCTCTGGAGCCACCAAAAACCAATCTTGACCTCGTTCCGGCACCCTGCCGGAGGGGGGAACCCTCACCGGTGGCCATCTTCATCATCACGGCGCTCTCCATGACGAGGAGGGAGTAGTCCACCCTCGGGGCTGAGGGTATGTATCAGTAGCTATGTGTTTGATCTCTCTCTCTCGTGTTCTTGAGATGGCACGATCTTGATGTATCGCGAGCTTTGCTATTATAGTTGGATCTTATGATGTTTCTCCCCCTCTACTCTCTTGTAATGGATTGAGTTTTCCCTTTGAAGTTACCTTATCGGATTGAGTCTTTAAGGATTTGAGAACACTTGATGTATGTCTTGCATGTGCTTATCTGTGGTGACGATGGGATATCACGTGATCCACTTGATGTATGTTTTGGTGATCAACTTGCGGGTTCCGTGACCTTGGGAATCTATGCATAGGGGTTGGCACACGTTTCCATCTTGACTTTCTGATAGAAACTTTGGGGCACTCTTTGAAGTACTTTATGTTGGTTGAATAGATGAATGTGAGATTGTGTGATGCATATCGTATAATCATGCCCACGGATACTTGAGGTGACAATGGAGTATCTAGGTGACATTAGGGTTTTTGTTGATTTGTATCTTTAGGTGTTATTCTAGTATGAACTCTATGATAGATTGAACAAAAATAATAGCTTCGTGTTATTTTACTACGGACTCTTGAATAGATCGATCAGAAAGAATAACTTTGAGGTGGTTTCGTACCCTACCATAATCTCTTCGTTTGTTCTCCGCTATTAGTTACTTTGGAATGACTCTTTGTTGCATGTTGAGGGATAGTTATATGATCCAAGTATGTTATTATTGTTGAGAGAACTTCCACTAGTGAAAGTATGAACCCTAGGCCTTGTTTCCTATCATTGCAACACCATTTATGCTCACTTTTATCTTTAGTTACCTTGCTGTTTTTATATTTTCTTACTACAAAAACCTATATCTACCATCCATATTACACTTGTATCACCTTCTCTTTGCCGAACTAGTGCACCTATACAATTTACCATTGTACTGTGTGTGTTGGGGACACAAGAGACTCTTTGTTATTTGGTTGCAGGGTTGTTTGAGAGAGACCATCTTCATCCTATGCCTCCCACAGATTGATAAACCTTAGGTCATCCACTTGAGGGAAATTTGCTACTGTCCTACAAACCTCTGCACTTGGAGGCCCAACAACGTCTACAAGAAGAAGGTTGCATAGTTGACATCAAGCTATTTTCTGGTGCCGTTGCCGGGGAGGTGAGTGCTTGAAGGTATATCTTTAGATCTTGCAATCGAATCTTTTAGTTTCTTGTTTTATCACTAGTTTAGTTTCTAAAAGAAAACTACCAAAAAATGGAATTAAGGTTACCTCATATGCTTCATCATTTTAATATCTTTCGTGAAATGATGGGAAGGAAAATTGTGCTCAAGTACTAGAAGAATAATTACATAGAATGCTTAGCATAAAATATGTGCATGATGAGCATGATTGCAATGTTGTTAGTATGAATTCTTTGAATACCCATGATGCTAATGATATGCAAAGCCACAAGCTTGGGGAAGCTATGTTTGATGAAGATGATATTTTTAGTTCCCCAAGTTTTGATGATAATATTTATTATGATGAAAGCATGCCTCCTATTTATGATGATTATATTGATGAAAGTGGATTTGGAGAGGTCATGACTTTATTTAGTGATGAATCCACTATTTCGGAAGAGGTTCCAATTGATTATGAGAACAAAGTTGTTATCTATGATGATTATTGTGATGACTTGTATGCTATTAAGAATAATGATAACCATGAAACTTGTCATCGTGATTTTAGTTTTCAATTTGTTTATGCTTCACATGATAGTTATTTTGTTGAGTTTCCTCCCACTACAATGAATGAGAAGAATTTTGCTTATGATGGGAGTAGTAAAATTTCTATGCAAGTAGATCATGAAAAGAATGCATTATGTGATGGTTATATTGTTGAATTCATTCATGATGCTACTGAAAACTATTATGAGAGGGGATCATATGCTTGTAGGAATTGCAATAATATCAAGTTTCCTCTCTATGTGCTTGAAGTTTTGAAGCTATGCTTGTTTTGCTTTCCTATGCTAGTTGATTATTGTTCCCACAAGTTGTTTGCTCACAAAATCCCTATGCATAGGAAGTGGGTTAGACTCAAATTTTCTAGTCATATTCTTCATGATGCTCTCCTTATGTTTCAATTCTTATCTTTTACGCGAGCATCATTGAAATTATCATGCCTAGCTAGGGGCGTTAAATGATAGCGCTTGTTGGGAGGCAACCCAACTTTATTTTATTTTCTTTGCTTTTGCTTATGTTTAGGAATAAATATTGCATCTAGCTTCTTTTTAGATGTGGTTTTGTGTTTTAATTAGTGTTTGTGCCAAGTAGAATCTTTGGAAAGACTTGTGTGAAGTTTATATGATCATGTTGTAAAAAACAGAAACTTTAGCGCTCACGAGATTAGTCACCAGATTTTACTGGAGAGTGCTATTTAGTTGATTCTTTTTGCATATGATTAATAGACAAATTCCTCACGTGTACCAATTTATTTCATTTTTTGGAGTTACAGAAGTATTCGAAAGTTACAGATTACTATAGACTGTTCTGTTTTTGACAGATGCTGTTTTTTCGTGTGTTGTTTTCTTATTTTGATGCATCTATGAGTAGTATTGGGGAGTATGAATCATAGAGAAGTTGGAATACAGTAGGTTTAACACCAATATAAACAAAGAATGAGTTCATTACAGTACCTTTCAGTGGTGGTTTGTTTTCCTCTACAAACGGAGCTCACGAGATTTTTGTCTAAGTTTTGTGTTGTGAAGTTTTCAAGTTTTGAGTATTGCTTTGATGGACTATGGAATAAGGAGTGACAAGAGCCTAAGCTTGGGGATGCCCAAGGCACCCCAAGGTAAAATTCAAGGAGAACCAAAAGCCTAATCTTGGGGATGCCCCGGGAAGGCATCCCCTCTTTCGGCTTCATCTATCGGTAACTATACTCGGGACTATATTTTTATTCACCACATGATATGTGTTTTACTTGGAGCGTCATGTATTATTTGAGTCTTTGCTTGTTAGTTTGCCACAATCATCCTTGCTGGACACACCTTTTTGAGAGAGATAAATATGGCCTAGGAATTGTTAGAACACTCTATGTGCTTCACTTATATCTTTTGAGTTAAATAGTTTGCTCTAGTGCTTCACTTATATCTGTTAGAGCACGGTGGTGATTTTATTTTGTATAAATTGTTGATCTGTCATGCTTCACTTATATCCTTTTTAGAGTCTTTTAGAACAGCATGGTAATGTGCTTTGGTTATAAAACTAGTCCTAATATGATAGGCATCCAAGATGAATGTTGTAAAAACTTTCATACAAAGTGCATTGAATATGATGAGAAGTTTGATACTTGCTGATTGTTTTGAGATATGAGGATAGTGATATTAGAGTCATGCTAGTGGAGTTATTATGAATTTGAGAAATACTTGTGTTAAAGTTTGTGATTCTCGTAGCATGCACGTATGGTGAACCGCTATGTGACGAAGTTAGAGCATGAGGTATTTGTAGACTGTCATCCTTTGTGTGGAGGTCGGGGGCGCGCGATGGTTAATTCCTACCAACCTCCCCCCTAGGAGCATGCGTTGATTTCTTTGTTTTGATGACTCATAAATTTTTGCAATAAGTATATGAGTTCTTATGACTAATGTTGAGTCCATGGATTATACGCACTCTCACCCTTCCACCATTGCTAGCCTCTCTTGTACCGCGCAACTTTCGCCGGTACCATACACCCACTATATACCTTCCTCACAACAACCACCATATATCTTCCTCAAAACAGCCACCATACCTACCTATCATGGCGTTTCCATAACCATTCCGAGATATATTGCCATGCAACTTTCCATCGTTCCTTTCATATGACACACTTCATATTGTCATATTTCCACGCATGATCATGTAGTTGACATCGTATATGTGGCTAGGCCACCATGCATAATTTTTCATACATGTTACTCTTGATTCATTGCACATCCCAGTACACTGTCGGAGGCATTCATATAGAGTCATACTTTGTTCTAGTATCGAGTTTTAATATCGAGTTGTAATTCAATATAAGTGTGATGATCATCATTATTAGAACATTGTCCCATGTGAGGAAAGGCTAAATAAAGAAAGCCCCTCCAAAAAAGGGAAGGCCAAAGAAAAAAGAAAGGCCCCCAAAAAGAGAAGAAAGGGGACAATTGCTACTATCTTTTTCCACACTTGTGCTTCAAAGTAGCACCATGTTCTTCATGATAGAGAGTCTCATGTTTAGTCACTTTCATATACTAGTGGGAATTTTCATTATAAAACTTGGCTTGTATATTCCAACGATGGGCTTCGTCAAATGCCCTAGGTCTTCGTGAGCAAGCAAGTTTGATACACACCCACTTAGTTTCTTTGGTTGAGCTTTCATACATTTTTACCTCTAGTGCATCCATTGCATGGCAATCCCTACTCACTCACATTGATATCTATTGATGGGCATCTCCATAGCCCGCTGATACGCTTAGTCGATGTGAGACTATCTCCCTCCTTTTTGTCTTCTCCACAACCACCATTCTATTCCACCATAGTGCTATATCCATGGCTCACGCTCATGTATTGCGTGAAAGTTGAAAGGTTTGAAAGAATTGAGTATGAAAACAAGTGCTTGGCTGAAACCGGGGTTGTGCATGATATGAATATTTTGTGTGATGAAGAGGGAGCATAGCCAAACTATATGATTTTGTAGGGATAACTTTAGCCATAGTACTTTGAGAAGACATGATTGCTTTCTTAGTATGCTTGAAGTATTATTATTCTTTTGTCAATATAGTCTTTTGTCTTGAATCTTTCAGGTCTGAACATTCATGCCACAATAAAGAGAACTACATTGAAAATTATGTTGGTTAGCATTCCACATCAAAAATTCTGTTTTTATCATTTACCTACTCGAGGATGAGCAGGAATTAAGCTTGGGGATGCTGATACGTCTCCAACGTATCTATAATTTTTGATTGTTCCATGCTATTATAGTATCCATCTAGGATGTTTTATGGGCTTTCAGATGCACTTTTATATGATTTTTGGGACTAACCTATTAACCCAGAGCCCAGTGCCAGTTTCTGTTTTTCTCCTGTTTTAGGGTTTCGTAGAAAAGGAATATCAAACGGAGCCCAATTGACCTGAAATTCAACAGAGGTGATTTTTGGACCAGAAGAAGCCCACGGAGTACCGGAAGACCAGGAGATGCATGGGCTGCCCACGAGGGTGGGGGGCACGCCCGCCCCCCCCCCCCTATTGGGCGTGCCCCCTGCCTCGTGGATAGCCCATAGACCCCCTTTACTTGCCCCCGACTCCAACACCTCCTATATATACTGAAACCTCCGGAAAATAACCTAGATCGGGAGTTCCGTCGCCGAAAGCCTCTGGAGCCACCAAAAACCAATCTAGACCTTGTTCCGGCACCCTGCCAGAGGGCGAACCCTCACCGGTGGCCATCTTCATCATCCTGGCCCTCTCCATGACGAGGAGGGAGTAGTCCACCCTCGGGGCTGAGGGTATGTATCAGTAGCTATGTGTTTGATCTCTCTCTCTCTCTCTCTCTCTCGTGTTCTTAAGATGGCACGATCATGATGTATCGCGAGCTTTGCTATTATAGTTGGATCTTATGATGTTTCTCCCCCTCTACTCTCTTGTAATGGATTGAGTTTTCCCTTTGAAGTTATCTTATCGGATTGAGTCTTTAAGGATTTGAGAACACTTGATGTATGTCTTGTATGTGCTTATCTGTGGTGATAATGGGATATCACGTGATCCACTTGATGTATGTTTTGGTGATCAACTTGCGGGTTCCGTGACCTTGGGAATCTATGCATAGGGGTTGGCACACGTTTTCGACTTGACTTTCACACGTTTTCGACTTGACTTTCTGATAGAAACTTTGGCGCACTCTTTGAAGTACTTTGTGTTGATTGAATAGATGAATCTGAGATTGTGTGATGCATATCGTATAATCATGCCGACGGATACTTGAGGTGACAATGGAGTATCTAGGTGACATTAGGGTTTTGGTTGATTTGTATCTTAAGGTGTTATTCTAGTACGAACTATATGATAGATTGAACGAAAAGTATAGCTTCGTGTTATTTTACTATGGACTCTTGAATAGATCGATCAGAAAGAATAACTTTGAGGTGGTTTCGTACCCTACCATAATCTCTTCGTTTGTTCTCCGCTATTAGTTACTTTGGAGTGACTCTTTGTTGCATGTTGAGGGATAGTTATCACTGTTTGACTAACTATGCAAGCAGAAAAGTCTCGATAGGATGAATGCATGCATACCTCTTTCAATCACTACACTCATGCCTTTGGAAGAAATTTCAATGCTTACTCCTTCAATTATGCTCGCTCTTCATCGAGCAATAACTTTATTTATCGAAAGAAATCTTGTCCTGCTCGTTCAATTGTTTCGAAGCCACCTGCAAAGATGTGGGTGGTTAAGAAAGCCTAATTCTTCTGCAGGATCTTGTCTCCGGGTGTACTGAATGGATAACGGATAGTGGATGCACTAGTCATATGACTGAAGACAAGTCGTTCTTTGTTGACCCCAACTTAACTACTTCTTCCATGAAGTATATCACTTTTGGCGACAACAACAAAGGAAAGGTAATTGGACTAGGTAAAATTGCTATTTCCAAGGACAAGTCTATTGATGATGTTTTGCTTGTTCAGTCCCTTGGATTCAATCTTATGTATGTGGGCAAGTTGTGTGATCTAGACATGCTAGTTCTCTTTCCTAGATCAAAATGCATTATCTTCATGGCCTCTGAAAATTCCTTCGTCTTTGAGGGAATAGAAAGGGCGATCTTTATATTGTGGATTTCTCTAAGGATCCCTCAGTCCAAACTTGCTTGCTTGCAAAATCAACCGAAGCTTGGCTGTGGCACCGAAGACTTGGTCATGCAGGAATGAGAAATTTGTAGACCCTAGTGAAGAAAAATCATCCTCGTGGTATTCCTGATGTAAAATTTGAGAAGAATCGTCTTTGTGCTGCTTGTGAAGCTGGAAAATTAGTCAAGAAGCATCACTCATCAAAAATAGTCATGACCACTACTAGACCACTAGAAATTCTTCGTATGGATTTATTCGGTCCTCAAAATTATGCAAGCTTCGGTGGCAATCACTATGGTTTGGTCATTGTTGATGATTTCTCACAATACACTTGGGTATTCTTTCTCGAAGACAAGACGTGGACTCAACATGTCTTCAGAACTTTTGCTAATAAGGCCGAAAATGAATATGATGTGCGAATCAGACATGTCAAAAGTGATAATGGGACTGAGTTCAAAAATACTCATATCGCTGATTTTCTCGATGATCATGGTATCACTCATGAGTTCTCTGCTACTTACACTCCCCAACAAAATGGAGTTGTTGAACGAAAGAACAAAACTCTCATTGAAATGGTGAGAACAATGCTTAGTGAGTACAAAACTCCCATTCGTTTCTGGGCTGATGTGCTTGTCACATTATCAATCGTGCTTATCTTCACAAGCTCTTTAAGAAAACTTATTATGAGCTTATCAATGGCAAGAAACCAAATGTTTACTATCTTCATGTTTTTGGTGCACCTTGATACATTCTTGATATGAATCTTTCTTCCAAATTTGCACCTAAGGCACATGAACGCTTTCTTCTTGGATATGGCTCAAACTCGCACACATATCGTGTCTATAACTCTCACCACATGAAAGTTATGGAAATGGTAAACGTGCGGTTTGATGAATCTAACGGCTCCCAAAAGGAGCACCTGCCTAATGTGATAGATGAACCATTGATATCTGATGCAATTCGGCAAATGGCTAATAGGAGCATCAAGCCTATTGAAGGAACTGCACCTGAGTCCTGTGATGATGATGCTCCTATGAGTAAAAGCAAAACTCGTCAAGCCACTGCTGATGCAAATGCTCCTCTAGATGATAATGGCAATCGAAATTCGAATGTTGAGCAAAATACCAATTCTGAAGAGAATGATGATGAAGATGAGAATACTCATCACGATGAAAATGCTCATCCTTGAGTGGCGAATAGAGATGATCCCTCATTAATCCCCGATGAAATCAAGAATCCTGGCTATCGACCCACAACTCGTTCATGCACTCGTTTGGCGAACTACTGTGGTAGTTTCTCCTTTGTTTCATTGGCAGAACCTACCAAGTATGAAGAAGCTATGAATGATCCAGATTGGATGAATGTCATGCAAGAGGAGTTGGTACAATTTGAATTAAATGATGTGTGGGAAATGGTTGACAAACCGAATCCCAAGAAGCATAATATCATCGGCACTAAATGGATCTTTCACAATAAGCAAGATGAAAATGGCATTGTTGTAAGAAACAAGGCACGTCTTGTTGCTCAAGGGTACACACAAATGGAAGGTATTGATTTCAATGAAAGATATTCCGCTGTTACATGTCTTGAGGCAATTCATATTCTTCTTGCTTATGCAAAAACAAATTAGAGAAAAGGTGTCGGCCGAGCCCGAGAAAAGGCTCGAACCTAACCCGGCTTTGAATTAACAAAGCCATCAACCAGCTAGGATTATAAGGGAGCATACAAAAAAGTAAAGAAAAAAGAAATGGTAAAGATACAAAGAGTTGTAGCAGCTGACAACCTAATAGTGATACAGGCAAACAAGAGATAGTGCTAGGGGGCTAGCCAAGATCACCAATGTAAAACTCCAAGGGTAGCAGCCACACCAGCAGCAGGGTGAGGGCAGCAAGAAACCAGCATCGACAATCAACATCTCCTTGCCTACTCCCACGGAACATGCCAAGAACGACAAACCACTCACTTCTACCATCGAAGAAGACCACTATCCTCTCGCCATGGCTCGAAGGGAGCCGAACAGTCGGAAGGCTGAGTGCTCACCCATAGAGCCGAATGGACAATGTCGCATGGTAGCTCGGGCATGAGGGAGCAAAGCACCACCTCCGTTGGGCTCCCACGACCTTACCACCACCTGGGCAACCACACATCCATACGCAAGCTAAAGAGCGCCTACAAAAGATGAAGAGCGCGCGGAGAAGACGAAAAAAAATTGCCGACACACTGCCCTCAACAAGCAGAAAAGCACCATCCACAGCTACACGAACCCTAGATGACGCCTCTAGGAAGGGAATGACATCGACACGTTGCCGCCGCCCACAAGGGGAACTAGGACTTTCGTCCCGTGTAGGAGCATGGAAGAAGGAGGCAGAAGGGGATCATGACGAGGCCTCCAAGAAGGGGACCCACTCCAAGAAAATGGAGATGGCCTCACCGTAGCTGCCAAAGCCCAAGGTTTTCCCTCAGCCCCACACTCCACGCCCAACCACCCGAACCCGAGAGCACAGGCCGTCACGACAAAGCCACCATGGATGGATTAGGCCAGTGGGTGCATCCACGAAGTGGAGGGCATCGATCTTCACCAGAAAGAGCACGCCCGCCACAACATCATCGCCCGCACGACCGAAGTTGCGGTATAGCACCCGCGACCGCCACTCTTCGCAGAGCCGGCAGAGCCCACCCAGCCCGAGGCCGCCGCCCCGGCATCCACCCACCACGATCATCTCCACCAACACAGGTAGAAACCCTAGCACCGTGCTAGAACGAGGGACCAGAACCACCACGACATCCATCAGGGAATGGCGTGCGGCGCTCAAACACTCCTGATATAGCCGGGGGCAACCCATAGAATGGAACAAGGGCAGCACGCCCAGGCGGTACGGAGGGGCCACATCCCCTTGTTGTCCTCCTGTCGGTCATGAGAAGGATCACAGGCCGCCACCAGCGCAGATCTAGAAGGGAGGCCACCATGGCAGCCAGGCGGGCGGCTGGATCTCAGGCCACCTGAAGCACGGGCGGGACGGCGACCGCCATGGCCGACGCCGCAGACGCCAAATCCTGGGCCGAGCACCGCACCAGGAGAGGATGCTGGAGAGGAGGAGAGAGGGGGCGCGTAGCCATGCGGGTGAGCACACAAGGACGCCCCGCCGCCAACAACAACCGCACGGGCGGAGCCTGGGATGGTTGTCGACGATGGCGGAGGGAGAAGGAAGGGGTGGGTGGCCTAGCATCAGATCTAGGGATTCGCCCCCGTCTCACCCAGGAGCGGACGACGCGGGGGGAGGCATCCACGATATGGTCCTTGCCTATGCAAATTACCATGATATTCTGCTTTATCAAATGGATGTGAAAAGTGCTTTCCTCAATGATGAAATTGATGAGTAAGTTTATGTTAGACATCCACCTCACTTTGAACACCCTGAGTTTCCTAACAAAGTTTTCAGGTTTAAAAAGGCTTTGTATGGGCTAAAGCAAGCCCCTCGAACTTGGTATGACACCCTGAAGAAGTTCTTGAACGATAAACGGTTCAAACTAGGATCCACTGATCCCACTCTTTTCCCCCGTGCTATTGACAACAATCTATTCGTATGTCAAATATGTGTTGATGATATTATATTTGTGTGTACTAACAATGCTTGCAGCTTAGAATTCGGGGAAATGATGTCCGAGAAGTACAAAATGTCAATGATAGGTGAACTCACTTTATTTCTTGGATTGCAAATTCGTTAACAAGCAAATGGAACCTTCATATCTCAGGAGAAATATCTCAATGATTGCCTAAAGAAGTTCAAAATGTAAGATTCCAAATTGAAGGGCTATAAAACACCTATGCCCATGAATGGTAAGCCAGATGCTAATGTGTATGGTAAGGATTTCGATCAGAAAGCTTATCGTTCGATGATTGGATCTCTTCTCTATCTATGTGCATCTAGACCTAACATTATGCTAAGTGTTTGCATGCGCGTCCGCTATCAAGATGCACCGAAAGAATCGCATCAGCAAGCGGCCAAGCGCATTCTGAGATATTTGGCTCACAACCCCACCATAGGTTTATGGTATCCTAAGGGAGCACAGTTTCATCTCATTGGATATTCTTACTCAGACTAGGCTAGTGACTTGGTTGATAGGAAATCTACTTCGCGGACATGCCATTTCCTCGGTAGATCTTTGGTTTGTAGGTCTTCAAGGAAGCAGAACTACGCGTCTTTGTCTACGGCTGAAGCCGAATATATTACCACTGGCTCTTGTTGCACTCAGTTGTTATGGATGAAGCAAACGTTGAAGGATTATGGCATCAAGACTAAGCTTATTCATATGTAATGTGACAATGAGAATTCCATCAAAATTGCACACAATCCTGTGCAGCATTCTCGCACAAATCATATTGCCATCAGACATCATTTTATTCATGATCATGTTGAGAGAGAGGATATTGTCATCAATCATGTCAAGACCGAAGACAATCTAGTTGATATCTTCACCAAGCCTCTCGATGATAAAAGATTATGTGCCTTACGGTGTGAGCTAAATAACCTAGACTTCGCAAACATGCAGTAAGCTGGACTCGGCACCCGTGCCAACACTTCCACATCTTAGAAGGAATGGGTGCATAACACTCAAAGAATCTAATTTTTTTGACAAAGTGAAATTTTCTTTCTAAGAGTGAATACATTAACGAAGTGCGATGCTCGGGGTCATACAGATCTTATACGGTGGGTCACGCCACCACAATTTTTCATTCATTGTTTTTCTCTCCAACTGATAGTTTTTGACTCTGTCTGAATGCATTTATCTCATAACTATTCTTCTTGTTTTGTGTTCGTCTGTTTGAAAGAAATGACTAGGACCATGTTTTTATCTGTGCATCAAAATTGCACACAATCCTGTGCAGCATTCTCGCACAAATCATATTGCCATCAGACATCATTTTATTCATGATCATGTTGAGAGAGAGGATATTGTCATCAATCATGTCAAGACCGAAGACAATCTAGTTGATATCTTCACCAAGCCTCTCGATGATAAAAGATTATGTGCCTTACGGTGTGAGCTAAATAACCTAGACTTCGCAAACATGCAGTAAGCTGGACTCGGCACCCGTGCCAACACTTCCACATCTTAGAAGGAATGGGTGCATAACACTCAAAGAATCTAATTTTTTTGACAAAGTGAAATTTTCTTTCTAAGAGTGAATACATTAACGAAGTGCGATGCTCGGGGTCATACAGATCTTATACGGCGGGTCACGCCACCACAATTTTTCATTCATTGTTTTTCTCTCCAACTGATAGTTTTTGACTCTGTCTGAATGCATTTATCTCATAACTATTCTTCTTGTTTTGTGTTCGTCTGTTTGAAAGAAATGACTAGGACCATGTTTTTATCTGTGCTATTCCATTAGGGATGCTCATTTTCGATCTGGAACGAATCTTGATCTGGTGTCCTTGACCACAATTTTGATTCGGTCCGAACCATGATCTGTTTTGCGAAAGCTATCCAAAATTTGGGGTCTCCCGCCCAAGTCAGGACCACGATAATTGATGATGGTTGCCACGTGCTATACAACAACTGGTAGTTCATCTCATCCATTGAATCACAATCACCCCTTTGTCAACACCGTCCGATCAAAAACCTCAGCATGCGGTTGTTTTTCCCCCCGTATATATCATACTTGCACTGCTCTTCTTCTCCTCCTGCTCTTCCTCTCGTCCTCCAAAACCCTCGCCGAAGCGCTCTTCCTCGAGCTCAATGCCGGCGACCTCTTCGCTGCTTCACAGCCGGAAAGTGGTCACCGCAGTCCTTCCGTGCCGCCGCGGGGCATCCTCTTCCCCGCTGTCGTAACTGTCGCACGTCACCAAGCTAGGGTACGTGTGGTTCGAACTCGGGTTTCCTTCCCTTCGAGTCGAGTTTGTCCATGATTATTTATATCCTATTTACCGGATTTATTACATCTAGGTTTTTACCCTTCTACTGCGGATGTGGTCTCTAGTTTTTCCTCGCATCCGTATCTTTTCAGATCTAGGGTTTGAGTTATGCTTAGCTCGAATGGACTAGCTAGCTTGATGTCAAATATTCTACTTCATACCTACTAGCTCGATCTATATGTTTCACTCTTGCGAAATGATGTCTACTACGCAATCTTCTTCTTGTAGACTCGTGTTGGGCCTCCAGGCGCAGAGTTTTGTAAGACAGTAGCAAATTTCCCTCAAGTGGATGACCTAAGGTTTATCAATCCGTGAGAGGCGTAGGATGAAGATGGTCTCTCTCAAGCAATCCCGCAACCAAATAATAAAGAGTATCTTGTGTCCCCAACACACCAAATATAATGGTAAATTGTATAGGTGCACTAGTTCAGCAAAGAGATGGTGATACAAGTGTAATATGGATGGTAGATATAGTTTTTTGTAATCTGAAAATATAAAAACAGCAAGGTAACTAATGGTAAAAGTGAGCACAAACGGTATTGCAATGCTTGGAAACAAGGCCTAGGGTTCATACGGTCATTAGTGCAAGTTCTCTCAAAAATGATAATATAATGATCATATAACAATCCCTCAACATGCAACAAAGAGTCACTCCAAAGTCACTAATATTTGAGAACAGACGAAGATATTATTTTAGGGTACGAAACCACCTCAAAGTTATTCTTTTTGATCAATCTATTGGGCTATTCCTATAAGTGTCACGAAGAGCCCTAGAGTTCGTACTAAAATAACACCTTAAAACACACATCAACCAAAACCCTTATGTCACCTAGATACTCCAATGTCACCACAATTATCCACGGGTTTGATTATACGATATGCATCACACAATCTCAGATTCATCTATTCAAACCAACAAAAAGAACTCCAAAGAGTGCCCCAACGTTTCTACCGGAGAGTCAAGATGAAAACGTGTGCCAACCCCTATGCATAAGTTCACAAGGTCACTGAGCCCGCAAGTTTAACACCAAAACATACATCAGGTAGATCACGTGAATATCCCATTGTCACCATAGATAAGCACATGCAAGACATACATCAAGTGTTCTCAAATCCATAAAGAATCAATCCGATAAGATAACTTCAAAGGGAAAACTAAATCCATTGCAAGATGGTAGAGGGGAGAAACATCATAAGATCCAACTATAATAACAAAGCTCATGGTACATCGAGATCGTGCCAAATCAAGAACACGAGAGAGAGAGAGAGAGAGAGAGAGAGATCAAATACATAGCTATTGGTACATACCCTCAGCCCCGAGGGTGAACTACTCCCTCCTCATCATGGAGATCACTAGGATGATGAAGATGGCCACCAGTGATGGTTTCCCCCTCCGGCAAGGTGCCCGAACGGGCTCCCAGTTGGTTTTTCGTGGATACACAGGCTTGCGGCGGCGGAACTCCCGATCTAGGTTTATTTTCGGAGGTTTCACTATTTATAGGAATTTTTGGCGTCAGGGGCAAGTCAGTGTTGGAAATATGCCCTAGAGGCAATAATAAAATGGTTATTGTTATATTTCCTTGTTCATGATAATTGACTATTGTTCATGTTATAATTGTTTTAACCGGAAACCATAGTACATATGTGAATACATAGATCATAATATGTCCCTAGTGAGCCTCTAGTTGGCTAGCTCGTTGATCAATAGATGGTCACGGTTTCATGACCATGGACATTGGATGTCGTTGATAACGGGATCACATCATTAGGAGAATGATGTGATGGACAAGACCCAATCCTAAGCATAGCACAAGATCGTGTAGTTTGTTTGCTAAACCTTTTTCAATGTCAAGTATCATTTCCTTATACCATGAGATTGTGCAACTCCTGGATACTGTAGGAATGCTTTGGGTGTGCCAAATGTCACAACGTAACTGGGTGACCATAAAGTTGCACTACGGGTATCCCCAAAAGTATCTGTTGGGTTGGTACGAATCGAGACTGGGATTTGTCACTCCGTATGACGGAGAGGTATCTCTAGGCCCACTCGATAAGACATTGTCGTAATGAGCTCAATATGACTAAGGAGTTGGTCACGGGATGATGTGTTACGGAACAAGTAAATAGACTTTCCGGTAACGAGATTGAACAAGGTATAGGGATACCGACGATCGAATCTCGGGCAAGTACTATACCGGTAGACAAAGGGAATTGTATACGTGATTGATTGAATCCTTGACATCGTGGTTCATCCGATAAGATCATCGTGGAACATGTGGGAGCCAACATGGGTATCCAGATCCTGTTGTTGGTTATTGGCCGGAGAGATGTCTCGGTCATCTCTGCATGGTTCCCGAACACGTAGGGTCTACACACTTAAGGTTCGATGACGCTAGGGTTATAGGGAATGTATGTACATGGTTACCGAATGTTGTTCGGAGTCCCGAATGAGATCTCGGACGTCACGAGGAGTTCTGGAATGGTCCGAAGGTGAATATTCATATATGGGAAGTCATTATACGATTGCCGGAAAGATTCGGGGGGTGCCGGTATTGTACCGGGACCACCGAAGGGGTTCCGGGGGTCCACCGGGAGGGTCCACCTGCCCTGGAGGGCCCTATGGGCTGTATATGGAGGGGGACCAGCCCCTAAGTGGGTTGGGCGCCTCCCCCCTAGGGCCCATGCGCTTAGGGTTTTGGGGGGAAACCCTAAGGGGGCGCCCCCCTTGGCTTGGGGGGCAAGCCCCCCTCCTGGCCGCCGCCCCCCTCTAGATCCCATCTAGAGTGGGCCGGCCCCCTCACCCCTTCCCTTATGAATAGTGGGGGTTTTGGGGCCGATCAATACATGAGTCTTCCTCCCTCTTGGCGCAGCTCTGCTTCTCCTCCTCCTCGTCTCTCGTAGCACTTGGCGAAGCCCTGCTGGAGAACCACGCTCCTCCACCACCACCACGCCATCGTGCTGCTGTTGGACGGAGTCTTCCCCAACCTCTCCCTCTCTCCTTGCTGGATCAAGGCGTGGGAGACGTCATCGGGCTGTACGTGTGTTGAACGCAGAGGCACCATTGTTCGACGCTTAGATTGGATTGGGCCGTGATCTGAATCGCTTCGTGTACGACTCCAGCAACCGCTTTCTTGCAACGCTTCCACATCGCAATCTTCAAAGGTATGAAGATGCACTCCCCTCTCTCATTTCTAGTCACTTCATAGATTGATATTGGTGATGCAAAGAAATTTTTTGAATTTCTGCAACGATCCCCACCGGTGGCATCAGGAGCTAGGTCTATGCGTAGTTTCTATGCACGAGTAGAACACAAGTTGTTGTGGGCGTCGAATTTGTCAAATTACCTGCCGTTACTAGTCTTATCTTGATTCGGCGGCATCGTGGGATGAAGCGGCCGGACCGACCTTACACATATGCTTACGTGAGACAGGTTCCACCGACTGACATGCACTAATTGCATAAGGTGGCTAGCGGGTGTCTGTCTCTCCCACTTTAGTCGGATCATCGATGAAAAGGGTCCTTATGAAGGGTAAATAGTAATTGGCATATCTCGTTCTGGTTTTGGCGTAGGTAAGAAATGTTCTTGCTAGAAACCTATAGCAGCCACGTAAAAACTTGCAACAACAATTAGAGGACGTCTAACTTGTTCTTGCAGCATATGTCGTATGATGTGATATGGCCAAAAGGATGTGATGAATGATATATGTGATGTATGAAATTGATCATGTTCTTGTAATAGGAATCACGACTTGCATGTCGATGAGTATGACAACCGGAAGGAGCCATAGGAGTTGTCTTATTTTATTGTATGACCTGCGTGTCAATGAAAATGCCATGTAATTACATTACTTTATTGCCAACCGTTAGCCATAGTAGTACAAGTAACAGTTGGCGAGACAACTTCATGAATACACGATGATGGAGATCATGGTGTCATGCCGGTGACGATGATGATCATGGAGCCTCGAAGATGGAGATCAAAAGGATCAAAATGATATTGGCCATATCATGTCACTATTTGATTGCATGTGATGTTTATCATGTTTTACATCTTATTTGCTTAGAACGATGGTAGCTTAAATTAGATGATCTCTCACTAAAATTTCAAGAATTGTGTTTCCCCTAACTGTGCACCATTGCTAAGGTTCGTTGTTCCGAAGCACCACGTGATGATCGGGTGTGATAGGCTCTAACGTCCGCATACAACGGGTGTAAGCCAGATTTTCACACGCAATACACTTAAGTTGACTTGACGAGCCTAGCATGTACATACATGGACTCGGAACACGGAAGACCGAAAGGTCGAACATGAGTCGCATAGAAGATACGATCAAAATAGAGATGTTCACCATTGATGACTAGTCCGTCTCACGTGATGATCGGACACGGCCTAGTCGATTCGGATCATGTATCACTTAGATGACTAGAGAGATGTCTATCTGAGTGGGAGTTCATTAAATTTGATAAGATGAACTTATTTATCATGCTCATAGTCTAAAATCTTTGCAATATGTCTTGTAGACCAAATGGCCCACGCTAATGTTGCCCTCAACTTCAACGTGTTCCTAGACAAAACCAAGCTGAAAGACGATGGTAGCAACTATATGGATTGGGTCCATAACTTGAGGATCATCCTCATAGCTGCCAAGAAAGCATATGTCCTTGAAGCACCGCTAGGTGACGCACCAATTTTCCCAGCAACTCAAGACGTCATGAACACCTAGCAGTCACGTAGTGATGATTACTCCCTAGTTCAGTGATGCATTCTTTACAGCCTAGAATCGGGGCTCCAAAAGCGTTTTGAGCAACACAGAGCATATGAGATGTTCCAAGAGCTGAAAATGGTTTTCCAAGCTCATGCCCGGGTCGAGAGATATGAAGTCTCCAACAAGTTTTATAGTTGTAAGATGGAGGGAAACAGTTCTGTCAGCGAGCATATACTCAAAATGTCTGGGTTGCACAACCGCTTGTCTCAGCTAGGACTTAATCTTCTAGATGACGCGGTCGTTGACAGAATCCTCGAGTCGCTCCCACCTAGCTACAAGAGCTTTGTGATGAACTACAATATGCAAGGGATGGAGAAGTCCATTCCGGACTCATATTCAATGCTTAAATCAGCGGAGGTGGAGATCAAAAGGGAACATCAAGTGCTGATGGTGAATAAAACCACTAAGTTCAAGAAAGGCAAGGGTAAGAAGAACTTCAAGAAGGGCGGCAAGGGAGTTGCCGTGTCCGGTAAGCCAGTTGCTGGGAAGAAGCCAAAGAATGGACCCAAGCCTGAGACTGAGTGCTTTCATTGCAAGGGGACGGGTCACTGGAAGCGGAATTGCCCCAAATACTTAGCGGATAAGAAGGTCGGCAACGCCAAAGGTATATGTGATATTCATGTTATTGATGTGTACCTTACCAACGCTTGTAGTAGTTCCTGGGTATTTGATACCAGTGCAGTTGCTCACATTTGTAACTCAAAGCAGGAGCTGCGGAATAAGCGGAGACATGCGAAGGACAAGGTGATGATGCGCGTCGGGAATGGTTCCAAGGTTGATGTGATCGTCGTCGGCACGCTACCTCTACCTTCAGGATTAGTTTTAAACCTCAATAATTGTTATTTAGTACCAGCTTTGAGCATGAACATTGTATCTGGATCTCGTTTAATGCGAGATGGCTACTCATTTAAATCTGAGAATAATGGTTGTTCTATTTATATGAGAGATATGTTTTATGGTCATGCCCCGCTGGTCAATGGTTTATTTTTCTTGAATCTCGAACGTGATGTTACACATATTCATAGTGTGAATACCAAAAGATGTAAGGTTGATAATAATAGTGCCACATACTTATGGCACTTCCACCTTGGTCATATTGGTGTCAAGCGGATGAAGAAACTCCATGCAGATGGATATTTTGGAGTCTCTTGATTATGAATCATTTGACATGTGTGAACCTTGATTTATGGGCAAGATGACCAAGACTCCATTCTCCAGAACAATGGAGCGAGCAACCAACTTGTCGGAAATCATATATACTGTTGTGTGCGGTCCAATGAATGTTGAGGCTCGCGGTGTCTATCTGTAATGCCCAGAATGCGACTATATCTCCTACGTGTCAAGGCACGAGTTAGAGACATAAGCGCATTCTGGAATGATCGCAAGTGTGGTATCTTTGCACAACTCATGTAATGAACATGGATGAAAGAGTAAAATAGTTGTCTTACACTCGCCACGTCACACAATTAATACAATAGCATACATTCATCCAAATAACACAGGGTCCGACTACGGACGAAAACAAACGAGAAAAGATACCACAACCACAAGTCTTGATTGCCCCTAGTAGGAACCACTACTGATCGTCGGGATACGTCACATACATACGACCACGTTCTTCATCGAACTCCCAGTGAAGTTCTTGTCCATCTCCTGCGTCATACTCAGTTGTACCTACATCTGGTGTGTGTTGTAATCTGTGAGTCACAAGGACTCAGCAATCCCATTCCCGGGTATTAAAACTAACAAAGCATTATAGGTGTGGAGAGGTAATAAAGTGGCTGCAGCAAGCACTAAGCAACTAGCTTACGAAGTCGGAGCGAGATGAGGATATGTGCCAATGGTCGCCAAAGATGATCAATAAGTGATCCTAGCTACTCACGTTCATGCATAACCCCACTGTGTTCACTTTTCAAAAACCCTTTCAAAAAGAGACCATCACGGTAACTCACACAGGTAGTGTATTCTTAAGGATATGGTGTCAAGTAATCTATAGCCAGATATTAACAAATTCCCATCAGCCACATAACCGCAGGCATGACTTTCCAAAGTTCATAACCCTGCAGGGGTGTCCCAACTTAGCCCATCACAAGCTCACGATCCGCGAACTCGCAACTCCATGTTGGGAAGACCCGAGTATTCTCGGAATCCCGTGCTCAAGATATTTCGACAAAGGTAAAACTAATCCAGCAAGACCTCCCGGCGTGCCGACACCCAGATAGTAGCCGTTCGTATCTCGTCTCAGGCCACGATCGGATGGGAAAAGCTACAGGTATATACCAGATACCTCGGGTTTCCCCGAGGCGGCCCCGTAGGTTGCCCGGTTTGGACCAACACGCATGAGGAGCACTGGCCCGGGTTGTTGATTAAGAACTCGGGTTAATTACTCCCTATGCAAGTTTTTAGTTATTAGGCAAATGTAGTACCAAAGTTGGGTCTTGCTGGAAAATCTTTAAGCAATGCGAATTATCAAGGGGGGGCATAAACCCCAACCGTGTTAGGAATGCAAACTCAAGGAACATAACACCGGTTTATCGGGTCCTAAGGTGGCATGAGTGGAACAAAACACCAAGCAGAAGGCCAAGCCTTCCACCCATTACCAAATATATATATGTGCATTAATTAATTTAAGATATATATTGTGTTATCCCAATAGAGAACTCCAAACATGGAGCAATCTTCCAACTTCACCTGCAACTAACAACGCTATAAGAGGGGCTGAGCAAAAGTGTACTTAGCCAATCAACGGTTTGCTAGGAAGGCGGTTAGAGTGTTTCATGGCAACATAGGAGGCTGACAAGACAAGAATAGGCATCGAGGCATAACTATAGAGCGAGAGAACAAGCAAAGCAAAGATAGAGATGATATCGGGGAACGGTCATCTTGCCTGAGATTCCACAAAGAAGAAAAATGAGTCCATGAAGTAGTCGAACAAAACCTCACAACTCCGGAACTAAAGCGAAGCTAATGAGAGAAGCATACCGGAAAGAAGCAAACAACACGGTAAACACACAAGCATAAACATGGCATATGATGCACAACCAAGTATGATGCATGTCCGGTTTAAATATGCATGGCATGGCAAAGTGCACAAACAAAACTACAAGTTAAGTGGAGCTCAATATGCAACGAGTTGCATATTGACAAAACACCGCGTTAGATTATTTAGTTTGATCTCGTTATGAACCCAACAAGTTGAAACGTTTTTTTCAAACATGGCATGAGATGAAGCATAAGTAAACTAGCTATCTAGGCATTTTAAATTAGGCCAGAAATAACAACAACAATTCCGTAAGATCCCCACATGTCATTTAGCAATTATTAAAGCACACTATACATTTGTCCATTTAAATGTTGTTATCATGATGCGGATGACATATACAGTTATATGCAATTTCTGTTAAAAGTTGCCATTAAGATGATATGGAGTATTGTCACCGCGGTGGAAAGGGGTGCCATGGCGACGGTAACGGAAATGGTGCAACGACAACATTCTGATGATCTGACACCTCATTGAGATATCGGTGCAAAAGAAGGATGATGGGAGCGAGTGGAGCAAGAAGGTGGGGCGCTCCCGGTAACCGGGTTCCCACGTGTCGGTGGCATGGAAAACAAGCGACACAACGGACACGGTGCAAACATATGATTCATCTCATACATCACACATCATTCGTCCACGGGCGTTGTTCCAATGGTATACCTTTGAAGCGTGTGTTTCGAAACGGTTCGAGTTCGGCGATAGTGGAAGTAGTGGTACATCGATCGTAGAGGAAGTAGTGGTTCACATTTCGTAGCCGTACTCGTCGGCGGTAGTCGTACAGGGTTTGTAGATGTCCATGTCTTAAGTGTCGTGGTACTTGGGGTGCTCGAACTTGCCGGTCTCGATTCTTGTGACGGTAGTGGTACTTGGCGTACATGTTCCAACATCAAACTTAGAGGGACACCGACGTCGTGGTACTTGGTGAATCCGTGTAGTCGTACTCGCACGTATCGGGCGTCGAGGTACTTGGTGCATCGTCGTGGTACTTGTCATCCATGAAGTCGATATCGGAGGTCTTGGCGTTCCGGTTCTTCCAAGTTTGGTCGTTCAGATGCGGTGGCCTTGCAGTCTTGAAACCAACGAGTCTAGGGTCACTGGCCAGGGGACTTAGCGTCCCATGGCAACTACAGCAGATGGCAGCGGAGCACACATACTGGCGGCACAGCAGCCCAGCGAGACAAGGGAGCTGCTAGAGTCGAGGCAAGGTGACGAAGGCCATGGACGAAGGGAGCAGGAGCTCGCGAGGAAGCTCAGGCGCGGTTGGGCAAAGGCGCTAGCGAATGGGAGAAAACGAGGAACGGCACAAGGAGGGTCTTGGCGCGGTCTTGGCGGCTTGAGGAGGGGCCACCCGAACTCGGCAGGTCACCGGCGACTCGTTGTGGAAGGCTAGCGAGGCATGGAGGTCGAAGTGGTCGGAGGCGATGCAGACGAAGCCATTAGGGCGGTGCGGTCGTCCTGGTGGTGGCAGAAGGGTGTGACTGTGACGGTGCCATCGGAGATGGCCGCTCTAGTAGTGGCGCGGAGGCCGAGCGCGGGGCGACAAGGAGGAGGCCGTGGTAGGGGCGGTGAAGCAGGCGATTTGGCTGGGGCGGAGCAGCTCGACGGCGGCCTGATGGAAGGGCGCGGCGGCGGATGCGGGGCAAGGTTGGCGGGGCACAGCGGTGTGTGGAGGTGCGAGGGAGAGCGGGTCGGGAGGATAGGGAGAGATCGAGGGAGAGTGTGGCGGCGTGAGGGAGAACGAGGAGGACGAGGGGAACGAGAGGAGGTTGGGAGGTGGCGGCGTTGCGGGAAGGAGAGGGAGCGATGGGGATCGGGCTGCGAGGAGGCTAGTGTTAAGGGGTGGCTAGGCCTTAGAGGCCGGCCCAGTTGGGGCAGATGTAGGTGGGCTGGCAGAGAGGGATGGGCCTGCTGATGATCTTGCTCCCTTTCTCTCAATATTAAGAGAGAGAGATAGAGAGAGAGAGAGAGAGAGAGAGAGAGAGGGAGAGAGAGAGAGAGAGAGAGAGAGAATCAGAAGAAAATAAAGAGGGGTTAGGAGTAGAGTTTGGGCATGAGGGCAATTTTGTTGGACTCGCAAAAATGAGGGTGATCCCAGAAAAATAGAAGTTAGCACGAATGCAAGAGTTAAATTCAAACTCATTTGAATTTAATACAAATGGTTTGAATTAGGACAAGGTTTAGGAGGTGCCAAAATGTTGAGATTTTTGGTGGAGCTCCGGAAAGTGATGAAAGAATTTATGGGCAAAGTTGGAGAGCAAGAATTGAGATAACCAAGGCATGGACTATTTTGCAAGTGTGTTATGGTTAATTCCACATCAATGGAATATTTTATTATAGCTCCCTAAATATTGGGAGGATGTGTTATAAAGAGAAGTCACCAGTGAATTCCCTCGATTTAAATGGACCGAAGATCCAAACAATTTATTTAGTTGAGATGCAAAAGATTTATGACATGATGGCATGATGACATGATGCAATGCAAAAAAATAAAATGGAGCAAGCAAATAAAACACACGGCGAAACCCGCAACATTTGGAAGTCTTTTGGAGCATCGGTCTTGGGGCGTCACAACTCTCCCACACTAACACAGGATCTCAACCCGAGATCCTAGAGATGGCACCAGATAGAATCGGAAGAGGAAGAGGTAAAACAAAGTTGCTTCTTTGACAAGCGAGTGAACCACGAATTTGAGAGGTTGAAAACTTGAAAGAAAGAATATAACGGAGATGAACGAGATTGCAAACACTCTGTTAGCAAAGAGGAACAAGGAACACAATGAGAACCCATAGCTCAAGGAACAAGGGATAGACATTGAAGCCACTCCCGTTAAAACAAGATAGAGAAGGAATAAGAATGAATTAATTCGGACAACACTCCGACTGAAACTGGAAGGAATTAACATGAACTTGAGAAGATTGGATGATACTTCATGAAATCAACAACACACTGCTACCGAAACAATTAGAAGAATGACACAAGGGGTAAGGAAGATTCCAGACAGCACTCCGGTTAAAAAAAAGGCAAAACATGAAAAGACGAGGGAACGTTAAATGGACAATCAAGGAAAGAACATGATCTTGACAAAATGAGATGATGGTCAAAGAGAGCAATATCACAATGCCACCGGAACAAACGAATAGAAGCTAGATCAATGAAAGAAAAGAACGGAGAAGAAAATGAAAACTTCTCCCACAATTGAATTTGAAAGAGCATCCTTACAAAGATGGATTGAATAGAGTTGTTGGAAATTCAACAACGAAAAGAATAATCTTGGTGTGGCCTTATGGAAAACATCTCAAAATTATGAGGTGGCAACCAACCACTAACGGAAAACAATTGTTTCGATTGAGATCAACAAGGAGACGAAGAACTTCTTTCACCGAGGATAAATGAAGAACTTGGGTCATTTATAAGCACCATAAATAGCAACAATCCTTAGGGAAAGCTTTTAGGTGAGATACAACCCAAGATTACTCCAACGAATAAATTGAAGGGTTGGAAAGATCTCCTGAACCAAGAAAATGATGGGTTTAAATATCTCATTCCTGACAACTTGTGAAACACGAAACATCAAGGGAAATTATCAAAAATGACATACCACTGATAACCCACAAGTGTAGGGGATCACAACAGTTTTCGAGGGTAAATTATTAAACCCTAATTTGTTGATTCGACACAAGGGGAGCCAAAGAATACTCTTAAGTATTAGCAGCTGAGTTGTCAATTCAACCACACCTGGAAACTTAGTATCTGCAGCAAGATAGTTTAGTAGCAAAGTAATATGATAGTGGCGGTAGCGGCAATAAAAGTAAAGGTAATGTTTTTGTAGTTTTTGTGATAGTAGCAACAGAAAAGTAAATAAGCAACTAGCAATATAGGTAAAGCTCGTAGGCATTGGATCGGTGATGGGAAATTACGTTGGATGCAATTCATCATGTAGAAGTTATAACCTAGGGTGACATGGAACTAGCTCCAGTTCATCAATGCAATGTAGGCATGTATTGAGAATATAGTCATACGTGCTTATGGAAAAGAACTTGCATGACATCTTTTGTCCTATTGGAAACTAAGGGATATTAAGGCCTCCTTTTAATAGAATACCGGACCAAAGCATTAACACATTGTGAATACATGAGCTCCTCAAACTATGGTCATCACCGGGAGTGATCTCGATTATTGTCACTTCGGGGTTGCTGGATCATAACACATAGTAGGTGACTATAGACTTGCAAGATAGGATCAAGAACACACATATATTCGTGGAAACATAATAGGTTCAGATCTGAAATCATGGCACTCGGGCCCTAGTGACAAGCATTAAGCATAGCAAAGTCATAGCAACATCAATCTCAGAACATAGTGGATACTAGGGATCAAACCCTAACAAAACTAACTCGATTACATGATAGATCCCATCCAACCCATCACCGTCCAGCAAGCCTACGATGGAATTACTAACACACGGCGGTGAGCATCATGGAATTGGTGATGGAGGAAGGTTGATGATGATGATGGCGACGGTCTCCACTCTCCAGAGCCCCGAACGGACTCCAGATCAGCCCTCCCGAGAGAGATTCGGGCTTGGCGACGGCTCCGTCTCGTAAAACACGATAATTCTTTCTCCTTGATTTTTTTTTCTCCACGAAACGGAATATATATGACCTGGGGATACATCGATGGAGCATCGGGGGGCCCTCGAGGCAGGGGGACGCGCCCTGGGCCTCAAGGACAGGGTGTGGGCCCCCCGGTGCAGATCTTCTTGCATATATTTTTTATATTTTCTGAAATAATTCTCCGTTGATTTTTAGGCGATTCCGAGAACTTTTTATTTCTGCACAAAAACAACACCATGGCAATTCTGCTGTAAACAGCGTCACTCCGGGTTAGTTCCATTCAAATCATGCAAGTTAGAGTCCAAAACAAGGGCAAAAGTGTTTGGCAAAGTAGATACGTTGGAGACGTATTAACTCCCCCAAGCTTAAACCTTTGCTTGTCCTCAAGCAATTCAGTTGATAAACTGAAAGTGATAAAGAAAAACTTTGACAAACTCGGTTTGCTCTTGTTGTTGTAAATATGTAAGCTAGCATTCAGGTTTTCAACAAGATCATGAACTAACCACATTCACAATAACTTTGAGGTCTCAAGACTACTAACATCAATGGCATAATCCACTAGCGAGCAATAATAATAAACCTCGGATGACAACACTTCTCGAAATAATCATGATATGATATAACAGGATGGTATCTCGCTAGCCCTTTCCGAGACCGCAAAACATAAATGCAGAGCACCTTTAAAGATCAATGGCAGACTAGACATTGTAATTCATGGTAAAAGAGATCCAGTCATGATCATACTCAATGCAAATTAATAGTAATACATGCAACGACAGAGGTGCTCTCCTACTGGTGCTTTTTGATAAGAGGATGATGCCTCTGCATAAAAGTAAATAGATAGGCCCTTCGCAGAGGGAAGCAGGGATTTGTAGAGGTGCTAGAGCTCGATTTTTAAATAGAGATGGAATAACATTTTGAGCGGTATACTTTCATTGTCAACATAACAACCAAGAATCTTGATATCTCCCATGCTACGCACATTATAGGCGGTTTCCAAACAGAATGGTAAAGTTTATACTCCCCCAACCAGCAACAAGCACATTCCACGGCCAGCCAAATCCACGGGTTTCTGTCCAAACAAGAAACAACCCTGGGGGAGTTTTGTTTAATTATTATGGTTTTGAGCATGGGACTGGGTATCCCGATTACTAGCCATTTTCTCGTGAATGATGAGCGGAGCCCACTCATCGTGAGAAAAACCCACCTAGCATGGAAGATATAGACATCCCTAGTTGATACATGAGTTGTTCGAGCTACAAAACAGAATTTCATTTCAAGGTTTAGAGTTTGGCACATATAAATTTACTTGGAACGGCAGGTAAATACCGCAAATAGGAAGGCATGGTGGGCTCATATGGATCAACTTTGGGGTTTATGGAAGTGGATGCACAAGCAGTATTCCCACTTAGTACAGGTGAAGGCTAGAAAGAGATTGGGAAGCGACCAGCTAGAGAGCAACAACGGTCAAGGACATGCATTAAAATTAATCAACAATGAATGCAAGCATGAGTAGGATATAAATCACCATGAACATAAATATCATGAAGGCTATGTTGATTTATTTCAACTACATGCGTGAACATGTGCCAAGTCAGATCACTTAAATCGTTCAAAGGAGGATACCACCCATCATACCACATCACAACCATTTTAATATCATGTTGGCACGCAAGATAGACCATTATAAACTCTCAGCTAATTAAGCATGGCATAAGCAGCTATGATCTCTAATTGTCATTGCAAACATGTTTCATTCATAATAAGCTGAATCAAGAATGACGAGCAATCATATTTACAAAAATAAGAGAGGTCGAGTTCATACCAGCTTTTCTCATCTCAATTAGTTCATCATATATCATCCTTATTGACTTTCACTCGCACGACCGAACGGTGTGGAAAATAATAATAGTGCACGTGCATTAGACTAAGCTGGAATCTGTAGGCATTTAATACAAGAGAGAAGACAAGGTAATATGTCTCAAGGTTAGATCAACAACAAAGCATATGAGAGCCACTAAGCATTTTCAACCATGGTCTTCTACTCTTAACCCCTAAAGAAAAGAAAAGAAACTATTTACACGGGAAAGCTCCCAACAAGAAAAAGAAGAACGAGAAATCTTTTTGGGTTTTCATTTTTAGTTACTACTACAAGCAAAGAAAGTAAACTAGCTAGAAGCTTCAACTAATATATTTTTGTTTTTCTGGGTTTTTCTAGCACACAAGAAAAAGACTAAGAAAAAGAAATTTAAACTAAGCATGGATGGTACAGTGAAAGAGTGTGAGCACCGACAACTAAAGTAAGTGTGTGAACAATGAATGTAAGTCGGTGAGAAACACGTACTCCCCCAAGCTTAGGCTTTTGGCCTAAGTTGGTCTATGGCTAGGGATTGAAGCCACTCCCTCCAGTGTGCTGATACATGTCCTCTGGGTGCCACTGGTTGGCGAGCTCGTCCAGCTCCCACCCATAAACAGATTGACGGGAAGGATCAAGTGGTGGTTCTGGCTCAGGCTCTGAAGCTTGTGCCTGGCCTTGGTACTTGTAGAAGGCATCTGATGTAATGAGGTACTTGCATGTGGACAGATCAAACAAAGATGGTGCAAGCAAGGTAACAATTTCACAGTATATTTCATCAAACCTCAATTTATAATGGAGTTTCATATTTTTGTCTTTAACAATAAAGTCATGAGCTACCATGCTCTTGTAGTCTAGATAAACAGGGGCAAGCAATTTGTCTTCCTTCTCATGATTCCTAATAGGTATATTAAAATGTTCAGCAAGGCGAGAAGCAAAGATGCCTCCAAAGACAGGCCCTCTTGAGTGGTTAAGACTCAATCGTTTGGCAACGATGGCGCCCAAGCTAAAAGTTGTGTCGCGAAACAAAGCATGGCGTAAAATGATAATATCAGGGGCACTGAGATTTCCATTGTTCCCGTGACCAATTAAACACCTACTAGCAAATAAAGCAAAGTAGCGCGGAACAGGGAAGTGTATACTAGTGATTCTTGCCCCAGCAACTTGTCTAGTTTCACCTACCGCTATCATATCAATAAACCCTTTGACGTCTTCATGACGTGGTTCATCTAGTCTACCTCCAAAGGGTACTTTGCATATTTCACAAAAATCTAACAGTGATATCTCCTTAACCACATCATATAAGTGAAACTCCACCGTAGGTGGTGTTTTCCTAGAATGAAAATGAAAGCTCTGCGTAAAAATATTGGTGAGTAAGAGATACTGTTCTTTTTGGTGCAAAAGAAGGACGATGGGAGCGAGTGGAGCAAGAAGGTGGGGTGCTCCCGGTAACCGGGTTCCCACGTGTCGGTGGCATGGAAAACGAGCGACACAACAGACACGGTGCAAAAATACGATTCGTCTCATACATCACACATCATTTGTCCACGGGCGTCGTTCCAACGGTATACCTTTGAAGTGTGTGTTTTGGAACGGTTCGAGTTCGGCGGTAGTGTAAGGAGTGGTACACGGATCATAGAGGAAGTAGTGGTTCACGTTTCGTAGCCGTATTCATCGGCAGTAGTCATACAGGGTTCGTAGATGTCCATGTCGTCGGTGTCGTGGTACTTGGGGTGCTCGAACTTGCCGGTCTCGGTTCTTGCGACGGTAGTGGTACTTGGCGTACATGTTCCAACATCAAACTTGGAGGGACACCGACGTCGTGGTACTTGGTGAATTCGTGTAGTCGTACTCACACGTATCGAGCGTCGAGGTACTTGGCGCATCGTCGTGGTACTTGTCGTCCATGAAGTCGATCTCGGAAGTCTTGGCGTTCCGGTTCTTCCTAGTTTGGTCGTTCGGATGTGGTGGCCTTGCGGTCTTGTCGTGGAATTAGCACGGCAGATGTCCGGTTTAGTGGACTTGATGATGGAACCATTGCACGGGTTAGCTTGAAGGGGTTCATAGCACACAAAGGACACAGAGAGTTTATACTAGTTCGGCCCCTTCAATGAAGGTAAAAGCCTACGTCTAGTTGGTTTGGTATTGCTTGGGCGTCGGTTTACAGGGAGCGGATCGCTTGCCTGTAGTCTCGACGGGTTGATTCTTGCCCTTTTGAACCGTCGCCGGTTCATCCCTTTATATAGAGGTGACGCCTGGTCCGGTTTACAGAGTCCCGAGGCCGGCTCATACCTGTGTCCGCCTCGGTCTCTGTCTTTTCTTCCTTATCTCTCAAGTTACATTGCTTGCCGGTTTACAAACCATAATTCTATACATGGGCCCTAAGATCTCATGGGCCGTAGCCTTTACTAAATATACCAACTAAATATATTATAATTTAGCCGGTTTACACTAGCCGGTTCATACCTGCTAGTCATATCCCTGACATTAGGCCCCAGAATGATTTGAACTTGTTCATATCAATCTCCCTTGTCTTGTATAATTTTCTTCTGTGTCTTCTCATTTTCTTGTAAACCGGTTCTGACGTCATCTTCGAGAATCATTGAATCTGACCGTGACATCATCCCCGCATTTAACGCTGTGAGCTGTATTGTAGCTTTGTTTAATGGTTATCCCGAAGATCGAGGCGTCAAAGGATCTTTATCTGATCTTTGCCTCCTCAAATCCCGCACCTGTCGCTTCGTATTTGACCTTCCCTTATAAATACCGCCGTCCTCATTCGTTTTATCTCCTTTTCGCATCTTCTTCCTCCGTCCGTCGCCCGAGCTTCAAGATGCCATTGACGCCCGAGCTCGAACCGCCGCCGAGCCTGAGGCTTCACTAGCCGCTGCATCAACCTGACCTTTGACCAGAGAACTTCCGCCGCCGATCTCCACTGTTCCAGGTACGTTTCTCCTCCTCATTATAGATCCGCGACTTCTAGGGTTCTTCCTCGTGCTTCCGCCATTAGAACCTCCATGAGAACTTCGCCTTGCACCCCGAAACTTTAACCTTTACGTCCTGTTCTTAGATCCTGCCTTCAGCTTGCTGCTTCTGTGCTTTAGATCTCGTTACTTTTCATAACCTGTAGATTCATCTACTCCGTCTATTACACTTGTAGTTCTTCCCGTATCTTCATATATTTATTTTTCTTTTTCTCGCATACTCAGATCTGTTCTGCCCTAGTTGCCTGTCGAAACTTGTTTCTTCCCTTTGTAAATCTGCTAAGTATACTCCGGTTTACACTGTCATGCCCTCTTCCTGTAAAAATTTCGAAGTTTGATCGTGAAGGTTTAGTTGTTCCTCTTTTACTGTCATGAACCGGCAGTGACATAGCTCCCTGTTATTGCCGGTTTAACCGTACCATTAGTCCCATGTCTAAACCGTTACGTAATCTTCGTAGATATCTTCCGGTTTATATTGATGTACTCGCATAAGTCGGTTTACCCTTTATCTTTTTCAGTACTTGTCCTTCTATCGCCATGGCCAAGCAGTTTGTCTCTTGTGATTGGGTCCCTTCCATCATCACGGAAGAAGACCTGGTAAAAATTGCTGAAATTGGTACTTTAGGCCCTCGGTCCGTTTTGAAGTGGCGGGCTCCAGGAAATGAATGCCCTCCTACTCCCGGGCAAGGGGAGGTTATTGTTTTCTTTGATCACATATCTCGAGGCTTCACCCCCCCCCCCCGGTTCAAAGTTCTTCCGGGACGTTCTTGCTGCCTTCCAACTCCACCCTCAGGACATTGGGCCCAACTCCATTTCAAATATCTGTGATTTCCAAGTCTTCTCAGAGGTATATCTGCAAGAAGAACCGTCTGTTGATCTATTCCGGGACTTTTTTCACTTGAACCGGCGTACGGAATTCACCAGTGGACCGCATCAAGAACTTGGCGGGGTGAGCATCCAGAAGAGGAGAGACGTTGTCTTTCCTCACGCCGCTTTACACACACATCCAAAGGAATGGAATAAATCATGGTTTTACTGCGTTGATACTTCTCCTGAAGGGGAGAACCCACTGCCGGGTTATCGTGAGCACCGTATTCCGGAGGATCATCGTCTACCACAACGACTCAGCTCTGTCGAACGGACCCGGTTTGCATCTCAACTCTCCAGACTGAAAGCTTTCATGGCCAATGGTTTAACTGGAACCGACTTTATGCGCTGCTGGCTGTCTTGGAGTATCCTTCCCTTGAGCCGGCGATCACAGCTGATGTGCCAGTATTCTGGTAAACCGGACGACCCTCAACGGTTTACCAAGGAAAAACTCTCTGAATCGGAGGTTATTGAATCGGCTAAGAAGATGCTCAACGTCTCCTTAGCAGACTGCAGCAAAGTCGGGTTAGCTCCGTATTACAAGAAGAATAAGCTGCCTGCGGTAAGTTTTGCTTTGTCCCGTATCTGTAATCTGTTCCTTTAAACCGTCCTTTCAATTGTCTTTTCTTCATTTGAATAGGCTGATGATCCTTTCTGGAAGAGAAAACCTCAGGAGAAAACCGGCAAACAAGCACGCCGGAAGACTTTTGCGAATAAGAAAAGAAAAGCGGATGTTGACTCTAGTTCTCATGCCGAGGATGATGATCCAGATTCCGAGGTACGAATTAATCCGGTTTTAATTTGCTTTCTTGTACTCATCCGTATCTAATGATAACTTTCCACAGGAGTTAGCTGAAGGTGATAAACCGGCCGAAGTTGAGGTAACTATCCTTTCTTCCGATTCAGAACCTCTTCCACAAAAAAGTCGTCGGACCGTCTGGAAATACCAATTTTCTCATCCTTATGCTCAATTGGATCCTAACTTTCTTTTGAAGAAACAACAGCATGAAGCTCTTCGCCGGACCACTCGCCATAGCGGCTTGGCAGTGGAATCATCCGGGATTTCTTTAACTCCAGCTCGGAAGCGTCGCACTGAGGTGATACTTTCTCTGACTCTCCTTCATCCCAAGGTCGGGCTTATCCGAAAACCTCTTAAACCGACTGATCCTGATTATCAGGAGACTCCATTATCCTCCTCTGATGAATCGACTGCCACGCAACTTCCCCCATTGAAAACTATCCCAGGGTAAGTCTTTTTAACATTTCCGGTTTATAATTACCTTTTATTTCACAATGTTAACTCATCTTGCCAACTTTTTTCAGCAAGCCAAAGCCTAGCAAAAAACACAAGGGAAACAAATCCACTGCTGAGGTTTCTGCAGATGATCCGGCGGTTGATCCGGCAACAATCGTTCCTCCAGAAGGCGAGCCTATGGCTCCTTTTGAAGATCCTGCGCCTACGAATCATGTCCCAGTAACCGAGAACCCTACTGCCGATGACGTCCAAAATCTGCCAAGTCCTGCCCAGGTCAACTCTCCTCAAGTTAATCCGTCATCTCCCAATCCGGTTCACACTGCGACTCCACCAACTACACCTGCCTCTCCAGAAGTTGTAGTGACTGGGGCTGCTTTCGTTGCTCCGGCTGAGCCCACCGTTTTAGCCAAACATACGGCTAAAACGGAGAAATTACATAAAGAGAAGGGTAAATGGAGTACTGAGTTATCCAATCTTGCTGATATGAGTGCCCAAGAAATCTATTCCGGGTACTTAAACCGGTTCCACAGTAGCCAAGATTATGAAGCAGGCTTGGTTAACTTGATGAAGGAAAAATATGAGGTAACCCTTTTCTTCTGGCTTTGCGCTTGTGATATGCTTCTATCCCATAACAGCCCCCAAGTTCCGGTTTAGCTGCGTACTGAAGGTGAACCGGAACTTTATAGTTTAAACAATTGATCTTTACATTAGCCCCCAAGTATCAAGTAGATAACTTGTTTATGTATTTGATACTTGTAAAAAAATTCTGCTGATACTTCAATCATCCATTAGCCCCCAAGTGTCAAGTAGACAACTTGCTTGTGTGCTTGAGACTTGTAACTTTTAATTGCTGCTGTTTATTGCTTCAACTGCCATTAGCCCCCAAGTGTCAAGTAGACAACTTGTTTGTGTGCTTGAGACTTATCTGATTTTCACTTCTTATCACTTGGTTGTACTCGTAGGCTGATTTAAACCGGAATGCTGATGAGATCAAAGAGGTTCGGAACCGTCTTGCTGAGACAGAGTCTGCTGCTTCGAAAGCCAAGAAGGATCTTCAGGTGAGTTTAAAGACCGCTGAAGATCTTAAAAAATACTTTGAAGAAGAACGGACCACTTTTGAAGTTCAGAAAAAAGAGCTAGAGAAAAGGGTTCAGGACGCTGAAGAGGCGCTTAATCCGGTTACTGAAGAGTTAACCGGTTTAAAGCAGCAAATTGAGTTGATGACCTCTGCAATCTTTGGTAAGTATAATCTGAACTCCTGCTTTATCCTTGTAATCTTCCATCTGTGCCGGTTTAACCGTAATATTTATATGCAGGGCGCCGTGTCACCCATCTTGGGGATGACCTACGGAAGAAACTTAAAGCATGTTACACTTTGGTCGAGCAGCTGTATTCCGGCGCTCAGAGGATCATTAGTGCAACATCTTTCGGTAAACCGGCCCCCACAACTATTCAAGGCACGTTGAAAAAATTATCTGTTCTGTCGGTTCGTCTTGAAGAAGTTAAAAAATCTGCTGCTCGAGGTGGTGCCCTCCTGGCACTTACCAGGGCTAAAGCCTGGGTCCCGGATCTTGATCCGGAGGAAGCTTTAACTGGATTTCCTGACACAAAAGACGACGGTTCCACTTTCACCGCAAAGGATCTCTACGCCTTGACGAAGGAGATGCGCCCCCTCGCCAGCAAGCTTGCAGCTGAATCCGATTTATCCAGGTATCATCCGGGGTACGACTTGCAAAACGAGCGGGTGGAGCGGCCGATTTATGACACCGTCAATTTAATCCCACCAGTTCGCCCTCATACCTTCGCTCCAGATATCGAACCTTCTGAACTTATCAGTGAAGAGATGTACTTCCGGGCTTTGACGAAGATTGATTGGCGTGTTCCGGACTTCCAACCACTTCAAGAGGATGAAGATACTCCGGATCAAGGCGATGCCCAGCCGTCGCAGCAGGAGGAAGCATAGCTCAGAATTTATTGTCTGTAGTTGCCACCCTGTTTTAAACAATCTTTTAAACCGTCAGGCTTGCTATGCCTTGTAATAGGATAGCTGAAACTTTATCTGCTTTGATCCGGATACTCTGATTTGGCGTTTGCCAATTTGAAATTTTGGCTGATGTTGCTTATCTTACGTATGATCTGTTCCTGCATGATTAAAACTGAAAATATGTCCTAGCGGTTTTCCACTGGACAGATTAATTTGTTCTTTCAGCATATCAAACCAATATATACTCATATCAGAAATAATTTTATACCTGTGACCAAATATGCTCAATACTCTTAATCCGGTAGAACTCAAAATTTCTTGATGAAGATCTTCATGGATCCAATAACAATCCCGGGCTTTGATAACAGACACCGGTTTATCTTGTTCTGAAAACTTTGTTCAGAAATTGTGGCTTGTTTGCTTGATGGATGATCCGGGTTACAATGAACACCGGTTTATTCATGCTGGTATTCATGACCCAGACTTTTCACTTTATAGATATGTGGTCAGCTTCTGTAGCTGTTCCACTCCGGTTTAAAGAGTTATAAAACATAAACACCAAAGATGCAAATTTTGCAAATAAAACCATGTAGTCGAGGCTTTTTAAGAGCTGCCAGGCTCAAAGCAAGGTTCAGCCAATCACTGGATGTGGATTATCCATCTTTCCAGAGGGCCTAGCCAATCACTGAATGTGGATTATCCATCTTTTCAGAGGGCCGTAAGAACCAGAAGAAAAAATTGGGCCAATCATTGGATGTGGATTATCCATCTTTCCAGAGGGCCTAGCCAATCACTGGATGTGGATTATCCATCTTTCCAGAGGGCCTAGCCAATCACTGAATGTGGATTATCCATCTTTTCAGAGGGCCGATAGATACTTAATAAACCATCATAAACAATGTAGCCAATCACTGGATGTGGATTATCCATCTTTCCAGAGGGCCTAGCCAATCACTGAATGTGGATTATCCATCTTTTCAGAGGGCCGGTCAATGGTGCAGAAGAAAAAATTTAGCCAATCACTGGATGTGGATTATCCATCTTTCCAGAGGGCCTAGCCAATCACTGAATGTGGATTATCCATCTTTTCAGAGGGCCTCCATGGTTCCTCGAACCTGTGGGTAAATCTTGAAGCGTCCTCTCTTGAACCGGATGTGATCTCATGCTCTTTAGAGAGTTTTATTGCTTCTGTGTATACTCTGCAAAAAATCAACTTTAAACCGGCCAATATGTTGAAATATAATATCTGATAAAACTTGCATGGTTGTCCTCACAAGATATTTGTATTTGGAAAAAAGGGCTGAGCCCCCGGTTTATCGAGGGTGCCGGTTTATTCATTAATCATAATATATACATAGGATATAGTGGAGCTCATAGCTCAAGTATAGTATGGCCGTAAATGGGCGATGTTCCATGGCCTCTTCGTCTCCTCTTCTGATGTCCGTGAGTCCCTGTGTTCTCGAACGTCCACCAAGTAATATGAACCATTGTGTAGGTTCTTACTGACCACAAAGGGCCCTTCCCAAGGTGGGGATAGCTTGTGCATATCTGTTTGATCTTGAATGAGCCGGAGTACCAAGTCGCCCTCCTGAAACGTCCTTGTTTTGATCCGGCGGCTATGATATCTGCGTAAGTCTTGTTGATAAATTGTAGATCGTGCCGCAGCTATATCACGCTCTTCATCCAGCCGGTCTAAACTGTCTTGCCTTGCTCTCTCGTTGGCCGCTTCAACATAAGTCATTACCCTTGGTGAATCATGACGGATATCGCTTGGAAGGACTGCTTCAGCACCATAGACCATGAAGAAAGGCGTGTAACCTGTAGACCGGTTTGGTGTAGTGTTGATACTCCAAAGAACAGACGGTAACTCCTCAACCCAACATCCTGGGGTTCTCTGCAAAGGAGTCATAAGCCTGGGCTTGATACCTCGCAAAATCTCCTGATTTGCCCTTTCAGCCTGACCATTGGATTGGGGGTGGGCCACAGAAGACACATCCAAGCGAATATGTTCTTGTTAACAGAATTCTTCCATCTCACCCTGAGACAAATTGGTGCCATTGTCTGTGATGATGCTGTGTGGAAAGCCAAACCGGAAAATTACTTTTTTGATGAATTTTACTGTCGTTGCCGCATCACACTTGCTTAAAGGCTCTGCCTCAACCCACTTTGTAAACTTATCTACTGCTACTAGTAGATGAGTTTTCTGATCTTGGGATCGCTTGAAGGGTCCAACAATATCAAGCCCCCAAGTCGCAAATGGCCAAGTTATTGGTATCATCCGGAGCTCCTACGCCGGAACCAGAGCACGCCTCGAAAATTTCTGACAAGCATCACACTTCCGGACCAGATCCGCCGCATCAGCATGAGCGGTTAACCAATAGAAACCATGCCGGAACGCTTTAGCCACCAATGATTTTGAACCGGCATGATGACCACTGTCCCCTTCATGGATCTCGCGAAGAATTTCAGAACCTTCCTCAGCTGATACACAATGCTGAAATACTCCAGAAGTACTGCGATGATGAAGCTCTCCGTTTGCAATTGTCATGGACTTAGAACGCCGGATTATCTGCCGCGCTTCTTCTTCATCGTCCGGTAGCTCTCCTCGGCTCAGATATGCTAAATAAGGCAGCGTCCAATCTGGAATAACATGAAGCGCTGCAACTAACTGTGCCTCCAGATCAGGAACAGCTATGTCTTCCTCCAATGGTATCTGAACCGAAGGACTGTGCAATTCATCCAAAAAAGTATTTGGTGGCACCGGTTTACGTTGAGAACCCAGCCGGCTTAGAGCGTCGGCCGCTTCGTTCCTTCGCCGGTCTATATGATCCACCTGATACCCTTTGAAATATCTTGCGACTGCTTCAACCTCTCGTCTATAAGCTGCCATGAGGGGATCTCTTGAATCCCACTTGCCTGAAACTTGCTGTGCCACCAGATCTGAATCGCCAAAACATTTAACCCGGCTCAAATTCATCTCCTTCGCCATCCGCAAGCCATGTAGTAATGCTTCATATTCCGCTGCATTGTTAGTACAAGGAAACAATAGTCGGAGGACGTAACAAAATTTATCACCTCGGGGGGAGGTTAAAACAACTCCAGCCCCCGAGCCTTCCAACTGTCTTGAACCGTCAAAGTGAATCGTCCAGTAAGTAAGATCTGGCTTCTCCTCAGGGGTTTGCAACTCTGTCCAATCATTGATGAAATCCACCAATGCCTGAGATTTTACAGCGGTGCGTGGCACATACTTCAACTCATGTGGGCTGAGCTCTATAGCCCACTTCGCTACTCTACCTGTAGCTTCCCTGTTCTGGATTATGTCCCCCAACGGTGCTGAACTAACCACAGTTATTGGATGACCTTGGAAATAGTGCTTCAGCTTCCGGTTTGCCATGAATACACCATACACCAACTTATGCCAATGAGGGTACCTCTGCTTGGATTCAATAAGTACTTCACTCACATAATAAACCGGGCGCTGAACCGGGTATTCCTTCCCTGCTTCCTTGCGCTCAACCACGATTGCCACGCTGACAGCCCGTGCATTGGCAGCGACGTATAACAGCAACGGCTCCTTGTCAATAGGGGCAGCTAGGACCGGCGGCTTCGCCAGTTGCCGCTTCAGATCCTCAAATGCCACGTTCGCCTCATCACTCCATATAAACCGGTCTATTTTCCTCAGCATCTGGTAAAGCGGGATCGCCTTTTCTCCCAAATGGCTGATGAATCGGCTTAATGCTGTGACCCGGCCAGCGATACGCTGAACATCGTTGATGCAAACCGGTTTAGTTAAAGATGTGATGGCCTTGATTTTCTCCGGATTAGCTTCTATTCCTCTGTTTGAGACCAAGAACCCCAGTAGTTTACCTGCCGGAACACCAAAGGCACACTTCTCCGGATTAAGCATCATCTTATAGGCTCGAAGATTGTCGAAAGTTTCTTTAAGATCCTCTATCATTGTCTCTTCCTTCCTTGATTTAACCACAATGCCATCCACGTAGGCATGAACATTCCTCCCTATCTGCCCTTTAAGACAATTCTGAACGCAACGCTGATAAGTTGCTTGCGCACTCTTAAGCCCAAAAGGCATAGATACATAGCAAAAAGCACCAAAAGGGGTGATGAAAGTTGTCTTCTCTTGGTCTTTAACTGCCATCTTGATCTGGTGATATCCTGAATATGCATCCAAAAAGCTTAGCCGCTCACATCCCGCTGTGTCATCGATAATCTGATCAATGCGGGGGAGAGCAAAGGGATCAGTTGGGCAAGCTTTATTGAGGTCTGTGTAATCCACACACATTCTCCACTTCCCATTCTTCTTTAACACCAGCAACGGATTAGCCAGCCACTCCGGATGAAAAACTTCCACTATGAATCCTGCGGCCAAAAGCCTGGCCACTTCTTCTCCTATAGCCTTGCGCCTCTCTTCGTTGAAGCGGCGCAAATATTGTTTAATCGGTTTATATTTCGGATCAATGTTAAGGCTGTGCTCAGCGAGTTCCCTCGGTATACCTGGCATGTCAGAAGGTTTCCATGCAAAGATATCCCGGTTCTCACAGATGAACTCGATGAGCGCGCTTTCCTATTTGGGATCAAGGTTAGCGCTGATAGTGAATTGCTTGGACGAATCTCCTGGCACAAAATCAACTTGCTTGGTCTCCTCTGCCGATTTAAACTTTAATGCCGGATCATTCTCTGTAGTTGGCTTCTTCAGCGGAGTCATATCTGCCGGATCAACATTATCTTTATAAAATTTCAACTCTTCCGTGGCACATACCGCCTCCGCATAAGCTGCATCTCCTTCTTCACATTCCACCGCTATCTTGCGGCTTCCATGAACTGTAATCGTGCCCTTATGACCCGGCATTTTGAGCTGCAGATAAACATAACATGGCCTAGCCATAAACTTAGCATAAACCGTCCTCCCAAACAGAGCGTGATAAGGGCTTTTGATCTTGACGACTTCGAAAGTTATCATCTCTGACCTGGAATCATGCTCATCTCCAAAGGTAACTTCCAAGTCAATCTTTCCAACCGGATAGGCCGACTTACCTGGGACCACCCCATGGAACACTGTGTTCGATTGTCTTAGCTTCTTATCCGTCAGGCCCATACGACGGAAAGTCTCATAGTACAAGATGTTGATGCTGCTACCACAGTCCATGAGAACCTTAGTGAATTTATAACCTCCCACCTGAGGTGCCACCACCAAGGCCAAGTGGCCCGGATTATCCACCCGCATTGGGTGGTCTTCCCTACTCCATATAATGGGTTGTTCTGACCAGCGCAGAAATTGCGGTGTTGCCGGTTCAACCGCGTTAACTGCCCGCTTCAAAACCTTCTGATCTCGCTTACACAGACTTGTGGTGAAGACATGATATTGCCCACTGCTCAATTCCTTTGGATTACTCTGATATCCAGATTGCGGCTGCTGTTGCTGATGCTGTTGATTCCCCTGGTTATTGTAATTCCCTTGGCCCTGCTGTTGATTGCCTTGGTTATTGTAACCACCCTGGCCATGCTGCTGACTGCCTTGGTTATTGTAACCACCCTGGTTACGCGGCTGATTGCCTTGGTTATTATAACTTCCTTGATTATTCTGATTACCGGCCCGGTTTTGATAACCATTGTTATTGCCCCTATATCCTGATCCGGAGCTGCTCCCCTGATGACCCGGACCATAAAACCCAGGACCTGAACCGCCATTTGGAGGCCTGTTATGAGGATTAAAGCGGCCCACCATTGCTTCCATAAGGGGCATGCACTCTCTTATGGTGTGTTTTGCCGGTCGATTTCTCGTGCCATGCTTCGGGCAAGGCTGATCTAACTCTTGGTCCCAGCTAACAGTCCCTCCGCCGGTTTGTGGAGGTGGGTTGCCCATGCTATGCTGAAAGCCCCCTTAAACTTGAGTATTGGCCACGAAGTCAGAGCCACCTTCTGCTTTCTGTTTGCCCAAAAAACTTGTAGTAGCCGGATTAACTTGCGCCGGTTTAACAGACTTGCTAACCTTCCCCGCCTTGTCTCCTTCAGCTTCTGGATACTTGGTATTATCAGAGTCCCCATATTTTACCAAGGCACTCATGAGAGTTCCCATATCATTACAATCCCTTTTAAGCCGTCCGAGCTTTAACTTTAAAGATTCAAACCGGCAATTGTTTTCCAAAGTCACTATCGCCGTACTAGGATTGATACCATTCGAAGAGTGCAAGATCTCCGCTACTCTCCGTACCCAAGCAGCCGTAGACTCCTGCTCTCCTTGCACACAAGCTGCTAGATCCACCACCGACATCGGCTGCTTGCATGTATCTTTGAAGTTTTTAATAAACTGGCTGCGTAGCTCCCCCCATGATCCGATAGAGTTCGGGGGTAAACCCTTCAGCCAGGTCCGGGCTGTACCCTCAAGCATCATAGTAAAATACTTTGCACAAGCCGATTCATCCACGTCCAGCATCTCCATGGCCATCTCATAACTTTCAACCCAAGCTTCCGGAGCCAAATCCGCTGTGTAATTAGGTACCTTGCGGGGCCCTTTGAAATCCTTAGGTAACTTGACACTTCGTAAAGCGGGGATAAGACACTGCACCCCAAAAGAACTCGTCGTAACTCCTGTTTCTGTTGTGGCTGTGTGAACCGGCGTCGTTTGACGAACCTCCTCCCGGGCTCCTGACCTAACCCGGTTTGTATCCGGAGCTGGTGCCGCTGCGCCTGCCGAATTATCCTGTCTGCGCTGATGTCACCTGCGTTCACTGCTAGATACTTCTGGCTCCTCCCAATGCCTAGTGTAACTCCGGCTGGGACGTGGTGTTGAATGTAGCCTTTCCCTGCTATGAGAGTATGCTTGCTGTTGTATTAACGCCGTATTAAGCAGCTCCTTGACCCTGCGCGCCTCCAATGCCACCGGAGACGTCTCCTCCACGGGTAAAGCGGCCAAACGTGCAGCAGCTGCAGCGATGTTATCCAAAGGATTTGAATAATGACCTGGAGGGGTGGGAATGTAAGGTGCAGACGTGATCCGACGATCTTGTTCTGCGGTGGGCTGCTGAACCGGCTCCTCCCTAGCTGGGGGTGCCCTCCGGTTTAAAGCCGGATTATTACTAGTCCCAGCCCCAGGTGTCCTGAACAGATTCGTTGCTTCATAAACCGGCGGTAGACGAGACTGGTACTTTCGTCCCCTTACTCCTTCCATAGAAGCTTGCTCCATCCTTAGGTGAAAAGCCTGATCATTCAGCTCTGCTTGTCTCACCGCTATCATTGCCCTCTCTGCCTTCAGATCCTCCTTTAATTGATCAATCCGGCCTTTCAACTGAAGGAGCTCTGCATCATGATGCGCCTTGTCTACTGGAGCTACTGTTTCCACCGCTTTAGCTGTGAACTCCTCGATCAAGGTGGATAGGACTTCAGTAGGTGAGAGGGCCGGGCCACTCCCCCCTACACCAGCTTCTGCTGTCGTCCCGTTCACTGGGGGCTGTGAACCGGCCATAAAGACAGCCACCCGGTTTGGCGGATCGAGGGGGTCCGGAATACTGTTTCCATCGGACTCGCCCTCAGACCGGCCATCCTGCAACTGATACAAAGACTCAGTTTCTCCGGATGAAGATTCGTCGTCGGAGTAGACAACTGTTGCACCATCGGATTCCGATCCGTCTTCGGCTCGAACTCCGTGGATTGCTCCAACGAACACGTGCTTCATGGCGGGCTGAATCCGGGCCGATCTCGCACGCTGAGCCGGCTCGACGATGTTGGGGAAGATGTCCGGCTTAGGTCCCGGTTCGCCGATTTTGCCAATGAAGACTTGGATGCCACCGAAGGGAACCCGGTACCCGTATTCGATTGAATCGGCCTCCGGTCCCCAACCTGCATCATCGATGTAGATCCGGCCGCGACGACTCTTGGTCATCCGGCCGACCGCGTAACCCCTGAGCCCTTCAAAGCTGCCCTTCAAGAACTCGAAACCATCGTGCGCAGGCCCCACGGTGGGCGCCAACTATCGTGGAATTAGCACGGCAGATGTCCGGTTTAGTGGACTTGATGATGGAACCATTGCATGGGTTAGCTTGAAGGGGTTCATAGCACACAAAGGACACAGAGAGTTTATACTAGTTCGGCCCCTTCGATGAAGGTAAAAGCCTACGTCTAGTTGGTTTGGTATTGCTTGGGCGTCGGTTTACAGGGAGCGGATCGCTTGCCTGTAGTCTCGACGGGTTGATTCTTGCCCTTTTGAACCGTCGCCGGTTCGTCCCTTTATATAGAGGTGACGCCTGGTCCGGTTTACAGAGTCCCGAGGCCGGCTCATACCTGTGTCCACCTCGGTCTCTGTCTTTTCTTCCTTATCTCTCAAGTTACATTGCTTGCCGGTTTACAAACCATAATTCTATACATGGGCCCTAAGATCTCATGGGCCGTAGCCTTTACTAAATATACCAACTAAATATATTATAATTTAGCCGGTTTACACTAGTCGGTTCATACCTGCTAGTCATATCCCTGACAGGTCTTGAAACCAACGAGTCTGGGGTCATTGGCCAAGGGACTTGGCGTCCCATGGCAGCTGCAGCAGATGGCACCGGAACACACATACTGGCGGCGCAGCAGCCCAGCGAGACAAGGGAGCTCCTAGAGTCGAGGCAAGGCGACGAAGGCCATGGACGAAGGGAGCAGGAGCTCACGAGGAAGCTCCGGCGCGGCTGGGCAAAGGCGCTAGCGATGGGGAGAAGATGAGGAATGGCGCGAGGAGGGTCTTGGCACGGTCTTGGTGGCTTGAGCAGGGGCCGCCCGATCTCGGAAGGTCACCGGCGACTCGCTGTGGAAGGCTGGCGAGGCATGGAGGTCGAGGTGGTCGGAGGCGATGCAGACAAAGACGTTGGGGTGGCGCGGTCGTCCAGGTGGTGGCAGAAGGGTGTGACCGCAGCAGGTCCGTCGGATATTGCTGCTCCGGTGGTGGCGCGGAGGCCGAGCGCGGGCGACGAGGAGGAGGTCGCGGCAGGGGCGGTGAAGCAGGCGATTTGGCTGGGGCGGAGAAACTCGACGGCGGCCTGATGGAAGGGCGCGGCGGCGGACGCGGGGCAAGGTCGGCAGGGCGCCGCGGTGTGTGGAGGTGCGAGGGAGAGCTGGTCGGGAGGAGAGGGAGACATCGAGGGAGAGAGTGGCGGTGCGAGGGAGAACGAGGAGGACGAGGGGAACAAGAGGAGGTTGGGAGAAATAGAGAATCAAAAGAAAATAAAGAGGGGGGTTAGGAGTAGAGTTTGGGCATGAGGGCAATTTTGTTGGACTCGCAAAAATGAGGGTGATCCCAGAAAAATAGAAGTTAGCACGAATGGAAGAGTTAAATTCAAACTCATTTGAATTTAATTCAAATGGTTTGAATTAGGACAAGGTTTAGGAGTGGCCAAAATGTTGATATTTTTGGTGGAGCTCCGGAAAGTGATGAAAGAATTTATGGGCAAAGTTGGAGAGTAAGAATTGAGATAACCAAGGCATGGCATAATTTGCAAGTGTGTTATGGTTAATTCCACATCAATGGAATATTTTATTATAGCTCCCTAAATATTGGGAGGATATGTTACAAAGAGAAGTCACGAGTGAATTCCCTCAATTTAAATGGACTGAAGATCCAAACAATTTATTTAGTTGAGATGCAAAAGATTTATGACATGATGGCATGATGACATGATGCAATGCAAAATAAAATAAAATGGAGCAAGCAAATAAAACACACGGCGAAACTCGAAACATTTAGAAGTCTTCTGGAGCGTCGGTCTTGGGGTGTCACACTATCGTTATGTTCTCACCCTCACTGATGAATTAAGTAGATATGGGTATGTCTACCTAATGAAACACAAGTCTGAGACCTTTGAAAAGTTCAAGGAATTTCAGAATGAGGTAGAGAATCAACGTGACAAGAAAAATAAAGTTCTTACGATCAGATCGTGGAGGAGAATATTTGAGTCACGAATTTGGTACGCACCTAAGGAAATATGGAATTGTTTCACAACTAACGCCGCCTAGAACACCTCAGCGTAATGGTGTGTCTGAACATCGTAATCGTACTCTGCTGGACATGGTGCGATCTATGATGTCTCTTGCCGATTTACCGCTATCATTTTGGGGTTATGCTTTAGAGACTGTCGCATTCACTTTAAATACGACACCGTCTAAATCCGTTGAGACGACACCGTATGAATTATGGTTTGGGAAGAAACCTAAGTTGTTGTTTCTAAAAGTTTGGGGATGCGATGCTTATGTCAAGAAACTTCAACCTAAAAAGCTCGAACCCAAATCGGAAAAATGCGTCTTCATAGGATACCCTAAGGAAACTATTGGGTATACCCTCTACCTCATATCCAAAGGCAACGTCTTTGTTGCCAAGAATGCATCCTTTCCAGAGAAAGAGTTTCTCTCGAAAGAAGTATGTGGGAGGAAAGTAGAACTTGATGAGGTTGTTGCAACCCCTCTTGAACCGGAAAGTAGCGCAACACAGGAAGATGTTTCTGTGGTGCCTACACTGACTAGAGAGGAAGTTAATGATAATGATCATGAAACTTCGGATCAAGTTACTACTGAACTTCATAGGTCCACGAGGACACGTTCCGCACCAGAGTGGTACAGCAACCCTGTCTTGGAAATCATGTTGTTAGACAACGGTGAACCTTCGAACTATGAAGAAGTGATTGCGGGCCCGGATTCCAACAAATGGCTTGAAGCCATGAAATCCGAGATAGGATCCATATATGATAACAAAGTATGGACTTTGGTTGACTTGCCCGATGATCGGCAAGCCATAGAAAATAAATGGATCTTTAAGAAGAAGACTGGTGTGGATGGAAATGTGACCATCTATAAGGCTCGGCTTGTCGCTAAGGGTTATCGACAAGTTCAAGGAATTGACTATGATGAGACTTTCTCTCCCGTAGCGATGCTGAAGTCCGTCCGAATCATGTTAGCAATTTCCGCATTCTATGATTATGAGACATGGCAAATGGACTTCAAAACGACATTCCTTAACGGTTTCCTTAAGGAAGAATTGTATATGATGCAGCCGGAAGGTTTTTTCGATCCTAGGAATGCTGACAAGGTATGCAAGCTCTAACGCTCCATCTATGGGCTCGTGCAAGCATCTCGGAGTTGGAACATTCGTTTTGATGAAGTGATCAAAGCGTTTGGGTTCATACAGACTTATGGAGAAGCTTGTATTTATAAGAAAGTGAGTGGGAGCTATGTAGCATTTCTTATATTATATGTGGATGACATATTGTTGATGGAAAATGATATAAAACTTTTGGAAAGCATAAAGGCCTACTTGAATAAGTGTTTTTTAATGAAGGACCTTGGAGAAGCTGCTTACATATTAGGCATCAAGATCTATAGAGATAGATCGAGACGCCTCATTGGTCTTTCACAAAGCACATACCTTGACAAGATATTGAAGAAGTTCAATATGGATCAGTCCAAGAAAGGGTTCTTGCCTGTATTGCAAGGTGTGAGATTGAGCAGAGCTCAATGCCCGACCTCGGCAGAAGATAGAGAAAAGATGAGTGTCATCCCCTATGCCTCAGCCATAGGTTCAATTATGTATGTCATGCTGTGTACCAGACCTGATGTGAACCTTGCCATAAGTTTGGTGGGGAGGTACCAAAGTGATCCCGGAATGGAACATTGGACAGCGGTCAAGAACATCCTGAAGTTCCTGAAAAGGACTAAGGATATGTTTCTCATTTATGGAGGTGAAGAAAACCTCGTCGTAAAGGGTTACGTCGATGCTAGCTTCGACGCAGATCCGGATGACTCCAAGTCACAAAAAGGATACGTGTATATTTTGAATGGTGGGGCAGTCAGCTGGTGCAGTTGCAAGCAAAGTGTCGTGGCGGCATCTACATGTGAAGCGGAGTACATAACTGCTATCGAAGCAGCATTGGAAGGAGTCTGGATGAAGGAGTTCATCACCGACCTAGGAGTTATTCCAAGCGCGTCGGGCCCGATGACTCTCTTATGTGACAACACTTGAGCTATTGCCATTGCCAAGGAGCCCAGGTTTCACAAGAAGACCAAGCACATCAAGCGCAGTTTCAACTCCATTCGTGGTTATATTCAAGATGGAGACATAGATATTTGTAAAGTGCATGCGGATCTGAATGTCGTAGATCCATTAACTAAACCTCTTCCACGAGTAAAACATGATCAACACCAGAACTCTATGGGTGTTCAATTCATCACAATGTAACTAGATTATTGACTCTAGTGCAAGCGGGAGACTGTTGGAAATATGCCCTAGAGGCAATAATAAAATGGTTATTATTATATTTCCTTGTTCATGATAATCGTCTATTGTTCATGCTATAATTGTGTTAACCAGAAACCGTAATACATGTGTGAATACATATATCATAATATGTCCCTAGCGAGCCTCCAGTTGGCTAGCTCGTTGATCAATAGATGGTCACGATTTCATGACCATGGACATTGGATGTTGTTGATAACGGGATCACATCATTAGGAGAATGATGCGATGGAAAAGACCCAATCCTAAGCATAGCACAAGATCGTGTAGTTCATCTGCTAAAGCTTTTCCAATGTCAAGTATCATTTCCTTAGACCATGAGATTGTGCAACTCCTGGATACCGTAGGAATGCTTTGGATGTGCCAAACGTCACAACGTAACTGGGTGGCTATCAGGGTGCACTACGGGTATCCCCGAAAGTATCTGTTGGGTTGGTACGAATCGATACTGGGATTTGTCACTCCGTGTGACGGAGAGGTATCTCTAGGCCCACTCGGTAAGACATCATCGTAATGAGCTCAATGTGGCTAAGGAGTTGGTCACGGGATAATGTGTTACAGAACGATTAAAGAGACTTGCGGTAACGAGATTTAACAAGGTATAGGGATACCGACGATCGAATCTCGGGCAAGTACTATACCGGTAGACAAAGGGAATTGTATACGGGATTGATTGAATCCTTGACATCGTGGTTCATCCAATAAGATCATCGTGGAACATGTGGGAGCCAACATGGGTATCCAGATCCCGCTATTGGTTATTGGCCGGAGAGATATCTCGGTCATGTCTAAATGGTTCCCGAACCCGTAGGGTCTACACACTTAAGGTTCGATGACGCTAGGGTTATAGGGAATGTATGTACGTGGTTAACGAATGTTGTTTGGAGTCCCGGATGAGATCCCGGACGTCACGAGGAGTTCCGGAATGGTCCGGAGGTGAAGATTTATATATGGGAAGTCATTATACGGTCACCGGAAAGGTTCGGGGGGTGCCGGTATTGTACCGGGAGCACCGAAGGGGTTCTAGGAGGGTCCACCTGTCCCGGAGGGCCCTATGGGTTGTATATGGAGGGGGCAAGCCCCTAAGTGGGCTGGGCGCCTCCCCCCTAGGGCCCATGCGCCTAGGGTTGGGGGGAACCCTAAGGGGGGCGCCCCCCTTGGCTTGGGGGGCCAGCCCCCCCCCCCCCTCCTGGCCGCCGCCCCCCTCTAGATCCCATTTAGAGGGGGTCGGCCCCCTCTCCCCTTCCCCTATAAATAGTGGGGGGTTTGGGGCTGCTGAATACATGAGTCTTTCTCCCTCTTGGCGCAGCCCTGCTTCTCCTCCTCCTCGTCTCCCGTAGCGCTTGGCGAAGCCCTGCTGGAGAACCACGTTCCTCCACCACCACAACGCCATTGTGCTGCTGTTGGACGGAGTCTTCCCCAACCTCTCCCTCTCTCCTTGATGGATCAAGGCGTGGGAGACGTCACCAGGCTGTACGTGTGTTGAACGCGGAGGCGCCGTTGTTCGGCGCTTAGATCAGATTCGGCCGCGAACTGAATCGCTTCGTGTACGACTCCACCAACCGCGTTCTTGCAACGCTTCCGCATCGCGATCTTTAAAGGTATGAAGATGCATGCCCCTCTCTCGTTGCTAGTCACTCCATAGATTGATCTTGGTGATGCGTAGATTTTTTTGGATTTCTGTAACGATCCCCAACAGTCAGGGGGACCCACGAGGCAACTACAAGGTAGGGGGCATGCCCCCACCCTTGTGGTGGCCTCGTGGCTCTTCTGGTCCACCTCCGGTGCTCCGTGGGCTTATTTTGGTCCATAAAAATCACCGTAAAATTTCAGGTCAATTGGACTCCGTTTGATATTGCTTTTCTGCGAAACTCAAAAACAAGGGGAAAAAAGAAAGTGGCACTAGGCTCTAGGTTAATAGGTTAGTGCCAAAAATCATATAAAATAGCATATAAATGCATATAAACATCCAAGATGGATAATATAGTAGCATGAAAACTTCATAAATTATAGGTACATTGGAGACGTATCACGAAACATCTCTCAAAATCTGCATCTGATTCCTCCTTAAAATGGTTTGTTCGAAAAATCTTTCGATGTGAGCATTAGTGACCATGTTCCCGTTTTCCCTCGTACCCATCTTCCTTCACAGGTCAATGCAGTCTGTTGAAGATTCTGCTAAGATACACAATATGGCTGATGAAGAAGATGCATTTTGGGAACAGCTGACGAATCCAAAGCGCCAAAGGGCCCAACGGTAGGCCCATCCGCTAGCAAAAGAAAACAATCCAAACAAAATGCAAATGAGCAAGAAGCTGATGCACTAAAAAAGAGGAAAGGTGGCAGAAAACCACTCAAAAATATAGCTGATCTTGTTTACATGATAACTACAACATTGTTCTAGGGGAAGATTCTACTCAGAGAAGAGGTCGTGTACAAAAGATTAGGCGTCACTGGGTAAGGAAGTGGTTTAACTACATGATGGTTCATCCTCGGTACGCCAACAACTTTGCTTTCCATCCCCCATGGGGTGACTGCCGTGAGATTGGACACATTCGGGCAGGTGATATTCCTCAAAGGCCTCCACCACCTCCTGATGCTCATGAGTCGTCTCTTAAGACTCCTGACTCTTAACCTGATGAAAAGGCCAAGCGCCTCAAGAATGCTGAAAAGAGAGCCAAGAAAGTTGAAAAGGGCAAAGCAAGAGAAGAATAAAATCGTCGTCTCATGAAATCTGATGTGGAGAAGCAAAAGTTTGAAGGAAAATCTGAAGTGCGCTCAAAGAGCAAGCATGATCCAAGATCTGCGGCCCTGAAGAAAAATAGTGCATCAAAGAAAAGGTATGTTAAGCCTACTGAACCTAAAAGTGATTCTTCCGATCAAGATTATCGTCCACTCACAAGAGATGAAGTTGCTGCAACTCTTTCTGAACAAGTGAATATCACTACATCCACTGTTCTGCCTGACCTTCGAACAACTGTTGTTCAAACTGCTCCTCCGAAGAAAATCATACTGAAGAGAAAAACTCCTGCTACCACTGTCAAAATGGTTGACCAAATGGTAACTACTCCTCATCCTGATGCAATCAATTTGCATGATTTGGTGGTTGTTGCCCCAGTAAGCACGGTTAAACCTGGAGAGGATATCCCTACCAAGAAGTTGAAGCAAATTCAAGCTCCCGTGGTCGAGCAGAATGCATCTAACATCGTGAAAGAAAATGCTGCTAAATTTGCTTCGAAGCTTACTCAACCCTTGGCATCTTTGCCTCCGACCGAGCATATTGTTGCACAAACTACTCCGGGTGCACAACCTCAAAGTGATTCTACTACACCACACTCGTTCGATCCTGGTTTAATCATGGAGCAGTTTCACAGGTTAGTTGAAAACCCATTTGATGGAGAAGTGGCATCTTTGCCTATTCCCTCTGAAGTTATTGCCCAGGCATCAGATATCGTTCGAGACTTGAAAGAAGATTCTATTGAGATCAATGATCTAAATGCACAGTTGCAAGAGCTGGACAACCGAATGAAAGCTACGCAATCCAAATTTGTCATCATGCAGCTTGAAGAATCCTATGTGGATCTCAACAAAGCTTTAACTATTCTGAGACACAGAAGACTTGGATTTCACTCAGATCTAGACAAATTGTTTGAAAGATATGCCTCGATTATCAAGCCAAGGTCACAGGCTATATTGATCATGTCAAAGGTCACGTTGTTCTAGTGAAGCAGAAGAAAAAAAAGTGTTGGAAAGAAAAATGCTTCTGAAGTTGAACATCAAGAGGAGATCTCTCCTGATCAAGCAATTCCTTCGCAGCATGTTGCACCTAGCACACACCATCTCAGCTCACCAAGGCCAACTGAAAAAGTGCAAGTGGTCTCTTCAGTTCGATAGGAAATCCTGCTCCAACCAAATGTATCGGAAGACGGTGAAATACCTCATGTTGTGTCACAGACTTCTTCAGCTCAAGAAAATCAAAATGTCTTAGTACCTCCTTCTTCTCAACCTACTGCGGAAGAAATCCCTCAACAATCACATGTGATGGAAAAAGATTTGGTTCCTAACAAAGACTCTAGTCCTTCACCTCTGCGAATCTCCATCAACACGTCACAAGTAACTCCAAATGTTGGACCTTCAGTAGCAAAAGATGTCTCCCTTCATCATTCAGACTTAGTAATCTATGGCGATGAAGTATTGTCTGTTGAAGATGAGCTGAAAATACCTTATCCTCGAGAGCGTATGCCTCTGTTTCCAAGGGGAGGTGGAGTAAAAGGACATATGTTCAATCGGAACACTCATCCTGTTTTCTTTCAAGTAAGTCCATACAACAAGCCAAGAACTTCATATTCTCCTCGCTACTGGACCAAGGAAAAAGCCATATATTATTCTCGGATCCTCTATGACAGTCACAAGATATTTTCTCATGAGGTTCCAGACATCTCTGCTATGAAAAGCATCGGCTGTTTCAATCAAGTTCTGCAAAATATCAAAGATTTTGGCCTCACACGTGTTTTTGCCTATCAGCATCCATGGAATAGGGAAATTGTGCTTCAATTCTACGCCACATTATATATTTCGGGTTATGCTTCTGATAGATCCAAGTGGATAATGGAATGGATGAGTGAAGGACAATGAATCAAATGCTATGCAATGTATTTTGTTTCATACTTCCATTTCCTTCGCTTTGAGCATGGTTTGTATGAAATTCGAGTACACAACATTGATGCTATAACGGATGAAGATTTCCATTGCACAATGGATCAAGACAAAATTCGTGACTACCATGGACCTCCTCTTCATGAGCATTCGACCTTCGACAATCAAACCCTATATCATCTGCTCACCTATACCATTTGTTCGATGGCCAAAATGAATGAAGATAATGTTATATCCGATATTCTTCGCAACACAATTCATGCAATCTCTCAGGGATTTGTATTCGATGTCGAAGATATGTTTCTGCAGATATTGAAGGACTCTTCATAGCATCCCAAGTTTATCAAAGTATTCGCTCCCTGGATTCAGCGCGTAGTTGACGCCGCTATGAAAACCAAATACTTAGCCAAATGCAGTCACAAGAGTTCCATTCCATCGGTCCGAGACACGGTACAAGTGATGGAGAATATATCTTTAGGTTGCCTCAGCATGAACGCCTGCCTGTTGCCCAATCTCCTTCACACCTTGAAGTGAGCTTGCACACTCAACAGCTTCTCTAGAAGCATATGGCTGAGGACCACTAAGAAAAAGAGCATCTGGCTGCCGAGATCAATGCAATCAATAATCGAACAAAATTAGTGCATATGATTGCAGCTGAAAACAAGAAGTGTCTCTGGAAGTTGCTTCAGAAGTTCTTCTCCAAGAAGCAATTGAGCAAATCTCAACTCAAAGAACTTTACGTGTACATTGATCAAGAGTTCTCTGCTAAAGATTTCAAAGATCGGACCACTCCGCCTCTGCCAGCTCGTGAACTTAATACTGATTTACTCCATATTCAATTGCGCAAAATATTCGATGCATCCGAAGCAACCTCACCTACAGAGAAACCTGACGAAGGACAAGTTCTGTCTCGCAAGAATCCTCAAACTGATCCCGATGTGCCTACCTCTTCTCAGCCTCAAGCCAGCCTCGAAGGATCTGCTGCAGCTGCTACCGATGAAGACATTTCGGCCACCTTAGAATCAAAAACTTCATCAGACAGTTCTTCGGGAAATGCCTCAGAGTGAATCATACTCACATGTTCTCACTCATGTCTTTCATCACCTTTTTGACACTAGTTGACAAAAGGGGGAGAATTACATCGACCATTTTGATAAATTTGCTTTGTTGGATTTGTTCTCTATGTTTATTTGCTGTCTTATGAGACTTTTGTGATGTTCGCTTCAGAGACTTTTGTCTTGTGCTCTGATGAAAAACCTTTTGTTATGAGCTGTAAATTTAATAACCCGCCTGCTGCATCATACTCTCTCGAAGCTCTTGTTTTGCGGTGGAATTATTAACGGAAGTCGTCAATGATTGCATACTCTCATTAGATTATTTAATTAATGTGAATCATCACCTCGAACGATTAATATCCTCCATATAGATCAATGAATTGCACTGTACTTTGTCAAAAATTGTAAACCCTGAATATATCTAGGGGGAGTATATTTCAACATCGAGACAAGTAATGCGAGTTTCGCTCTTGTTCTTCTTTCACTTTACTTATCTATCTTCACTTTGATGATTATCTGTTTTGTCAACAACCGTCCAAAAAGGGGGAGATTGTCGGTGCAATGATTGCCCCCTTATGTTTTCGGAGTTTGTTGACATAAACAGTGTGGGACTTCTGTGATTGCTAGTGCACACAGAGTAACATGTCCCAGAAGTACGTTTCGAACGACGAAGATAATCTCCCTGCGTGGCAGTGAAGAGTATCACCGAAGATAAAGCCAACAAGAGTGACCCCTAAATATTGTTGAAGCTCAAGCAATTGGTTCGGTGCATGTACGAAGAACATGACTGCGCTCGAGGAAGAATGGAGACGAAGTGAAGAGGTAGCATTTTCTTCGTTCTTCTTCTTTTTTCATTGAGTCATAGGACCACCATACTATTAAGAGGGGTGTAGAGTTCGAAGTTGTGATTCTCTGATGCTAAACCCAATCCTATGTAAGATGTGAGAGAAATCTCTTTGTGTTTCGAGCAAATACTTGCCAGCAAGAGACTATGATATTTGCTGCAAGAGATTTATCTCGCACCGAGGAGTTAGCATTACTTGTTCCTCAAGTAATGTTACCATTGCTTCCAAATCCGACCGTTGTAAACGTGTCGGTTGGCCATTGGCTGGACCACGTGTCCAAAATGGTCATTTCCCTTCTGGGAAGGTTGTGGCTATAAATAGCCACCCCGCGCCGGCTTTGACCGGTGGCTGCTCCGTTTGATTCTGAGAAGATTTTTAAGCAACCCACTCTCTGTGCGATGAGTTTAATATCCACCGAGAGAAAACCCCTAGAGCCAAATTATTAGATAGTGGTTCAACATCACTGGAATCTAAGTTCAGTACGCTCCGACTATTACTCTTAAGAGCTGCAAACTCTCTAGACGGTTAGGTGTCAATTTCTTCAGAGACCAAGAGTGATTGTGGTTCTCAAAGAAGAAGTCTGTAAAGGTTTAGAGATAGCCTTCAATTATCTACCACAAGTGATCAACATTGGTTCATGAATCGATTGTCGAGGAGAATAGGGCGAAGAGAGTTTGTCTTCCGTGTTAAGTCACAGCCCCTCCAACCAGGTCCTTGTGCAGAAGGACAAACTGGTCGAACAAATACCTTGTCGCCGTCGAGCTCCACTGGTCTTTTATTTCACCTTGTTTACCTTTGATGCATTTAGCTCATGAGATCTGTTGTGATGCATAGCCTAGTTTCCATCCGGTACTTGGTTCTACTTCACTATTGTTTAATTTTCATTCGTTCCGCTGCTGGGTTCTGAGAGATTTAAGTTTTCCGAAGAAAATTTAAAACTCCCATTCATGCCCCCCCCCCCTCGTGTAGATATACTTCGATCCTGCAATATCGTAGTTGGAATCTTTGCTTTGATGAGGCGATCAAAGATTTCGGGATTATACAAGTTTATGGAGAAGCTTGTATTTACAAGAAAGTAAGTGGGAGCCCTGTAGCATTTCTAACACTATATGTGGATGACATATTATTTATTGGAAATGACATAGAACTTTTGGAAAGCATAAAGGGTTATTTGAATAAGAGTTTTTCAATGAAAGACCTTGGTGAAGCAGCTTGTATATTGGGAATCAAGATCTATTGAGATGGATCAAGACGCATGTTAGGACTTTCACAAAGTACATACCTTGACAAAGTTTTGAAGAAGTTCAAAATGGACCAGTGAAAGAAAGGGTTCTTGCCCATGTTGCAAGGTATGAAGTTGAGTAAGACTCAATGCCTAGCTATATATGGTAGAAGAAAGAGAGGAGATGAAAGTCATCCCCTATGCTTCAACCATAGGCTCTATCATGTATGCCATGTTGTGTACCAGACCAGATGTGTGTCTTGCCATTAGTATGGCTGGTAGGTACGAGAGTGATCCAGGAGTGGAACACTGGACAATGGTCAAAAATATCCTTAACTACCTTGAAAGTGCAACTAATCCCCGGGTGGTTTTGGTAATTAATAACAACATATATATCATTGAACTAATAGCTACTTGAGAATCATTTCAGAGAAGTTCAGTGATATGGGTATGGAAATGTCTGAAGAAGTGGACCCCTCAAAATGCTAAGGCAAGCATTGGCAAAAGCTCAAGACTCCATTTTTGGTTTAGTGATCAAAGATCACATTGAGTCCATAGGAAAAGCCAATACTATTAAAAGGGGATGAGGTTGTGTTGATGATCTGGTTGCTCAAGTGCTTAGTGATTTAGCTCCTTCAACTATCAGCAACTTTCACTACTAAACACACTCATAAGTAATCTCGGACAAACCGATTCTTCCAACTCAGTCCCACCGAGATGAACCACCTCAGCCATATGCCAAACCCTAGAAATTTCGGTCTATCCGATTTTGAGTTCGGTCTCACCGAAACTGGACTACCAACCTTCTGTAACCGTTTGTCATCATTTCGGAATATCCGAGTTGTTGATTTCGGTCCCACCGATTATGGCAAGCTCCTACCTTTGACTCATATCGGACACACCGAGATGGTATTTTCGGTCCCACCGAAAACCCCAACGTTCACTATATTTGAACTTTCGGTCTGACCGAGTTTTCACTTCGGTCTCACCGAGATTGCTCAAATATGTGTGTAACGGTTGGATTTTGTGTGGAGGCTATATATACCCCTCCACCCCCTCTTCATTCGTGGAGAGAGCCATCAGAAAGTACTACCACTCCTACCTTACACTTTCTGAGAAGAGAACTACCTACCCTTGTGTTGAGATCAAGTCATTCCATTCCTACCATATGAAACTTGATTTCTAACCTTCCCAAGTTTCTTTCCACTCAATCCTTTCTTCCACCACAGCCATATCAGTGAGGAGAGTTGAGTGTTGGGGAGATTATCACTTGAAGCACAAGAGCAAGGAGTTCATCATCATCAACCACATCTATTACCTTTTGGAGGGTGGTGCCTCCTAGATTGGTTAGGTGTCGCTTGGGAGCCTCCGTCTTTGAGATGTGGAGTTGAACCAAGAAGTTTGTAAGGGCAAGGAGATCGCCTACTTCGTGAAGATCTACCCCGAGTAAGGCTAGTCCTCCGTGGGCGTAGGCCATGATGGAATAGACAAGGTTGCTTCTTCGTGGACCCTTCGTGGGTGGAGCCCTCCGTGGACTCGCGCAGCCATTACCCTCCGTGGGTTGAAGTCTCCATCAACGTGGATGTACGATAGCACCACCTATCGGAACCACGACAAAAATCTCCGTGTCTCCAAATTGAGTTTGATCTTCTCCACCTCTCTGTACTACATGTGCAATTTACTTTCCGTTGCTTATACTCTAGAATTGCATTTGTAGGGTGATACTTGAATTGATCATAATTGTGAAACTGCCAAAAACTGTTCATGATCAAAAGGCAGAATTTTTATATTGTCAAGTAGTCTAATCACCCCCCCTCTAGACATACTTTCGATCCTACAAGTGGTATCAGAGCTTTGGTCTCCATTGTTTTGGTTTCCATTGCATTGGACTCCATAAGCTTGGTTTCACAACCTAGGAGAGTATGGCGTCTAGTGAGGGTAATTATCGTAGAGGTCCTTACTTTGATGGTACAAATTTTGCTAGTTGGAAGCATAAAATGAAAATGCATATTCTTGGTCATAACCCAGCCGCATGGGGCATTATTTGTGTTGGTATGCAAGGTGAATTCTTCGAGGAAGGAAAAGTTCCGGATCGCGAAGCTACACCGGAAGAGTTGCGGATGTTGCAAAACAATGCTCAAGCTTGTGACATTCTCTTCAATGCTTTGTGTCCCGAGGAATTCAACAAAATCAGCCGTCTTGAGAATGCTAAAGAGATTTGGGATACTTTGGTTGAAATGCACGAAGGTACTGAATCTGTGAAGGAATCAAAGCTAGATATTCTTCAAGGTCAACTTGACAAGTTCAAGATGAAGGATGGTGAAGGAGTCGCTGAAATGTACTCTAGGCTTGCTCTCATCACAAATGAGATTGCCGGCTTAGGAAGCGAAGAAATGACCGACCGATTCATCATCAAGAAGATTCTAAGAGCTTTGGATGGAAAATATGACACCGTGTGCACTTTGATCCAAATGATGCCAAACTACAAGACTCTCAAGCCAACTGAAGTCATTGGAAGAATTGTTGCTCATGAGATGACACTTAAGGATAAGGAAGAGCTTCACAACAAGTCAAGTGGTGCTTACAAAGCTACAAGTGATGCTCCCACCACCTCAAGTGACAAGTTAATTTCCAATGAATAGATAAGCCTAATGGTTCAGAACTTCAACAAGTTCTACAAGAATAGAGGCAAAGAAAGAAGCTCAAAGTCTAGATCATATGATGAAAAGAGATCTTCTAGTCGTGATCGAAACTGCTACAATTGTGGAAGACCCGGACACTTCTCAAATGAGTGTACGGCTCCCCACAAGAGAAGAGAAGAATCTCCAAGAAGAAGAGCAAGAGATGAGTCACCTCGGAGAGAGAGAAGGAGTAGAGATGATCGTTATGAACGAAGACCCTCTCGGAGAAGCAAGGATTCGGAGAGGAAAGACAAGTCATCAAGGAGCTACACAAGAAGAAGACATCAAGCTCATGTAGGTGAATGGGTCTCCGGCTCCGACTCCGACAATCAATCCGATGGAAGCTATCACTCCGACTCCGACTACAGTCAAGATGAAGGTGTTGCCGGACTTGCACTCGTATCCTCCAACTCCAACTCCTACGACTTATTTGATTCACCAAATGAGGGAATTGGAAGATGCTTCATGGCTAAAGGCCCCAAGGTAACACACCCTGAATTCATTGACGTTGATAGTGATGAGGATGACTTGCTTGGTGAAGATGAGCTCTTGCATGATAAATCTAGTGAGCTTAGTAACGATGAAAATGCTAGTAGTCTTTATAGTCGAGAAGAGTCGAATGACAATGCTATGAAGGAGATTGAGCGTCTAACTAAAGAACTAAACACTCTTAAGTTAGCTCATGAAACAACTCAAGAAGATCATAGAGAGCTCCTAAGATCTCATGAGAAGCTACGCTTCAAGAAGCTCACTCTAGAGCAAGAACATCAGTTTCTAAAAGCGATCAATGACGATCTTCGAAAGAAGAGTTCTTCATATCTTGCCAAACGACTTCTCTTGTCTAATTTCTTGCCACCTATTAAGACTAAGCATGACAAGCATAAGAAAAATTCTTCCTCTAACCATGTTAAATCCAATATTGTTGCTTCTAGTAGTTCTCTTGATTCCACTAACAATGTTTCAAGCCAAGTTACACTTGAGCAAGAAAATAGCTTATTGAAGGAAATCATAGAGAAAGGTGTCTACAAGAGTCTTGCCAGAAGCAAGAACTTTGAGGAAATTGTTCGCAAACAAGGAAGGCACCGGAAGAATCAAGGTATTGGTTTTGAGCGAAAGTTCAACGCCGAAGGTGTTGAGTGGGAAGAAGGTCAATACCCTACTCCATAGTTTGTTTCTCAAAAGGAGAAGTATGATCCTACTTCTTCCAATGTGGAACAAGCTCAAGATGACCTTCCACCACAAGACCACAAGCTAAAGGCCAAGGACAAGCTTCAAGAGGAGATTGATGCATTCATTGAAGCACCTCAAGCCATGGTCAAGTGGGTTCCCAAGGACACATCAAGTTCTACTTTGTCAAGCTCAACTACAACACCAAGGATTCCCATCAAGATGATGTGGATCCCAAAGAAGAAGAACTAGAAGGTTCTTGAGGGTGACTCCGCCAACATACTTCACTCATATTCATTTTGGCAAAGAACTTGTGCAATCAACTTCCACATCATGCACTAGTTCATGGAGTCACAAACCCTCTTGTTGGTAAGTCAAGGGACAAGGTAATCATTGCTTTCATGGACATCATCTTTTGTGTACTTCAATCTATGTCTATGGATATCCTTGTTTGTTCCTTGTGGGACTAACCCATGTAAGTATTGAAAGTGCCCTAATCCAAAGGATAGCTCCCAACTCTTGATGATCTACATCAACTTTGAGCATCCACATCTTCAACATCTACATGAAGTCTTCTACGACAACCCAAGGTTAGTTTGACCCTTTAAAAGGGGTTCTCACATCTAGGGGGAGCTTTGCTCTAAAAATTGAGCTAGAGCATCTTCAAATGATGTGAACACATCAATGCTTTATGTAAAAGTGGTAACCCCACTTGTGCTTAAACGATGAGTATGACCTATGATCAAATGTTCTCATTTGACTCCCAAGTCAAAATACTCATATATAGATGACCTAGTCATCGACAAATTGTGTGCTAGTAGCTAGAGTTTTGGTTGTGCATGTTTGACACATATTTCATTTGCTATCTTATTGTGTGAGCATGTTGAATGCATGATTTTATCCATTCAAGGACATCCATTTGTTGTTTTGATTGTTTTGATTTTTCTGGCCAAATGGATGGACAAGAATGCCTAAGCACCTTCCCTAGCTATCTATGCTTTCTTGTCTCAAATTCCATTCATGCTCATATCACAACTTTGAACAAGTCATTTTCGGACCCTCCGAGTGAGGAGCACTCGGAGCCACCGATCCGTCTAAGGCTGACTTCCAAAACCTTCTAAGTCAATTTCGGTCTGACCAACTTTTCCATCTCGGTCCAACCGAAACGCTTAGACTGATCTAGGTTTCATCTCGGTGAAACCGAGTTCAAAATCTCGGCGTGACCGATATGCGTAACTGCACAGCAGTTATACATTTCGGTGTCACCGAGTTTTTCAACTCGGTCCCACCGACAGCATGGGGATATATATACTGAGGGCAGCGCGCGATTTAATTCTTCAAACCGTTTCGCCCCCAAGTCCCCTGCTGCCGTCGCCCTGGTCTTCGGATCGTCGCCGTCGTCGCCTGTGCGCCCTCGCCGCAGGTCTCCGCCGCCGTCAACGGTAATCTTCTCCGTGCCGTTGCCGCCGTAGAGGGACTCCACCAAGTTAGGGTGAGTCCCGATCCCTCTCGTGCTCCCCATCTGATTCTTGCACGATTGGTTTGCCATGTATCTAGCCACGATTGGAAAACTCCTTAACATCAGATCAGATCGTTTTAGTTTCGAGCGAAATTCTTAGGTTTAGGTTTCCACGGAACACATCTCGGTGAAACCGATTTTGAAAACTCGGAATGACCGATTTGGCCTCTGGCCATTGCACTGCACTTTCGGTCTAACCGAGTTGTGCGAATCGGTGTGACCGAAACTTAGCTTCAGTGAAACCCTAGTTTATCGGCAGGACCCAAACCCATTTCGGTCTGACCGAAAGTGGTGTGTAGGTTTCTGTTATACACTTCGGATTCACCGAAACTAAGAATCGGTTTGACCGAAATGCATTCTGTGAAAACTCAAAACTAAGATTTGAACTCATTTTTTTTTTGCAAAAACCTCTGCAGTTGTGATAACTCTTCTACTCTGCCTATACCTTATCTTTTCACAGGTTGTCAGCCATGTCAGATGACAGTGACAGCCAGAACAGGTCTGAGTCACCGTTTGCAGAGATCCCTGAGGCAGATACTAGTCCTGAGGCTAGTAGTCCTAGTGATGATGGTGAGAGGAGCACCCCTAGTGGTTTGCCTCCTGCAGCCACCATGATCAGAAAGAAGAGAAATTATGATGATGAGGACTCTGACTTCGTTGCTGAGGAAGTTACCTCCAAGCCCAAGAGAAAAGTTGTTGCCAAAGAACACGAAGGGCAGCAGTCGAAGAAAGGCACCAGCAAGGTCAAGCAGTCAGCTGTTGCAAAGAAGCTGAACTTGGAAGAGCCAGCTCCAAGTAAGGTGAAGAAAACTTCCAAGAGGAAGAGAGTTGTGTATGCTGAACCTCATGTTGATGCAGCAGTGGATGAAGAAGAAGAAGATGCACCCCAGCCTCCTCCTCAGAAGGCTAAGTTCATGGGTGATGCTATTAGGGCTCAAGCCTCTTCTAAGCCCAAGAAGCCTGCTCAAGCCAAGGCAGCTCCAGCCAAGCCCAAGAGGACAACCAGGAACATCCCAGCCTCCGAGAAGAACAAAGGTGAGATGCCACCGTCTGAGTCAGATGAAGAACATGTGTTGCTGAAGCTCCGTCCTAAGTTGCCACTCCACAACGATGCTCATCCTCAAGCCGAGGATATGAAGGCAAGGAAGGATAGAGGTCTCAGGCTATGGAGACAGTCTGATCCATATGTTGTGAGGAGAAGGACTGCTGTGGACCCAAGATTCCACACCAGAGAGCAGCAGGACTTCTATGAGACCGTGCTAATGGATAAGAAGCCTATTGTTGCAGACACCAGGTATGTTGACTGGAAGTACATTGACAGTGAAGAGCACCGAGACTTCTTTCCCCATGTGCATGAGAGCTTCACTGCATGTGGAGTTGATGAGTTTGTGGGTCAGAAGCTGACAGATTGGAATGACGAGATGATCATGCAGTTCTACGCCACAGCCCACTTCTATCCTGATGGCAAGATCACCTGGATGACTGAAGGTCAAAGGTTTTCTTCGTCTGTTGAAGAATGGGCAGAACTTCTGAATGCTCCAGTGCAGAGAGAGGACGACATTGATGTCTATGGGATTCCTAAGAAGAACCATGAAGAACATGAAGAACATGTACAAGGAGATCCCCGTAGCTGATTTGGAAGGGTGGAAGCTTGGCTCAGTGTACTATCTCCAGGCAGGTCTCACTACCACAAACACTATTCTAAGGCATACATTGATGCCCAAGTCTGGAGACCACCGCATGTTTCGAGGCTATTCTATCAACATGCTGCACATTCTTGATGAGAAGGCACCTTTCAAGGTGATGGACTTAATGGTAGAGACCATTAAGAGGACTGCAGCTGACCAGAAGAGGTCGTGTGGATTTACCCCACAAATTCAGATGCTCATCAATGCCAAGTTTGGCACGGGCAAATTCATGTTGGATAGGAAGCACTTGCCACTGCAGCCAGAGCATGAAGATAACGTAGTTGTGATGGATGAGGAGGATCCAACCTCAGTTGAAGGTCAAGCCAAAATTGAGGCTGCTAAGAAAGCTAAAGCTGACAAAGAGGCAGCAGCAGCAGCAGCTAAACCAAAGAGCTTTGGAGAGCAGATTCTTGAAGCTACCCAGAGGATTGAACAACGCCTGGCCAGCATTGAACAATCTCAGGAAAGCCTAGAGAGGATTGTTGAAGACAAGATCCACGCTCTGGACGTAAAGCTGACAGAGATTCAGGTGACCGTCAACAAGCTTGAGGCGGACATGGAGGAAGCAAGGCGGGAGAGAGCAGAGCTCATGCACGATGATCTAGTCCAGGACTCTCATCGCCAGACTGCTCAGGTTCCCAGAGGATCCCGATCTGCAGCTATCCCAGTGACTGACTCCAGGGCTACCACTTCAGCACCTCCTACAGCTCCAGCTCCAGCTCCAGCTCCAGCATCCACTCCTCCAGCGCAGACATCAGCAGAAGTCTTCGCCGATGCCGTCATTTCTACTCCGACATCTACCCAGACGGGAGCCGCCAGCAGAGCCCACAGTGACGCTTAGCTCTATGCTTTTTCGAACTTTTTGGTAACTTGTTGCCAAAGGGGGACAAATTGTATAGATCATAGGGCTTCGAGAGAGAGAGTGCTCTTTCGTTCTTTTGCCGGTTTTCTTTGAGATACACTTGGTTCTTTTGGTTCTTGAAACTTTTAGTGTGCTTGCTACTACGTTTGATGCTACCTTAATGAGTGCTTGGTCATACTATGCTTTAATGTGTGCTTAATGCTTATTCTATGTTATTTCTTCTTGTATGATCACTTACTCATGTCTTGGTGATTGAGTGCATGTTATTCATTCTTATCATTTTGTGCGCTCCACCAAGATGTATGTGACATGGAAGAGTGACCCATAATCCTAATCGATTGTGCATTTGCATTCAAACGCAAATTTTAAATAATGCACAAATTTAGGGGGAGCTCTTGTTTATCACATACTTCTCAAAGCGACGATATTACTCATTGATTATATCTTTTGTCGAAGCTTTGATCTATATGTTGTCATCAATTACCAAAAAGGGGGAGATTGAAAGTGCAACTAATCCCCGGGTGGTTTTGGTAATTAATAACAACATATATATCATTGAACTAATAGCTACTTGAGAATCATTTCAGAGAAGTTCAGTGATATGGGTATGGAAATGTCTGAAGAAGTGGACCCCTCAAAATGCTAAGGCAAGCATTGGCAAAAGCTCAAGACTCCATTTTTGGTTTAGTGATCAAAGATCACATTGAGTCCATAGGAAAAGCCAATACTATTAAAAGGGGATGAGGTTGTGTTGATGATCTGGTTGCTCAAGTGCTTAGTGATTTAGCTCCTTCAACTATCAGCAACTTTCACTACTAAACACACTCATAAGTAATCTCGGACAAACCGATTCTTCCAACTCAGTCCCATCGAGATGAACCACCTCAGCCATATGCCAAACCCTAGAAATTTTGGTCTATCCGATTTTGAGTTCGGTCTCACCGAAACTGGACTGCCAACCTTCTATAACCGTTTGTCATCATTTCGGAATATCCGAGTTGTTGATTTCGGTCCCACCGATTATGGCAAGCTCCTACCTTTGACTCATATCGGACACACCGAGATGGTATTTTCGGTCCCACCGAAAACCCCAACGTTCACTATATTTGAACTTTCGGTCTGACCGAGTTTTCACTTCGGTCTCACCGAGATTGCTCAAATATGTGTGTAACGGTTGGATTTTGTGTGGAGGCTATATATACCCCTCCACCCCCTCTTCATTCGTGGAGAGAGCCATCAGAAAGTACTACCACTCCTACCTTACACTTTCTGAGAAGAGAACTACCTACCCTTGTGTTGAGATCAAGTCATTCCATTCCTACCATATGAAACTTGATTTCTAACCTTCCCAAGTTGCTTTCCACTCAATCCTTTCTTCCACCACAGCCATATCAGTGAGGAGAGTTGAGTGTTGGGGAGATTATCACTTGAAGCACAAGAGCAAGGAGTTCATCATCATCAACCACATCTATTACCTTTTGGAGGGTGGTGCCTCCTAGATTGGTTAGGTGTCGCTTGGGAGCCTCCGTCTTTGAGATGTGGAGTTGAACCAAGAAGTTTGTAAGGGCAAGGAGATCGCCTACTTCGTGAAGATCTACCCCGAGTAAGGCTAGTCCTCCGTGGGCGTAGGCCATGATGGAATAGACAAGGTTGCTTCTTCGTGGACCCTTCGTGGGTGGAGCCCTCCGTGGACTCGCGCAGCCGTTACCCTCCGTGGGTTGAAGTCTCCATCAACGTGGATGTACGATAGCACCACCTATCGGAACCACGACAAAAATCTCCGTGTCTCCAAATTGCGTTTGATCTTCTCCACCTCTCTTTACTACATGTGCAATTTACTTTCCGCTGCTTATACTCTAGAATTGCATGTGTAGGGTGATACTTGAATTGATCATAATTGTGAAACTGCCAAAAACTGTTCATGATCAAAAGGCAGAATTTTTATATTGTCAAGTAGTCTAATCACCCCCCCTCTAGACATACTTTCGATCCTACATACCTAATGAGTACTAAGGAAATGTTTCTCGTTTATGGAGGTGATAAAGAGCTTGTCGTAAATATTTACATCTCGATGTTAGCTTTGACACTGATCAGATAACTCTAAGTCTCAAATCAGATACGTATTTATTTTAAATGGTGGAGCAGTCAGATGGAGTAGCATCATCTACATGTGAAGTGGAATATATAGCTGCTCTGGAAGTGCGCATGAAGGATTCTGGATGAACGAGTTCATGTCCAGTCTAGGTGTGGTTCCTAGTGCATCGGATCCCATGTCTATCTATTGTGACAACACTGGCGCCAATGCCATTGCCAAGGAGCCAAGGTTTCACAAGAAAACAAAGCTTATCAAACATTGCTTCAACTCCAGCCATGATAACATCCATGAAGGAGACATGGAGATTTACAAAGTTCACATGGATCTAAATGTTGCGGACCCATTGACTAAACCTCTTCCACGGGCAAAACATGACCAACAACAAAACTCTATGGGTGTTAGATTCATTACCATGTAAGCTAGATTATTTACTCTAGTGTAAGTGGGAGACTATTGGAAATATGCCCTAGAGGCAATAATAAAGTTTTTTGTTTGTATATTTCCTCGTTCTTAATAAGTGCTTAGTCTCCATGCTATAAATGTATTAACTGGAAACTTAAATACATGTGTTGATACATGAACAAACACGGTGTCCCTAGTGAGCCTCTACTAGACTAGCTCGCTAATTAAAGATGGTTAAGGTTCCCTAACCATAGACATGAATTGTCATTTAATAACAGGATCACATCATTAGGGCAATGATGTGATGGACACACCCAATCGTAACACTTAGTTTAATTGCTACAACTTTCTTCATGCCAAGTATTTGTTCCTTAGACCATGAGATCGTGCCACTCCCTAATACTGAAATAATACTTTGTGGGTATAAAATGTCACTTCATAACTAGGTGATCATAAAAGTGCTCTACGGGTATCTCGAAAAGTATTTGTTGGGTTGCACAGATCGAGACTGGGATTTGTCAGTCCGTGTGACAGAGAGATATCTAAGGGCCCTCTCGGTAACATGATATCCAAAGTAGCTTGGAAGCATGTGACTAATGAGTTCATTCACAGGGATATTGTATTACATAATGTGTAAAGAAACTTGTCGGTAACGAGATTGAACTAGGAATGGTGATATAGACGATTGAATCTTAGGCAAGTAACATATCACTGGACAAAGGTAATTGTATATAGGATTATCTGAATCCTTGACATCGTGGTTCAAATTGATAAAGATTTTCGTTGAATATGTGGGAGTCGGCATGGGCATATTGGTCCTTCTATTGGTTATTGATCAGAGAGGTGTCTTGGTCATGATTGCATGTTCTCGAACCCATAGGGTCACACACTTAATGTTGGGTAACACTAGGGTAGAATTGGGATATTCATAATGGTGAGTCGGAATGTATTTAGGAGTCACGGATGGGATCCCAGACATTGAGTAGCTTTGAAATAGTCAGGTTGTAAAGATTTATGTATGATAAGTGGTTTTCGTAGTTCCGGGGAAAGTTTGGTTTTTTCGGTATTGTACCGAGAAGCTTCCATAAGGTTTTGAGGTCCACTAGTGAGGCCCACCTGCCCCAGAGGAGGGGCCACATTGACCCTAAGGGGGTGCACGAGCCCTAGATGGGCCAGGTGCCACACTCCCTAAGGCCCATGTGGCTAGTGGGGGAACCCTAAGGGGTGGGGATGCCTCCACCTGGTTTGGAGGGCAAGCCTCCCCCTAGCCATTGCCCCCTCTCCTGGGAGGAGGGACCGAGGCCGGCCAACCCCTTCCACCCCCTCTCCTTGGAGGAGGGACCAGGGCTGGGCGGCCCCCTCCATCCCTTGTATAAATAGAGGGGAGAGGTTGGGCGCCTCCACAGATGAACCCTGGCCACCGCCCCCTCCCCTTCCCTCCACCTCCTCGTCCAATACGTGCTTGGCAAAGCCATGCCGGAGTTTCGCTTCCACCATCACCACCATGCCGAAGTGCTGGCCTAGATACCATCTACCTCTCCACCCCCGCTTGCTGGATGAAGAAGGAGGAGATGTCACTGGGCCGTATGTGTGCACATCTCGGAGGTGCTACTCGTGCGGTGCTCGATCGGATTGTATCACAAAGGGAGTACGACTGCGCCAACCACATTCATTAGAACAATAACGCTTTCGGTCAACAAGGGTATGTAGCCTCTCCCTCTCATTTCTAGCATCTCCTAGATTAGATCTTGGGTTAAAACATAGGAATTGTTTTTGTTTTCCATTCAACGTTCCCCATCACACAGTCCTCTTCAGAGTTAGAAGAAAGCTAATGTCACACAATGTTCTTTCGGTATGTATCACCATGGTTAAAAGCATTGCGTGTGAAGCCAATGTGGTTTGTGAAATGAGAAATATAGAAAAGGCAAGTATCTGGATTACACGTTGTGAGATAAATTGACTTTCACTAGAGACAAATATACCGATGTTATCCATGCACAATTACTTTGTAATCAATTGGTGGAGAATGTTTAATTAAGGCACTCATTGATCAGACTATTATGCTATATCAGTGGTTTGGTTCCATTGCAAAAATGAGGAAAACAATCGCAAGAACGGAATTAAGAGGATCTCTGGTGTTCCCCTCAAATCTCTTTAACTCTCTAAAAAACTCCAGTTTGAGGAGTTATACCCGATCTAGCCCTTCCCTCATATCTTTAGTTTCTCAAAAATTTAAGTAGCTACCCCTCAAAACAGTCCTCCGCACTTAAACTTAAGAAACCACTCGAAATATCCCTAAACCTTCTCTATCCTCTCTCAAACTCAGCCGTCGCCGCCACCCGCCTCCTTGATGGCAACATATCCAAGCTTCCCATCGTCCGTGCCAAGGAACTATAACATGACAAACTTGGCTTCGCACCGTTCTCATACTCGATGCTAAGGAGGGGGACACACACCATCATAGACCCCCTTGAGCCGTCCATTTTCCCCATGCGACAGCACACTCACGCAAGACAAACAACGTGGTTGGTTTGATGTGGGAAGGGTAGCGCAGGGTCATGACGTCGTCTTCTTTGCATGTTAAGAGGATGGATAAGATCACACCTTTGTCGAAGATCTTGAGCCATTTATTTGCCTCATGCGGTGGCTGCTCACCCCATGTGTTGATGTGGAAGGAGTGGCGTGAGGTCATGTCGTTGTCCTCATCGATTTTAAGAGGATGGACAACAACACACCATTTTCGAATCTCTGGAGCCGTTCATTTTCCACACGTGCTTGTCGCCCACCCGTGTGTTGATTTAGAAGGAGTAGCATGGGGTCACACACATTTTCCCCACGTGGTGGCACAGTCACACATGCTGAGTTCGGGATGATTTAGAAATGGCACTGTAGGGTCACACCCTAAGCATGACATGTTGTCGTCCTCTTCAGTGTTAAAACAATGAATAGGGTCGCGCCATTGTTGACCCTCCTTGAGTCATTCATTTGCATCATGTGGCCGCCGGTCACCGCCTATGATGACGTGCACAAAATTTCATGGTTCCACATGCTAATCCGCCAACTTATAGTCCTCTTTGTTTGATGAGATGAATCTAATTTGGAATCACTAGCGTAGGGTCACACCCTTAGCCTGTCATACTGTCGTCCTCTTCGATATTAAAAGGATGGCCAACGTCACACCATTTGTCGATGCTCCTAAGCCATTCATTTGTCTCATGCAGTCGCCTCTCACAAGTGACATCCCTTGGTTGTTGTGCAAGGAGTAGCATGGGATCACGTGTTGAACCCTTCATATTGTAGTATTCTTTACTATTAAAAGGAAGGCTTCTCTCATACCATCATTGACACTCTAGATTCGTTGTCGCACATTAACACGTTATTGGGGCCAGGCCGATGTGGAAGGAGTAGTTTGCGGTTACACTAAGCCCATTGACGTGTATTCCTCTTAGATGTTAAAAAATTAAGATTGGTGACATGACGTCGTCAATGCTCTTGAGTTGTCCATTTTCCTCATGGGGTTGCATGCACACATGTTGGGGACGAATTGACATGGGAATGAGTAATGTGGAGCCATGTTGAACCTGCCACAATGTATTCCTCTTTTATTCTTAACAGGAAGGCCGGCATGACACCATTTTCAACGCTCTCAAGTTATCCATTTGCCTCTCTTAGCCACTCACTCATAGGTGATGGCACATGATGTAGTGGAAGTAGAAGCGTGGAGTCATGCGATAAACAAATAACTCTGTAGCCCTATGTTCACACCATCATTGATGCTCTCAAGCTCTCCATTTGCCTCACACGGGGTCACATGCTAAGCCGTGCATAGTCCTCTTTGATGTTAGAAGAAAGTGAATGTCACACAACTTCTCTTAGTATGTCAAACCATGGTTAAAAAGCATTGAACACCAAACCTAGTTTCTGAAAGAAGAGAGATAGAAAAGGAAAGTATCTGAATTACACACTATGAGACAAATTGCCTTTCACTAGCCATGAATATACCCATGTCACACATGCACAATTACTTTGTAATCAATTGATAGATGAAGATTAATTGAAGCACTCATTGATCATACTGTTATGCTATATCAGTGGATTGGTTATGTTGCAAAAATCAGTAAAATAGTCTTGAGAATGGAATTGAGAACATTTTTAGTAGTTCCCTCAAATCTCTTGAACTATATAAAAAACTTCAGTATGAGGACTTATACCCGATCTAGCACTTCCCTCATATCTTTAGTTTCTCAATTAAGGAGTTACCCTTCACACACCCCCCTACATAAATTTAAGCACCCACTCAAAATCTCCATAAAGCTTTTTCTCTCCTCTCCCAAACTCAGTCACCAACCACCTCCTCGACGACAACGTCTTAGAGTTCCCCGTCATCCATGTCGACTACGCGTGGCACGCGACCGCTCCCATACTTTCTCCCTCAACGATCTCCATGCTCCCGTAATCACCGTCGTCGCCCTCAACCATCGCTACAAAAAAGAAGAACAAAACGATTGAGATGACTCACACATAACTTTTTGGGAGCTACTAGCCTCTCGGGAGAGAACATCGTTGAGGAGGTGCAACTGTCAAAGGGCCCCACCATGCCGCGTGCACCATTCGTCTCTATTGTCGGGATCCTTCGTCGGAGGTCAAGGTGGTGGTAGGGGTGGTGCCATGGGTGAAGAAGACGCTCTGGCCCTCGTCCATCGGTGTGGGAAGGATATGTCGGTACAAAAGCGCGGGAGGTTGGCATGGGTGAGACCCTGTCGTGAAAACACACATGACCAACACCATGAAGTCGTGGCTATTGTTGTAGATCTTGAGGTGGGACGTATGGACACCGTTAGTGTAGATCCTAACACCGTAGATGCCAAAGGGGCCCTGCTCTATGAATACCTTGATGCACAAGCGAACAGAGGCATGGGGACAAGGTCTATCTCGGTGGGTTTGGGTCACAGGGATGTCGATTTGGAGAATAAAGGAGAGGGAGGGAGATGTGCTTCCATGCGGGACCCGGGGTGTAGAGGAACAAGAAAAGAGGGGGAGAGAGACGGGCTTTATGTCTTCTTGAGAATGGAATTAAGAACATCTTTACTCCTTCCTTCAAATCTCTTAACTATGTAAAAAAACTTTAGTTTAAGGACTTATACCAGATCTAGTCCTTCCCTCATATATTTAATTTCTCAAAAGTTCAAGGAGTTATCCCTCAAAACATCCCTCCTTGCTTAAATTTAAGCAGCCACTCGAAATCTCCCTAAAGCTTATCTCTACCCTCTCAAACTCAGTCACCACACACATCCACGTCGGCAACGTCTTGGAGCTCCCCCGTCGTCTGTGCCGACTACGTGCGGCATCATCGACCCCCTTCCATGTTTTCTCCCTCCCCACGATCGCCTTGATCCTGTAATCGCCACCGTTTCTCTCTACCATGGCTAGAAACATAGAAGAACAAACGATCGAGATGGCTCAAACATAACTCGTCGAAAGTTGTTGGCCTCTCATGAGAGATCATGGATGAGGAGGAGTAGTCAAGGGGTTCCACAATAGTCGATAGTCGTGCTCCTTCATCGGAGGGCGAGCTGGTGGCAGAGGTGGCGATGAGGCTCTGGCCCTCGTCGACTGGTGTGGGAAGGATCATGCTGGGGCAGAGGCGTAGGAGGTCGGCGCGGGTGAGGCCCTGTCAAGAAGACACACATAGACAGGACAATGACGTCATATCCCTTGTCGTTTTAGAGCTTTGGGTAGGACACCTTGACATCATTGGTGTAGATCCTGACGCAGTAGACGCCAAAGGGGCCCCTCTCGTTGAATACCTTGACGCGCAAGCCGACAGAGGCAGAGGCGATATGGTGTATCTCGGTGGATTCGGTCACGGGGATGTCGGTTTCGAGAATAAAGGAGAAGGGGAGAGACATGCTTCCATGCGGGATCCCATGTGTAGTGGGAGTTAACTGAGGAAATGGCAAGATGCAACCAGATTTAACTCCTCAAAATACAAAGAGCTAAGGTTTCAGACTTGTTTGAGAAATGAAAATTTAGAGGAATGGCTAGAGATGCTCTGCACCCATTGCCTTTTAACCATGGCGAGCTGTCACCGGTGCATGTTTTTTCTGCTTTAAAGCAAATGAGCCCTTATGTGCAACATTACAACAAGCAAGGTGTCATGTGAAACTAATGCTGCTGGCGCTTAATGAAAACAATTAGTAAGAAATAAAATAAAACCATCGAGCAGAGCAGAGTACCCAGGCCGCACAGCCTTCTCCCTCTATAAAACCCCTGCCTACTTTCTTTCCTCCACCTTGACTCCCCACTCTCGCTCGGCCCACCACCATTGACACAGAGATCATGAAGAGATCCCCTCCCCCTCCTCAGCCATCTCCTTCTTCCTCGCCGGCATGCTCGCCATCGCCGTCGTCTCCGTCCTCCTCCGACTCGTCTTCGATCGCCATTCCCCGCAAGCGAGCGCGGACGCAGAAGGCCGGGAGCGCCAAGGCCAAGGCGGCGCCCAAGCGGGCCAAGAAAGACGCGAGCAGGAGCAGCAAGGAGCCTGACGCCTCCGCCAATGGCGCCGCCGCGGCTGGGAAGAGGAGCTCCATCTACAGAGGGGTCACGAGGTATGGATCATGCGTGTATTCGGTCGTTTGATTCCGATCTCAGCCCGTGAATTAATGAGTCGATTGCGCATTGCCGCCGATTAATCAAAAGTCGAATAATTGGTTGGTCCCCAACTTTGGCCTGCATGTCGAAAGTCTGCACCCTTTTTTTCCTCCCGATCTCTCGGAGAGCCGGTTAAGCATGATCCCGGTTGAGTTCTTGAATTCGGGCAGCGGATTTTCTTGCCATGCTCCATTTGAATAATTCAGTCAACTGCGGTTAGTTGTTAGGAAGTAGGAGGGCTGGTTGATCTGCAATCTGCATTACTGCCGCGTGCTGCCTGCTCATTTAATCCGGTCAATCAGTTTTTTCCTTACTTTTTTATCTCCTTGAAAGGCAAGTGCTTATATTGATCAGCTGCATCCATGTCACTCATATGTAACCAGGCACAGGTGGACAGGCAGATTCGAGGCACACCTCTGGGACAAGAACTGCTTCACTTCCATCCAGAACAAGAAGAAAGGGAGGCAAGGTAGATTTTATTTTTTACTTCTTCTGATTTTCAGATTTAAATCGCATTAATGTTTCAGATTTATATATTTATTATTTTTAAGCATCGAGGGAAAAATAGAGATGCAATACGAGGATGGTACCTAATACTGAATAAAAAAACTGCAAGGTCCTTGTGACCGAGGCTGCTCTGGATCCTGATACTACTACATCTGCCATTAGCACATAACATATATTTTTTTCTTCCGTAAAGCGAACCGAATTTATTAAGGCTGACATTCTGATTATGCTTTTTTATCTCTTTGTTTTCTGTTATCTTTTGTGGGGGTCCTTGTCTGGTGATCTGCATGTGACTGCGATCTACTTCTGCTTGATGCTGTGTTGGCTCAATAGTCTATCTGGGTAAGTCCCACAAGCATATTTGTAGACACACACCTAGTCTACCTGTTTTTGGCAGATTCATGCCACTTGTTGTTTTTTCTCTTCAATTTCGTGCAGAATCATAATAATAGTAATCTGATTATATGTTGACGATTTTGGTTGTCTGACCGTGTGGTAACTCTGCAGGGGCTTATGACACAGAGGAGGCAGCTGCTCGTGCGTACGACCTTGCAGCTCTCAAATACTGGGGCCCTGAAACCACACTGAATTTCACGGTACGTTGTTCTCCTCTTGGAAATAGAAAAAGGAAAGCATTGATATGGATGTGTACATATACATCCAAGTTGCTGCGTCGGTTCCTGTTTGGTACAAGCAGGAGCCAGGGTGTGTCTTTGCAAACACCACCATTGACTCGAGAGTTAAGGAGGTGACAGCAGAGAGAGTAGTAGTAACGCCTTGACAGCCCATGTCGCCTTGTGTTTTAGTAGTAGTACTAGTTACTAGATGAGCAGCACACATAAAAAGACGGCCTTGAATGTGCTGGTTGTACAACTGTTTGTTATTTTCTCAGCAAACTAAAAAGAAATTATATTGATTCATGGACGGACGCGTGCAGGTGGATGAGTACGCGAAAGAGAGATCGGAGATGGAGTCGGTGTCGCGGGAGGAGTACCTCGCCGCCCTCCGCCGCCGGAGCAGCGGCTTCTCCAGGGGGGTCTCCAAGTACAGGGGCGTCGCCAGGTACTACACTATTACTGCATTAATTAACAGCTCCGTTTTGGTAGTAACACTATTCCGAGGCATGCAAAATTCATGAAGAGACACGTGGCATGCAAGTGCCAAGTGTATGCTACGTGGGATCCAGGGATGGTGCTGACTCGGGAGGAGAGACCTTTCTGGTCGACTGACAAAATAGGGGTACGTAGGCAGCTAGGATCCATCTGCAGCGTGGAGTCAGTGGCATGCGTCAGCTGGCAGGCGGAAAGTGCAACGTCATACCCCAGCCAGCCATGTCATCTATCTAGAGTGGCCACAGATGGCTCACCTACCTACCTCTTTCTCCCGTCAGCTTCGTGTGTCGAAAAAAGTCCAACCTGGCCGACAGCAGGCCGCCGGTTTGGAAATTCGACTGGAATTTTTACAGAAACGGTTCAACAACATGCGTCCAACTTTTTTCTTACGACTGATTTTGACAAAAACACAGGAACTAATTTTGCTGAAATTTCAGATAGAAATAGTTTGGACTTGTTGTGTCTGAATATATGTAAATGTTTATCGTTTTGGGTGCAGGCACCACCACAATGGGCGGTGGGAGGCACGAATTGGGCGGGTGCTGGGGAACAAGTACCTATACCTGGGAACCTTTGGTGAGCAGCACCTCCTCCTCCTTTGAGCAAGAAAACAGTTTTAATTAATCGGCATTGAAAGGCTACCATTGTTCGTTGTAGAATTGTCCTGCTTAACATTCCGCAAGAGCAGCTACCCACCTAACTTTTACCAGAATTTTATGATCAAACCTAACACCCACATATATTCAATGGCATGCACTTGTTGTTTCCCTCCCTTCAATGCACCACACCCGGCCTTACCTTAATACGCTGCTACCATAATCTCTACTCCTCCTATGTTAATTAGTAACTATTCTCGCTTTATTTCTACTTTTTAAGTTTTCTATGTATCTGAAAAAGAAAGAAAGAAAATAGGGGCAGTTGCAGGGTCAAGATTCAGGACCATGAGACAGACCAAGATACCATCCTGTGTGCAATCCCAAGAGGATTGCTCAACTTGCCCTAAGAATAACATTAAGCACAGACAAAGCGTTGGATCAGATCATACGCAATGCCCTGCCCTGCCCTGCACTGCTAATTGCCAGTAAATACTGCTTGCATGTGAGCAGCACGTGGTGCGAGTGGTAATGCCACCGGCTGGTGCATAGGGATCTTCAATCTCTCCCTGTCTTCTTTTCACTTGCCTCTCTGACTCAGCAGTGAGTGGTCGCCTCACGTGCATGGGGTATGCCCTCCTCTCTGTCAAAAACGAACTAGATCAAGATTCAGGATCCAAATCACCGCACAAATGATATGATTCACCACACTAACATCAGAGATAAAATGGAAAAAAAAATCGCCAAAGGGCGAGAGGATCGCTAGTACTAAAGGGCAGGTTGCCACAAGAGCTCTCTAGTTAATTACTGCAGTAGCAAAGCACCACAATGTACTCCAGTGACCAGCACATGTGAAAGTAGCAACCATCCCATCCACATCCACTGTCGTCTTTCAGGCAACTAGGGTGTGAAATTCAGCATCTTCTACTCTAGATACCTGATGCTTAAGCTCATTCACTGATACCACTAAACAACTCTGGTCCTATGGGAGCCAATTTGACACAAGTTGATTAATTCTGTGATTTAGCTCACCATAGTGCATCTACTTTCTTCCTACAGATACCCAAGAGGAAGCAGCCAGGGCCTATGACCTCGCGGCCATCGAATACCGAGGCGCCAACGCCGTAACCAATTTCGACATTAGCCGCTACCTGGACCAGCCGCAGTACCTGACACAACTGGAGCAGGGGCCACAGGTGGTGCCAGCATTGCAAGAGGAGCTTCAACATGATCACCAAAGTGACAGTGCAGTCCAAGAGCTCAACTCGGGTGAAGCACAGAAGCCGGGTAGCGTCAACGAGCCGATTGCAGTGGATGACACAGACAGCACCGGAGGCATCTGTGCCCCCCTTGTGTTTGACAGCGGCGTCGAGGAGAACCTGTGGAGCCCTTACAAGGAATATGAATTGGAGGCCCTCTTTGGACCCAACATCAGCAGCCCGATGAATCTGAGCGAGTACTTCAACGCAAACGATGCCACATTCGAGAGCAACATCGGGTACCTGTTCGAAGGATGTCCCGACATCGATGACTGCAGCACCAGGCATGGTGCAGGCCTGGCGGCGCTCGGTTTTCTCAAGGAAGGTGACGACAATATGAAGGATGTTTCAGACATGGATGCAGAAATAACTACTCAAGCAAACGACGTCTCCTGCCCTCCAAAAATGATCACCGTGTGTAATTGAGTATCTCTGTGCTCTCATTTCCAAGGAAGGTTTCAGGTTTTAATGTTGGGTATACTTCTTAGCTAGCTTCTTGTAGGCTGTCTGTCTGATCAGGTCGGAGAAATTCATGTGTTCATCCCCATCCTTTGCGAAAAACCCAAAGGCGTTCTACTTGGTATGGTATGAGTGCCAATGTTCCTTTTTCTTCCTCTTGAAAGTTACCAGAAGGCTAATATACTAACCTCAACGAGATGTGCTCACTTAACCTCGGCTTAACCAATCACATTGTGATAGCTTACAAGTTTCATTCATGTATTTACCCTTTGTTTTTTGAGTTGGATTCATGTATTTACTTGTTCCTATAGAAGTCACATTCTGTGATTCTAATAGAGAAAAGTATACTTTCCGTCCCTCAATTCTTGACGGAGTCTAGGTTTGAGCCCTCAACTCCAAAACCGGATAACTTGCACCCTTAACTTCTTAAACCAGACAAGATTCATCCCTGGTCACGGTTTTGACCTGTTTTGGTGCTGTCCACCCCGGTTTTGACCATGCAGACTCAAATTTGCCTAATTTTACCCAGTCCTCGTAATATTTTCAAATTCGGTTACTTTTTCAAATACGTGAACTTTTTTAAAAAATTGTGTGCTTATTTTAAATCTGCGTACTTTTTCCAAGTTCATGTACTTTTTCAAATATGCACATTTTTTAAAAAATCATGTAGTTTTTTCAACTTTATTTAATTTTTAAAAATTGACGTAACTTTTTATATTTGAGTAATTGTTTTTGGAAATAGTTCATGAATTTGAAAAAATTATGCGAACTTGAAAAAAGTACGCAGATTTGTACATTTTTACACAAAAATATGTAGATTTGAAAAATTATGTCGACTTGAAACAAGTATGTGAATTTCAAACAAAGTTCCTGGATTATAAAAAGAACACATATTTGAAAAAAACTATGCAGACTTTGAAAAGCATGAGGATTTGACATAAGTATGGAAATTTCAAAAATAGTTTATGGCTTTGAAATATAATTGGATTTGGTAAAATTAATAAATAGGGAAAATACGCGGATTCGAAAAAGTACGTAAATGTTAAAAAAATCAAAGATTCAAAATAGTTCGCTGATTTGAAAAAGTATGTTTATTTTAAAAAAAAATACGCGGCCTTGAAAAAACTACTCAGATTTGAAAAGTATATGTGAATTTCAAAAGGTTCATGGATATTAAAAAGAATACATGAATATGAGTGAGCACTGGTCAAAACCGGGGTGATTCAGCACCAAAACCGGTTAAAACCGAGGCCAGGGACGAAACTTGTCCGGTTTCGGTAGTTGGGGGTGCAAGTTGTCCGGTTTTGAAGTTAAGGGATCAAATATAGACTTCACCAAGAGTTGAGGGACGAAAAATATACTTTTCTCATTCTAATATACCAGCACAATATAGCTTTGCTTGATTTGGAAATTCTCTCTACGAATGCAGAATTTTTTTCTTGAGGTCCTAGAAAAAAACATCGTGATGAAAGAATTGTAACTTTCCTTCAGTACAAATGTCATCTGTGGTAAAAAAAAAAAAATGCCATGTGCTTAGAAGCAACAGCCCTAAGAGTTTTCGCCAAAAGTTCCTGTCATGGCAATTTTTTTTCCTTATATCTAATTAAAAAGAGTTAAACATAATGTTTATTTTGGTGAATTGTCATGTTATATGTGTCTAACCAATGAATATAGTGGAAATAATGTATATGCACTTTCACCTAAATAAAAATATGACCGATGACCGTGATTGTGTCCGCGGCAACACATCATTTGGTTCCTTCATGCTCCCGTCTTCCGCCACTGCCGCCACCGGATGGGGGGTCGACAGGAGTCGGGAGGAGCAGTCGAGGTGCTCGGTGCTCACCCCAGGTGGATGGGAGGAGCAATCGAGGTGCGGCGAACAGGCCCTTAATCGACACATCAATTTAAGAGCGCGCAAAGACTAATGAAATGTACTCCTACAAGACAAAGGGTCGCATAACATTTTCCTTTTGTCTTCTCGAGATGACATGAAATGTACTGTATAAGAGGAGCCTGTAACCGATGGTTTCTCTACACGGCAAGGTGGGAGACAAGGAATGGATCTTCAGTCATCAAGCCAACCGCAGGAGCCGGGCTGCGGACGCGGGAACAAGTGCTTCGGTGCAAATGAATCGATGGGCTTCACACGATCACCCACAATTTCTACCGGCCGAGGGGACTGAGATGGATTGCAGGACGCTAGGCGGTCGACTAGCTCGTCTTCGTCGAGTATACCGTGCTCCTGAGGTGCACCTCTATGCCTTTCTGCTGCACAGGGATTTCTCACATCTGGAAAGACAATATGGTCCCTCTTGGGAGTTCCCAGCTCTCTCTGAATCTCATGTTTCCTGAAAACATTTACAGAAATTCACAAGGGTACCAGAAACCAAGACAAATGGAAAACAGGAGAAATTATGTGACCGATCAAAGTAGGAGAATCAGCAGACCTGCAGTAGATTAAAATTTGATCAGGCAGAATGCCGTCCCATGCCCTTTGCGGAGTACCCTCTTCCTCGTCCTCTATCAAGGAAATATCCCTGGAAAACATGGAAAGGTGAGGACCAGAAAATCTTATTTTCTGCAATGGGACATATAACATAAAAGAGACCGGGTTGAGGATGGCAATGCAAAGGCAAACCTTGGCAAGCACTTCCGGTGGTATGCAGTTGGACAGCGCCTGCATACTGCGAATTGCATTTCCTTGTCATGCTTGTTCTCTGCTTCCTTACACCGCTTACATTTATGCACGGGACAACTGAATTCCAGTCCACCAGCAACACATTGCTCAAAACATGTGGCCTTTGCTTTGTTATCAGGGTAGAGCATTTTAGCAACACATCCCGGGTGGTAAAAGTGCCCACACTTTTGGTGCTTACATTGGAATACCTGAAAAGCCATCAAGAAGTTGGTAGAAAATAAGTATGTTAAGATGAGAACGCACAAGCATTATACTCCCTCCATTTTTATTTACTTTGCATATTAGCTTTGACCCAAGTAGAACTTTATAAAGTTTGACCGAGTTTATAGAAAACAATATAAACTTTCACAGTAAAAAATATATATACGATGCGAAAATATATCCAATGATGATTCTAATGGTATTGATTTGGTATTGTGGATGTTAATATATTTTTGTATAAACTTGGTCAAAGTTACTAATATGCAAAGGAAATAAAAATGGAAGGAGTAATTATTACTCGTATAGATGTGCAGCACACAAAGTCAAACGCCTTCTAAGATTTAATTTCACTGCTAAGCTCTGACACGGTCCTGACATATGCTCATATCCCAATACAAGCTGGCGGATGAGATAAGAAGGTATAAGACCGAGCTCAACAACACCTTTCCCGACAGATAAGCAAATAAGCACATCATCATCGAGTGCGGCGTTGGTGTGCTCGATGTCAATTTGTGGTGGCAGTCCATCCAGCTTTGAATACACCGGGTGATAGATTTGACACAAATGGTTTGGATGTGAAGGGATATGTATATGTTTGATTTGGCACGATCGTCAAAAATTCTTATACATGTAGTATATAGTTTTTTATTAATTCACAGCAACACATTGGTGTTGCACTACTTTCTAACATCTTAGAAAATACTATAATGAAGAAGGCATCTTGAGATGCTAGTATTTCTATAACTTTTGACCAATATACTTAATTTCATCTCTTCTGACATAAACAAAGACAGAAAGTATCGATGAAAGACAATGAAATGTATCTGTTCTGCATACCTCAGGACCTGCCGTTAAGTTTGAAGACCCCAATAATCCACAAGCAAAACATTGATGCTGCTTATGCGTGCAGTTCTTGCAGAAATATAACCCCTTCTCCTGAATTACCATTCAAAATATGAAGCAAAATGTCAACTCCTATACATAAATAGAAGTGCAAAATGAAAAACGACTAAAATATATCATATACCCCTAGTGCTTTATGCTTTTGCCACTTTGCTTCATTTAGCCCAAGGGTTGTGCACATAGATCTTTCACCATGTTCTTTGGTTGGGTGGAAGGATCTCAGACATCCACCATCACAGCTAAAAAAGACATAATGTAAGAAGGAAAATTGACATAAAGCAAGGAATATGGTTCGTTCAAAGCAACAGGAAATTCAACAAACTTGCATCTATAACACTGGAAACCATAACTCAGTGTTGTGTTACAAAAACATTTGATGACAATATTGAAGAAGATCCATATATTTCATTTCAAACATGATGCCCATCACAATATTGGAGAACGTCTATCTATTTGGAAACAACTATCATGTGAATATCAGCTATCCGAGTAGAAAAGTGCAGCATTCCTAGTTTCATTAGTTTGGTTGAAGAAACATGGAATCTGTTGCTAAAAGAACACTAATTAACTACAACATTACACAAGCAATACCTGTGTTATGTGTCAAGAAACTAAATTGCTCTATAGAGTAGGTCAAAGTTTCGGTGGAGAACAATTCTCAAGGAAAGAAAGTGAATTCGCGATCACAACTGGACATTCATTAAAGATGAAGCCGCTGAAACTTGATTGTAGAATAAACCTACCAGATTAAATCACCACCATCGTCGCAAAATGCACAAACTTCCCTCTGCACAAAAAATACATAAGTTAGCTTTGCAGAATTGGGCTTAAGTAGACCAGCAGAAAACAAACACAAAATATTAGTTACTGATGTAAATAAAGAGGAAAGAACAATCTGGGAACTAGTTAAGAAAAGGCAAATATGGTACTCCAGTAATATGCTAGGCATATGGGTGGAAAAATTCAACTGAATCAAGAAAATGGTTAATGTACTTTGCCTCCAGAGAAGTCCATCGTTAAGATCTTAAGGCTACTTGTGTAATTAAAAAAAACGAGATGACAAAAAGCTAGGCATATGGGTGGAAAAAATCTGGGAACATGAGTACATCACTGCTAACTTCGTTTATACTCCCTCCGTTCCTAAATATTTGTCTTTCTAGACATTTCAAATGAACTACAAATACGGATGTATGTAGACATATTTTAGAGTGTAGATTCACTCATTTTCCTCCGTATGTAGTCACTTGTCAAAATCTTTAGAAAGACAAATATTTAGGAACGGAGGGAGTAGCTTTTTAATTTGTAAGTTGTTTTCTGTAGTCACATCTTTTCATTATGCCAAGTTGGCAGTGCCATATTTCAAATTAACCGAAAACAATGCATGTTTGGCAATGCTATGGTAAATTGGTTCTCCGAAGTATGAAATGCCATATGGAGCGTAACTCTTCTGACTTCCTTTTCACCAATAGTTGAACAAACAAATACTCCCTCCGTCCCATAATATAGTGTAAAAAACACTCTTATAGTGTAAAAAATGCTCTTATATTATGGGCCGGAGGGAGTAAATGTTTAGCCCACAAATAATGTGCATGTGGGCGCATTTGCTTGAGCTTTTATAGAACATCTATTTTCTTACAAACTATAACACCAAATACACATGGTACAAAAAAAAAAAATCATCTCAGGAGACTAATTTGGTGTTATAGATATTAATATATTTTTCCATAGACTTGGTCAAACTTAAGCAAGTCTGACTTAGGACAAACCCAGAACTTGAATCATTTTGGAACAGAGCTCTAGTATAGAGTACCTGTTGAGGCTCAACTGGTGTCCCGCCATTGGCCCTCTTTGGGTTGCTGCCCTGGCCTTCCTTTGGCTCGCGGCTGGCACTCTTGTGCCTGCTGTCCTCAACACTCTTTGCCTTGCGGAGTTTGCTCACTCGCACCTTTATCACGGCCATGATCTCCCCCAAGGATCGGGCAAGGCAGATCTGCTTCCAGGACGCGAACTTGTTTAGTTTTTTTCTTAGGGTCCCAAACAAAATAAATAAAAAGAAACCGTCAATCTATCTCCCCCGCCTCCGCGGAGAAGTGCGGCGACCGAGCCGACGGACCGGACGCGGGCGGAAGTAAGAATCGCTCACCTCGAATCCTCTGGACCTACTCCTCTAGCGGATGCTGCAGAATCTCACTCGCCGAAATCGCCATAAGGACGATCGCTGGAATTTATGGAGCCCGAGACGCGTGGTGGCGGAATCAGGTTCGGATCGCTAACAATTATGGAGCCCGACACGCGTCAGATTCGGCATACACGTTATGCATAAAATCATCTACGGCGTTGGACCCACCTGTCATTTAGAGAGTTATTTCCTATTCCGGCGTGGGCAGGGAGCGGCGTGGCGTCGATTCGGACGGCGGGGCGTTCGATTGCGGCCCGTATCGAGGTCGAACAACGAACGGAGCGGTCGGGCGTCGTCGTCTCCACGGGCTGGCTGCCAAACCGCCGCCTCGTCTGGTTCCTCTACCGATCGCTCACGCAGGCGAGGGCACAGCTAGCGTTGAATAATCAGGCAATTTCGCGATTAATTTCAGAATATAAATTATACGATTAAAACAAAAAAATAACGAATATGCAAAGCTTGCATATCATTTCATTGATATTGATAGAAGGATAAGTACAATAATTGGTACGATATACATGGCATAAACGCAAGAGGTGTGAAAATGTAACACGAAGGAGAAACATGAGATGCTTGAGCCAAACACATCTAAACTCGCTGACCAGAGAAACAGTCCAACCAATAACTAGACGGCCAAGATCTCCAAAGACAGCATCGAAGACATCGCAACATACAAGACAACGCATTCACGAAGGAGAACGACACCAAGACGCCGTCGTCGTCCAATCTGGAAAACCAAACCTAGGGTTTTCCTTGATGCTCGAGAGGGGCACATATAACGGCCATGGCAGCGCCTTCAAGAAGGAAACAACATCCACGGGTGTCGTCGCTCCCATCACAAGATGCAGAGATTTTGCCCTGGTCAAATTTCGAGCAATCCCAATCCGTCGGAGCATGAGTCGAAGAAGAGGAAGTCGGGCATAGGACGGAACTGCGACTGCAGGAAGGGGAGCCACGCCCGACGCCAAAGGAGGCATCGTTCGTCGTCGGACGTATGAGCTCCGGAGGAGGGCAAGGTTGTGTGGCTGAGCGGAATGAGAGGCATCGGGGATGCGACGGTGGCCGGAGGCCCAGACGAGGCAGGATTTGGAAGGAAGCGCGGATCCATGCCACCGGGACCGGAGCAGCAGGGGCGCCAGCGGGCCAAGGGAGCTGGAAGGGGATGCAACTCCCAGAGCGTGTCAGAGCCAAACATGCGCCGTGATGGATGGCTAACCAAGGGACCCGCGGGGTTGGGTGCGAAGATGCCAAGGAGCCAGCAAGCCATAGGAGCCGGAAATAACGCAACTCCTAGGTGCGCCAAATCTGAAGCCGCGCTTGCCGGCCCTGGACGCCGATCCTTGGCCACCGGGTCAAAGCCTCCCCCACGGGGGAGGGAGTGGATGATGACGGAGGCTCGCACGCAGCCAAACTCCCGGCTGGTGCGCTACAGGAAGCAACCGCCGCCGGGCACAACCTCGCGCCTCCTGAATAGGCTGACCCGAGAAAAGAGATGAGTTGTGTGGGGGGTTGACGAGCGCAACAAGGAGGGCACGCCCGGCTGCCATGGCAGGTCGGACGGGGAGCATCATAAACGGCCAGGGTGAGGGGAGAGGCCCATATTTGATCTGTGCAGACCAAGACTAACGCATTAGGAGCAATGGCGGCCAGGGAGACCAACCACTCCAGCAGTCGATCGGGGAAAGACACTGCCTAGGGAGGCCGGTCCCGCCGCTGGAGCCGCCAGGGGCGGATGTGTGGGAGTAGTGGAGGGGGAGGGCAGGGGCGATGGAGGGAGAACGGCCCCGCCGTCGCCATCCCTGGCCCCGACCGGTGACCGGTGGCGGCGGTGACACGAGGTTCGGCAGGAGGAGGGGTGGCGGCCAATGGCTACCGTGGTTCTGATGCGGAGCATCCCAATGTCATCCTCATGGACCTACCTTCACCTCCTCAAGTGCCAAGTGGACCGATGACACGAGCTCATGCAAGGGCCATCGAGAACGAGGTTAACTCTCTCCTTGTTGAAGTCCCATTTGACCAACTTGGGACATGGCTACTACCTCAAATGGAGACACTTTGTATGCTTAGGTACCAAGGGGAGGTTATGGTGCAAGATGGACACCAAGAGCATGGAGAAGAATCTGCCCAGTACAACCGCCCAACTACCGGCCAACTACTGGTCTATCGATACAACCGCTCGATTACTGCCCAACTACCGGTCCAGCTTCTGTGATCGAGAAGCACAATACCGGCATCGCCCCGGTTGTTCCCGCAACTGCAGCAAGACCGTTACAACCGGTCCACCCACCGGTACAACCACTAATTACTCACACGAACACCTCCAGGAACCAGTACATGAGCTCCCAGTGGTACAACCGCTACCAAGACTAGTACAACCGGCCTGCCTGCGCGTAGTGAAAGGGGTCTCGACCCATGTATCCCCAACTTACCCCTTAGACTATAAGTACTCGTATCCTAGTTGTGAATTAGGGTTACCATTGTGATGGCTCGTTTTGGAGATAGATCTTTGCTCATCCACTTGTACCCCTACTCAAGTGGAGACCGAGGCCTCCTAGGAGAAAATCCCCCAAGTGGATTCAAGCCCCCTTCTTAGGGAAGATCCTTCATGGATGCAAGACCTCCTTCATGGAGATGAACTAGTTACCCCATGTATCCGCTTTGTTGGATTTGGACCTTCGTTTCCCTCTTTGTGTACTTGTATCTAGCACATGTGTGATTGGATCTAGTTGATTTGTGTGTTTTCATCTCGTGTGTTCTTCACGTTCTTCGGGAATTCCCCTCCAAATCGTGAAAGATCCACCCCTAGGGTTCCACCCTACATCATCTTGGTATCATGAGCCTTGGTTGATCACGAATTTGGAGTCCCTACCCCTTTTTCATAGCCTAATTTTGGGTGTTTTGTCCAATTTCGAAAATCCCCGCAAAAAATAGCCATACCATTTTTTTTTGCGATTTCTTGGTTTGATGAGATTTTGTTGATTTTGATCCATGGATTCGTTGTGTTGCAAGTGGATCTAGCTTCCCCACGTTCTCCACCATGAAATTTCCACAAAACTTTTGTTTCCACATCAATTTGAGGTGGAAATCGTGTGTTTCCGCTCAGATCTGAAATCTAGAATTTTTTCGCGTCATTACAGGTTGTACCGCTCCGACCACCGGTACTACCGCTCGACTGGTACAACCGCCCAGCCACCGCTCAACAACTGCCTCACGGCTTCTGCAACATCGACACTTCTTCAAGAAGGGCATCTTCACCCTACATGCAACAACATCTTCACCAATGTACTAGAGACAATGCACAACAACATCAACCCTTGACGACCAATTCATCTTCATACCAACCGTAAGCAAGTACGGTAATCTCGACGACACCTTTGTGCACTTCCTTGCCATTGCATTGATAACCCATAGCCCATTTTGTGTCACTTTCCTATCGAGACTAGCCAATTGAGTATTGTCGGGGCACGCTACTTGTGCACTTTAGTGATCATCGATGCGAACCTTACATTGCATACATACCTCATCTTGGTATCATCATATTATCTCTTGTGTCACAAGATTATTCCCGCATACACTATTGCTATCTTGATTCGAGCATTTTGCAAAAGTGGCCAAATAAAGAGATCAAAAGAGCAAGAAAGAAAAGCTTTTAAGCTCAAAGAAGCTTGTAAGAAAGAGACATAGCATCACACCACATTGCATACAGAATTGCCATACTCGATCATCTTGAGAGAATCACCGGGAATCATACATACATAGCATACTTGGGATAGAAAGTCGTTATGTTTTGTCTCTTATAGGTAGTGCACAAGTTCGTATCCGCCTATTGAGCAATCGTGCTAGCATCTCTCTAGTGTTGTGCAACAAGAGCATTTTCAGGATTCCACATTTTGAGCTCGTTCCTTGGTTGCATGACCTCATTTATCTACCCGCGCGTGTGTTTCCGTGTGCCATGTTGCTATTGGTATAGTTGTTGCATTTGCATATTTGTTAATCTCTTTCAACATTATTGAATCTTGCTAACAATTGCATAAATTTAGTGCCACCATCCTAACCAAGCTACTCCAAAAGCCTTACTTATGTAGGTGTGAGAATTGACAAGATCCGGTACCAATTGTGCTATTTTCTTACTACACACATTGATCCATCTTCAACATCGGATATGGTACATTTGGTCTAGTTATTCCTTTCTTCCATTCACATATTTGCTTGAGATGATGGATGATGTCGCTTGAACCTACGTCGGTATTTCCCCAGAGAGGAAGGGATGATGCAGCAAAGCTACGGTAGGTATTTTCCTTAGTGATGAAACCAAGGTTATCGAACCAGTAGTAAAACCATGCAACACTATGTAAACGGTACCTGCACACAAAGAACAAATACTTGCAACCCGGCGTGTTAAAGGGGTTGTCAATCCCTTTTCGGGTAACGGTGCCAGAAATTGTTAAGTTGACGGGATAAAATTATAGTGGATTGAAAGATGCAAATAAAATCAAATAAAACGCAACAAGGTATTTTTATGTTTTTGATAATATATATCTGAAAATAAAAGTTGCAAAATATAGGAAAAGGAAAATAGCAATATAGATCTGAAAGTATATGATAGGAAAATAGACCCGGGGGTCGTAGATTTCACTAGTGGCTTCTCTCAAAAAATAGGAACGGTGGGTAGACAAATTACTGTTAGGCAATTGATAGAAAAGCAAATAATTATGACGATATCCAAGACAATGATAATGTATATAGGCATCACGCCCAAGATTAGCAAACCGGCTCCTGCCTGCATCTATTACTATTACTCCACACATCAACCGCTATCCAGCATGCATCTATGTAATGCCCAGGATGGGACTATACCTCCTACGTGTCGAGGCATGACTTAAAGGTATAAGCCCATTCTGGAATGATCTCAAGTTTGGTATCTTTGCACGACTCATGTAAAAGAGGGATTAAATTGCAAAAGGAGATAGTTGGCTTACACTCGCCACTTCACACAATACATTACATAAGCAAAACATCCTTCAAAACATCACAACCCGACTACGGGCGAAGATCCAAAAGAAAGATACCAAAACAACTTAAAGCCATAGGTCTGAAACGCCCCTAGTAGAAACCACTACTGATCGCCGAAACGTCACAAGCATACGGCCACTCTCTTCATCGAGCTTCCAGTGAAGTACTTGAACCAGCTCCTGCATCATTCTCGACTGAACCTGCATCTGGTGTTGTAGTATCTGTGAGCCACGAGGACCCAGCAATCCCATAACCATGGGTATCAAGACTAGCAAAGCTTTATGGGTAGGAAGAGGTAAAGTGGTGAGGTTGCAGCAGCGGCTAAGCATAATATGGTGGCTAGCTTACGAGTATAAGAATAAGATGAGCATCTACGCAAACGGTCGCAACTAGTAGTGATCGCTAAAGATCCTGAACTACATACGAGTCAAACATAACCCCACCGTGTTCTCTTCTCAAAGTGAAAAGAGACAGTCACGGTTACTCACACAGTTGTGTGTTTTACTTCGGATCCTCTGTCAAGTTTTCTACAACCGGACATTAACAAATTCCAATCTGCCACATAACCGCGGGCACGGCTTTCGAAAGATTATAACCCTGCAGGGGTGTCCCAACTTAGCCCATCACAAGCTCTCACGATTAGCTGAAGTGATAAATATAATATCATCACCCCTTATCTTAGGGAAATCCGATCAGGCTCGGCTTCCCGGTGCACAAGACATTTCGACAATGGTAAAACAAGTCCAGCAAGACCTCCCGGCGTGCCGACACCCTGATAGTAGCCGCGCGTATCTCGTCTCAGGCCACAACCGGATGGGCGATGCTACAGGTAAAACCAATCCTCGAGTTTCCCCGTGGTGGCCCCGCAGGACCCCCGTTTGGGACCAACACCATCAGCACTGGCCCCCCTGCTATGTAGAAAAGAGTACCCGGGGACGCGACCCCCTATGCAATTTAATTAATTAATTAAGTTGTTATTATGAGCAAATTAAAACCAAAGTTGGGCCTTGCTAGAGGAGTTTTATTCAAAGACGAAATGTCAAGGGGTCCCCATCCACCCATCGTGTAAGGAACGCAAAATCAAGGAACATAATGCCGGTTTATCGACGCCTAAGGTGGCATGAGTGGAACAAAACACCGAGCAAAAGGCCAAGCCTTCCACCCATGCCCAGTATATAGGTGTGTTAAATAATAATAATAGATATTGTGATATTCCAACAACAAGTTCCCACCTGGAACGAACTTCATCTTCACCTGCAACTAACAACGCTATAAGAGGGGCTGAGCAAGCGGGTAACATAGCCAAACAGTGGTTTTGCTAGGAAGGTTTCAAAGGTTAGAGGTTTCATGGCAACAAGGAGAGGCTGACATAAAAGATGGGTAGCGCGACATGTAACGATAGCATCGAGACAACTAAGCATGGCAATTGTAGTAAAGGTATCCAAGGGTATGATCATCTTGCCTGGGATTCCGCGAGGGAGAAGAACAAGTCCATGAAGTAGACGGAGCAACATAGTCGAGCGAATCCTCACAACTCTGGATCGAAACCGAAGCTAACAAGAGAAGCATACCGGAAAGAAGCAAACAACATGGTAAACACACAAGCATTAACATGGCATACGATGCACATCCAAGTATTATGCATGTCCGGTTTAAATATGCATGGCATGGCAAGGTGCACAAACAACACTACAATTTAAGTGGAGCTCAATATGCAACGAGTTGCATATTGACGAAGCACCACATGTTTTTTATTTAGTTGACTCTCATTTATTTACAAGGCAAGGTTAAATGTTTGTTAACATGGCAAGAGGTGAAGCAAAAACAAACTACCTATTTAGACATTTTAAATGAGGCCGGAAATAACAACAACGATTTTGGAAACTCCTCATGTGCATATTTATGAATTTGGTACTGTTCTGCCTATAACCACATTTTAAAGTTGTTAAACAGCAAAACAAAGTGCATCATGTTATTCTACACATTTTTCTACCCCAAATACATATAAAGTTTATTAAATTTGGAGCTACGGTTATGTAGTTATGAATTAAATCATTTAACATGGCATTTATGCAAAAAATAAAGCAAACAACAAGTTTAAGCATATTTAACATGGATGAAAGTGGAAAATTATTAATCTACACAAAATTCTAAGCATTTTTCATATATAAAGTTTTTACATATGATGCACGGATGTGGAGTTATTAAATGCATGAACTAGGGGGGCTTTTCTGTAAAAGAACAGTTTTCTGGAAAAAAAACTACTAAAATCGCAGATCCTGAAAAAAAGGTCATCGGGCCGAAACGGGAGGCTAGCCCAACAGGAAAAGAAAGAGAAACAAAAACATAAGGCGCTGGGGAGGCTGCCCACCCATGGGCCAGGCTCGGTTGGTGGAGAGGCGTAGGCAGGAGCTGGGCCGCGGTTGACGCTGGAGGAGGCCCCAGAGGCGCACGGGTTAACGGGCGCGGGCGAGCGGGGACTCGCGCTGTCGTCGCCCCGTCGGAAGCAGAGCAACGCCGGCTCTGCACGGAGGAAGGAGGCCCGGCGGGGATCTAGACGAGGATGGCGCCGGGGTTCCGTTTCCCACCGGATCGAAGCGGAGGCAGCGGGTCGAGGCTGGGCGCGAGGAGCTCGTCGACCCGACGGCGCTGCTCTCACGGGCGGAGGCCATGACGAAGCAGGGAAGCGGCACGAGGAGGCAGGGGCTCGTGCAAGTCCTTGCGATCTCGCAGGACGACGGCGGCGAACTTGGCGCTGGCGGCGGGGTCCGGGAATGGGCGCGGGGAGGCGCGGGGCAGAGGGAGGTGGACTCAGTGGAGCCCAACTCCGGCGAGCTACTGCTGGTTGCCGGCCGGACGGAGGCGGGTCGAGGGCAGCAGCGCTCCTACTTGAAACGGAAGAGAGAGACAGAGAGGTGAGACGAGGCGCTAGCGGCAGGTGAACATGAAGGCATGGAGCGACGAGACTGGCCTGGTCGCAGCGGTGGTCGGCGGCATGCTGTGGTGGTGGATTGAGCCGGTGCTCGGGCGGACGGGAGGCCTGGAGGAGCCAGTGAGCCACAGCGCCGGGGACGAGGGGTTGGTCAAGCGGGGCAGTTTCCTCGATCTGAAACGTGATCGAGCCCTGCAGGCACCGCGATTGGTTCGAACCGGAAGTCGAGGACGGAGGAGGCTGGTTGGTCTGCTCGGGATCCCGAGGTGGAGAGGTGAAGTGGCGGCGGCGACGAGGAAGGATGGGACAAACTGCCTAGTTTTTAGGGATTGATTTAGGGTTTCCACTATATATAGTGGTAGAGCTAGGCTAGGGGCTAGAATGACCCTTCGATTTAGATCAAACGGTCGAGATAATTAGGTTAGGGAGTCCAAATAATAAATCAAAGATGTTTTAGGGATGCTCGGGGATGATCCGGACACAACGGACATGACTGCTCGGATCGGGTTCGGGACAGACTCCAGACTAGGTTGTGAAGGTGGAAAAGCGGGTTATGTAGAAGGGCTAGACTCACAGGAGAGAAGAGCAAAGAGGCAGCCCGGCGACGGTTTTCGGAGGCCGAAAACGTCCGACGTTTATCCGGCTATAGTGCCGCTATATGTTTATCGGTTGGGCTAACAAACGAACTCCGAATGCGACGAAATTTGACAGGCGGTCTGTCTATACTATAATAAGACTGCACGCCAAGTTTCAACCCATTACGAGAACATTTTCCGGCCACTTATAAAATAAATATTCGGAGGTGCCGCGGGCGCGTGCGAGTGTGTCTGGACTCAGAACGGACAACAGAGAGAACTGGGGGAACCCGAACGAATGCAAGTTTTGAAAACATGCTCATGAAATGCACATGATGACAAGGCAAAGTGCAACACGCAAGCAAATGACATGGCAACGATGATGAATAGCTGGCTGACACCTGGCGCATCGGTCTCGGGGCGTCATAATCTAGTGTATTAAGTTCATGGAAAAACGGAGTAATGCAATAAGAATGATGACATGATGTAGACAAAATCTATTCATGTAGGAATAAACCCCATCTTTTTATTCTTAATAGCAATGATACATGCATGCCTTGCTGCCCCTTCTGTCACTGTGAAAGGACACCGCAAGTTTAAACCCATTACAAAGCACCTCTTCCCATTGCAAGATAAATAGATCAAGTTGGCCAAACAAAACCCAAATATCGAAGAAGAAATATGAGGCTATAATAATCAAGAATGGATATTAAATCAAGGCAAATATGATCATAAACTCGCAATTCATCCGATCCCAACAAACACACCGCACAAAGTCATTACATCAAATAGATCTCCAAGAGACCATTGTATCGAGATACAAAGAGAGAAGAGGCCATCTAACTACTGCCTACGTACCCGCAGGTCTGTGGTAAAGTACTCACGCATCTATCTACTACCCCTATAAAAGGAAGAGAGGGGGCAGATCCAAACAATCGGACCCGTCCATCTACAAAAGCTGATGGCCCTTAATTCTCCCATGGTTAATGCTACAAGCCTTAAGCAACTAATAATCAATCGATCATTGACCCCGCTGCCATCCTAAAAAGAAAAGAAAAAACTGCCAACAATGCACGCACACTCGCCCGCCCCCGCACGACCTCTCGCCCCTCCTCATCCTCCCATCTGACGCCACAACACAGGCAGGGACGCCGTTCGCCGATCCTCCAGCGCCCGCGCCATTCGCCGCCCAAGTGGTTCGCTCCCACGCCGTCACCGCCCGCCGTCCTCTCCTCCCGTGTCTCCTGCCGCTGGCCCCACATCGTGTTGCGCCATGGGCACCATCCAGATCGAGCACGGGCCCTGCCTTCGTCATCAGCGGCGGGGTTCCTCTCCTTCGTCGAGCAGCATCGGCTGCGTGGGACGCAGCGGGATCGGCCTGCCATAGGGTCCACTCCTTCGTCGAGCAGCGACGTCCGCGCGGGACACAACAAGCTCGGCGCGGTGATGGATTTCTCTGGTGGGTCATTCAAAACCGCTGATGTGCCGACGACTCCTCACCTATCTTCCTCAATTTGTAGCCGCGAGAAACTGAAAGAGCCATGGTTCTCTCTGTACATAAAGAAATCTTCTCAATTTCATGCTTCGAGGACTCAAGGATCTGAATCAACATAGTGCAGATGCCAATAACATGCAGAGATGCCAAGGTTAGTGCAATTGTGGAGACATTGTTTTATTATGAAGTGTCATATTAGTGTTTAAGCATTTGACCGTGTGAGTGGGATTCACAATACATTATATCTACCAGCAATTGCTACAAGAACCTTAGCTTGATTTAGAAACATATGTTGTATCTTGTATGAGGTCCTGGATTGGGACTATCGGATCTTCTTGAACACTTGCATGACCTCCTCCAGCTTTTAGTGATGTCCTATGATAGGGATATATCAAACTCAAATGGTTCATCAACGTATGTTGTATGGGGTCCTGGATTAGGACTATTGGATTTTCTCAAACACTTGCACGACGTCAGATTGTTGTTGGCGCATGTTAACTGCACTGATCCGAGGCAAGCTGCAGTAGGTTGGGCCTGTAGGAATTCTTCCCGAGTTTAATATATCCCTATCATAGGACATCACTAAAAGCTCCACTTTTATATATCCATATCATTGTTGTGTATAACGTTTGTTCATTCTTACTTTATGTGGAATTAAAATTACAATACAATCCTTGTCAAGTCTCTGTGGTGATGTGAATCAGGTTGTCACATCTAAATCTCATTCCGGTAGTGATCTGCGGTCATCAAAGGATGTGAGATTGGGAGATGTTGTCAAAGAGTATGCCCAACAGCCATGGGTTTGCATTCGTTGCTAGAGCCATGGATGACCCTGCAGCTTTTGATTTGACACAACGACTTGCCAAAGTTCACGCTTCAAAGTTTCAGAAGATGTGCTATTCACTGATTCCTAACTTTATCTTATCAGGAAAGCCCTTCTGGAGGTTAGTGAGGAACTTACTAGAGGCACCATGGAATATATTGTTGTCGAGGAAGTAAGATGTTACTTATGGATGAGTTAACGGAATGCCATTCTAATTTCTACGACATGAATATGTACTATGTTTCCTAGATGTTCACTTGATAGCCTTTTCGTTGTAGGGGCATTTTTATTGCCTAATTTTTCTCCATAATTGAGTTGGGAAAGAATGATAACTTCAGAATGTCATCCAGTGAATTATGGAGAGTTATTTAGGTTCAGAATTGGTTTTCTGGATCTGCTCGTATGGAGAGTTATTTAGAAAAGTTCAGAATTGTTCCTTGTTTAATCGTTGAGTACTCTTTGCTGATGATTTGTGTCTATAAGTATGGTTGCGCCATGTGATCAGGTTCCTTTTTTTTATCAGAAACAAGTTCACAACTTTATTTTTTCGAATTAAATGTCGAAGATTAGAGTCCAGTTACTGAACCCAAGGCAAAGTTTCATTACTATATTTGTATGTGAGCTCTGAGACACACGGATGCACTGCTGTCGATAAATGTGAGGTAAGATTGGTGATATTTTGGATTTTGACTTTCTTGAGAGTACCTTCCTGATGTTTTTTTTTACTGTGTTACGAGTACAAGGTTCAGAGAGTTCTGTCAAATGCCACAACATGCTTATCATCTCATAGTCTGGTTCCTTCCCACCATTGCACTTGTCCCGGCTTCTTATATAGAAGATGATTTGGAAGCCTGAAATAGAAAATCAATTACTGTAATGCACATTACATATTAAGCAACTTCAGAAAACAAGGACTAAGAGAAATGTGGTCAGCTATGTAACAGTAAAGATGTAATAGTCTCTTTCATTCAAGGATTTTTTTCATACAATTTTCTTTCTTCACGAAGTTTGTGGGCATCTGCTTGGAAAACAAATATTGATGCTCTTTGACGTCTATTTTAAACGCTCCTTCTGTAAGTCGATACACCATTCTATACATTTCACTTGTTGTACTTCAAGATTCATCTGCACTATTGTATGTATATTTTATTATTAATTTATTATCTATTCATGAATTATCTTGTAAATTTTACAACAGATGATGACAGAGTCAGTGATGATCAGTGCATCTCAGATTGTAATAGACCTTGATCATGTAGTGACTTAATTTCTCGGCCTCTTAAGAATAAGACTAATTTTTTGTGCGTGATACGAATCATGAAAATATTGTCGCACCAACACACCTGCTCAATTAGTGGATATAATAATCGATAGATAGATTCTTGGTCCTTACCTGAACTAGATTGGAAAATAAATTTTCTATAGGTGAAGTAACCCCCTACATATTCTAGCTTGCACTTAGTATTATACTATTATTAAGAGGGCTCGCATATATGATGTCAGAAAAAAGAGGGCTCACATATATGTTCTCTGTTTAACAAGGAGATGAACTGGAACAAATACTAGGTACATAAAACCTGTTGTAAATTATATTTATATTACTTAATACGTGCATTGCACGTACATGATTACTAGTCATTAGAGATGCACCAATGAGGACGGAGAACCCCTCCGTGATTGTGTTCCCCTTCGGCGAAGTGCCGAAAAAGGGCTCTAGATTGGACCTCATGGTTCTGGAACTTGCGGCGGCTGTAATACAATTTCATCGATTCCCCTAGGGTTTCTGGAATATTGGGGTATTTATAGAGCGAAGAGGCGGTGCGGGAGGCCACCGAGGTGAGCACAACCCACCAGGGCGCGCCTGGTCCCCACGCGCATCCAGGTGGGTTGTGCCTGATGTCTACTACGCAACCTTCTTCTTGTAGACGTTGTTGGGCCTCCAAGTGCAGAGGTTTGTAGGACAGTAGCAAATTTCCCTCAACTGGATGACCTAAGATTTATCAATCCGTGGGAGGCGTAGGATGAAGATAGTCTCTCTCAAACAACCCTGCAACCAAATAACGAAGAGTCTCTTGTGTCCCCAACACACCCAATACAATGGTAATTTGTATAGGTGCACTAGTTCGGCGAAGAGATGGTGATACAAGTGCAATATTGACGGTAGATATAGGTTTTTGTAATCTGAAAATATAAAAGCAGCAAGGTAGCAAGTGGTAAAAGTGAGCATAAACAGTATTGCAATGCTAGGAAACAAGGCCTAGGGTTCATACTTTCACTAGTGCAAGTTCTCTCAACAAGGATAACATAATTGGATCATATTACTAGCCCTCAACATGCAACAAAGAGTCACTCCAAAGTAACTAATAGCGGAGAACAAACAAAGAGATTATTGTAGGGTATGAATCCACTATTCTTTCTGATCGAGCTATTCAAGAGTCCGTAGTAAAATAACACGAAGCTATTCTTTCCGTTCGATCTATCATAGAGTTCGTACTAGAATAACATCTTAAGATACAAATCAACCAAAACCCTAATGTCACCTAGATACTCCATTGTCACCTCAAGTATCCGTGGGCATGATTATACGATATGCATCACACAATCTCAGATTCATCTATTCAACCAACACAAAGGACTTCAAAGAGTGCCCCAAAGTTTCTATAGGAGAGTCAAGACGAAAACATGTGCCAACCCCTATGCATAGATTCCCAAGGTCACGTAACCCGCAAGTTGATCACCAAAACATACATCAAGTAGATCACGTGATATCCCATTGTCACCACAGATAAGCACATGCAAGACATACATCAAGTGTTCTCAAATCCTTGAACACTCAATCCGATAAGATAGCTTCAAAGGGAAAACTCAATTCATCACAAGAAGATAGAGGGGGAGAAACATCATAAGATCCAACTATAGTAGCAAAGCTCGTGATACATCAAGATTGTGCCATCTCAAGAACACGAGAGAGAGAGAGAGATGAAACACATAGCTACTGGTACATACCCTCAGCCCCGAGGGTGAACTACTCCCTACTCATCATGGAGAGCGCTGGGATGATGAAGATGGCCACCGGAGAGGGATTACCCCCTCCGGCAGGGTGCCAGAACGGGTCTAGATTGGTTTTCAGTGGCAACAGAGGCTTTCGGCGGCGGAACTCCCGATCTCGGTTATTTTCCGGAGGTTTTTGTATTTATAGGATTTTTTGGCGTAGGGCACAAGTCGAGGGGGTCTCCAGGCTGTCCACAAGATAGGGGGCGCGCCCACCCCTGGGCGCGCCCCCACCCTCGTGGGCAGCCCGTGACTCTCCTGGCCCAACTCTTTTACTCTGGGGGCTTCTTTTGGTCCATAAAAAATCATCAAAAATTAGCACGTCAATTGGACTCCGTTTGATATTCCTTTTCTGTAAAACTCAAAAACAAGGAAAAAACAGAAACTGGCACTGGGCTCTGGGTTAATAGGTTAGTCCCAAAAATCATATAAAAGTGTATATAAAAGCCCATAAAACATCCTAGAAGGATAATATAATAGCATAGAACAATAAAAAATTATAGATACGTTGGAGACGTATCAAGCATCCCCAAGCTTAATTCCTGCTCATCCTCGAGTAGGTAAATGATAAAAACAGAATTTTTGATATGGAATGCTACCCAACATAATTCTCAATGTAATTTACTGTATTGTGGCATGAATGTTCAGATCCATAAGATTCAAGATAAAAGTTTATATTGACATAAGAATAATAATACTTCAAGAAGCAATCATGTCTTCTCAAAATAACATGGCCAAAGAAAGTTCATCCCTACAAAATCATATAGTTAGGCTATGCTCCATCTTCGTCACACAAAATATTCCAATCATGCACAACCCCGGTTTCAGCCAAGCACTTATTTCATACTTCAATTTTTCAAACTCTTTCAATTTTCACGCAATATATGAGCGTGAGCCATGGACATAGCACTATGTGGAATAGAGTGGTGGTTGTGGAGAAGACAAAAGAGGAAGATGGTCTCACATCAACTAGGCGTATCAATGGTCTATGGAGATGCCCATGAATAGATATCAATGTGAGTGAGTGATGGATTCTCGCCCCTCGTTGGTTACCCCAAGTGGAAGGTTTGAGATGTAGCGTAGCAGCAAATTTCCCTTGGCAAAGATACCAAGGATCGAAACCCGTGAGACTCCGGGGGTCGACAAGAAGGTGTCAACGGCGCCAGAAACTTAGCGGTTGACAGGACCTGCACACAGATACAGATAACTTTGCTCCCAACGAGTACAGAGAGGTTGTCAATCCCTCCGGCCTTGTTGTTTATAAAGGATAAAAAACAAGAGATAATAATGATAGGTATGACTGCAACTAGGAAATAAGAACAGGAAGTAAATAGCGGGTGTGATCAATGGTGGTAATATGGACCGGGGTCCCATGATGTTCACTAGTGATGTCTCTCTCCCAAAAGACGATAAAACAGCAAAGCGAGGTAAACAAATTACAGCTGGGCAATTGACAGGATTATGTGCGCAAACCAATGCTAACTATGCTGCAAAGGAAGGTAGAGGCTCAAAAGCATGGGCGGTACGCCAAGGCAAGTAGACCGAAATCCATCTGCATCTACTACTAATCATCCACCTTGAGATATCTATCTAGAACATCTCGCTGGTATTAAGTTGCGAATCCCACCCAAAGTGTAAACTCAAAGCAACAAACAACTGCATTAAAAGAACTTTGCGTAAAGTAAACAATCCTTGCACCCGCAAGTACAAGCACCGTTGTTTTCCCCCTTGTGGCAACAACACATCCCCTAGTCTCATGTTTCTGTCACTCAAGCTAGTCATCAGGGGGCATGAACCCACAATCAAGCATAACGCTCCCTCTTGGAGTTACTACCTACTACTTGGCCCAAGCAATAAATAGCAACGGAGAACATGCAAGAATTACTCAAGAACATAAATATAAAAGAGGTGAATCAAATATATTACTCACACACAATCTGAACATAATCTCATAATCCATCGGATCCCAGCAAACTCAGCAGAGCAACAACATAAAGATTACATATGTGCCTCGATCATGTAGGGCAGCTCACGAGGTCTAAACCATGAAGAACAAAGAGGGGAGGAGAACATCACATAGCTACTGATCATGGACCCATGGTCCAAGGTGGACTACTCACGACTCATCCGGGAAGCGTCCATGGTGGTGGAGAAGCTCCCGGTGGTGGTTCTCCCCTCCGGCAGGGTGCCGGGAAGAGTTCTCCTGATGCTCCCGATCTTGGAAGCGCAGCGGCGGCGGAACAGAGGCGAGATCGCGAAAAAGGGTTCCGTCCTCGAGGGTTTCGGGACGCGAGGAATATATATGCGAAGGGGGGTCACCAGAGGCGGAGTTGGGGCCCCAGGCGCGGCCAGGGGTGGGGCCGCGCCAGGTGGCCACCTGGGCCCCCCCTGGCTCCCCTCTGGCCCCGCTTTGGTTATTCGCGAAGCTTCCTGTACGCTGATTTTTCCTGTATTTTTCCCGGAATTTTTAGAGCACTTTTAATATGGGGGAAACCTGAAATAGAAAAACAGCAGAAAACAGGAACTGGCACTGTGGTGCACTGAGTTAATAGGTTAGTCCAAATATGATCAAAAGTGTATGGAAGTACATAAATATCATAGCAATATCACACAAAAGAAGCATGGAGCAAGCAGAAATTATAGATATGTTTTGGACGTATCAACATCCCCAAGCTTAATTCCTGCTCGTCCTCGAGTAGGTAAATGATAACAAGCATAATTTCTTTGGTGACATGCTATCAACCATATAAGAACTTTTAAGTAAAGCAATCAAGGCATGTAATTCAATTCAAGTCATAACAAGCAAGAGTCTATATTAGCATTGTAACAAGCAACATAAGAACATAAAGGTGCAAGAGCTCTCGCTGTCCGTGACTCGAATGTCTCCAAATGGTGTTTGCGTGCAAGAAAGGGGATAGGGATATACGAGAGAGTAAAACATAGTTTTTGTATTGTTGAGAACTTAATCTACTAAAGTTTCACACTTGGTCTTCTTTGGAATCTTATCTTGACTCATCCCCAGACCGTCAGCCAGGTACAAGTCAAAATGATCCACTGCCTTTCGATATTTTGAGCACTCATGCAATGGATGAGCGTAAGCAAGAAAGTCGACACTTAGGATGGCAAAGAGAGAAAAATGATGAAGGGGGAAGACAAAAAAAAGGTGTGAAAGGCTCACATCAATGAGGACAATCATAGGCGAGAGAAAGCCAAATGATAGATATGATGTGAGGAGTAGGGATTGCCATGCAACGGATGCACATATGAGCTAAGGTAAGCTCTCCAATGGAACTAGTGGGGGTGCATCCAACTTGCTTGCTCAAGAAGACCTAGAGCTCTTTTGAGGAGGCTCATCATTGTAATATACAAGCCAAGTTCTATAGTGTGAAGGTCCCCACATAGCTATATGCATGAATGATAATCTCTATGGAGTACAAGGTATAAGATGGAGTACGAGTGTGGATCTCTCAAAAGGAATAGTAGTGTGCCCCCTTCTCTCTTTTTATTTCTTTTTCTCTTTTTTCTCTTTTTTTTGTGGCCTCAATGGCTCTTTCTATTTAACTCTCATTTGTCCTCTTTGGAATCTTTTGATTTTGTCCTCTTTGGGATCTTTTCCTCACTTTAGGGGCAACACTCTATTTATTACAAGAAGTATAGAAGAACTTTCACACTTTACAAAAGTACTCGACATAAAGAAAATGAAACTATCATGATGTATGCAAATGTATGCCTCTGCTAGTGTAGCAGGATATGCAATGATACTAGCGCGTCATGTAGCAATGATTAGGGCAAGGCCCAACTAGCATGCGGCTCATCGATCAAGCAAAAAGCATGTATGACATGAAGATCAAGTCATGAGAAGATGGATGTTGCATGGCAATGTATCTCGGAAAGGCTATGGAAATGCCTTGATAGGTAGGTATGGTGGCTATTTTGAGGAAGGATATAATGAGGCTTATGATGACAGAGCGTATCGTGCCAAGGATTTGGATGCACCGGCGAAGTATGCGCCAACTCTCGAGGTGAGAAGGGCAATGCACGGTACCGAAGAGGCTAGAAAAATATGGCTAGGTGGAAGTGTCAACTTTCGAATACTCACATTAGTCCGAAGAACTCATGCACTTATTATCGGTAACTCTCAATCTAATTAGGAGGTTCACAAAGAGACAAGTACCCCGAGGAGGAGTGTATGGGGGTTTGGTTATCCTTGCGCATCCTCGACTCATGGTACGTGAGTGTACTCTAATATTCGATCCCTCCAAAGATTAGTGATCCATTTAGTAGCTAAAGTTCTCAACTATTTTGTAGGTTTTCGAAAATAAACACGGATTGCCCAAAATACGACATCTATCACTAATAGGCTAAAGCTCTTGACACCAAAAGTTCAGACATTACTCATGGCAATACCTCAAAACTATTGCAAGTTACTACTAAAATTAAATAGCAACCTCAATTACCTACTTTAAGTTAAGACACACAACTCAGTGCAACAGGCAAACTCTCTTAACAAGATAAACATGAAAACTCAAGAGAGTTCAGCAACCAACTAAACAAAAGCTCTTTAAAAAGAAAAGCATAAAAACTAAGAGCTAAACATGACAGCAGCTATGGAAAGACAAAGAACACACACAGCAAAGATAAGTATGAAAATCCTATGTTGTGTTCTAGGTTGAATTGGAGCATGTTTCTCTCCCACACAAAGAAAGATGGGTTCTAACTTGTTATGAACAGCAAGCAAAGCTAAAGAACACTAAAAAGGAAACTAAGAGCGAGACGCTCCAAGCATAGCACATAACGCATGAAGTGATTAAAATATAGTGGGACGAAAGACGAACTGATAATTGTTGATGGAGAAGGGGATGCATGGGGGCATCCCCAAGCTTAGACGCTTGAGTCTTCTTGAATATTTCTTGGGGGTGCACGGGGGCATCCCCAAGCTTGAGCGTTTGACCCTCCTGAATCTTCTTTTATCATCTTCCCTCGCACACTTGAAAACTCACTTCATACATAACTCATCATAATCTGATTAGCGAGCTTAGTACCCACAATAAAATAACTTTTCCCTACTGGAAATAAAGATAATCTTGAAGAGCTACTGTTTCTCAAGATTGCCAAAATGTTTTTGCAAAGAAAAAGCAAGCTCAAGGTTTGCAAAATGAAGAAAAGGCAAAACAGGACAGAATCTATGAAAAACAGACCAGCAGGTAGTAAATAATTTTTTCGGGGCACTTCTGCAACTCAAATAAAAAAACTCAGAACAGACGCCCGAAAGCCAATTGTATAGAGCACGTTTTCAAAAAAATTCAGATCAAAAAGATGATCTGGTGATTTTATTCGAATTTTTCTGTCCACGGACAGAATCTGTTTCCTGGACAGCACGTCACAACTTTTGAACTTTCTTGCAATCGGAGGCTAAACTTGGCACAAAGCTGAAAAGAAAAGATACAATGATGATGCTACTATAGTAACAAACATCAAGACACAACAAAAGCAAAATAAAACCTAATTCGTTGTGGGCTGCCTCCCAAAAGCGCTTTCTTTTATGCCTTTAAGCTAGGCATGATGCAAAAAGGAGGAATCAAAAGTCATCATAATAATCGGAGTTATAAATTGCTTCAAATGGTTCCTCAACAAGTTCACCCTTGTTCCTTCTAGGAAAGGGGTACGTACCTTTTGCCTTCCCGCGTAGGCGGATTTGTCCCTTACCTATATCGATGAAGCCTTTTACGGCTCGGAGGAAGTCCCTTCCAAGCACTATATTTCCTTGGTTTGGCTTCATGATGAAGAAATCAACCATTGCAATCCCTTTGAGGAATGTAACTGGCACGTCTTTTATTCTTCCCTGGATCTCAGAAATATCTCCATTAGCATGTTCATGATAGGATGATAATCTGTCCATGTTAAATTTTAAAGAATCATGAACAATTTTTGGCATAGTAGAAACCATAGATCCAATATCACAATAAGCAAGGAAGTCTCGATTAGAGATGCTAATCCTAACAAAAGGCTCCCAATCATTGTCTATTTCCAAAATATCTCTCTTATTGGGTTTGGGTTTCTCTACCTTCATCAAGTCTAGAGCATCCATTCTCTTCTCAATAGTAGCAAGTCTATCTATGAAAGTATCAAAACTATGATCATAAACAAAGTAACTAGATAGACCATGTATAATTTCAAGAGCTCTAGCTTCATCACACTCTAGGAAATCTCCTTCAGCTATAATATCAAGAGAGTGTTTACACCATTTAAAAAGACCATGGTAAAAATTTCTAAGCACAATTTTTATAGGTATCCAAGGCATAATTCTCCTATGTGCATCAGAAATTCTGTCCCATGCCTTCTTCATATTTTCTCCATCCCTTTGATGGAAATCTAGAACTTCTGATTCCCTCAAAGAACCAAATCCTAACATGCTTGACTAAACAGAAAGGACTACTAACAGAAAAGCAAATAATTTTTTTGTGATTTTTGATAAAGGACACTAAAGCAAAAACTGAAAGGTAAACTAACAAGACTAAAAAGCAAAGATAAAAGATAGCGTGCAACTCCCCTATCTTGAAGAGTGGAGTCCCCGGCAACGGCGCCAGAAACTTTGCTTGATGGCTTATCGCCCCTCGTTGGTTACCCCAAGTGGAAGGTTTGAGATGTAGCGTAGCAGCAAATTTCCCTTGGCAAAGATACCAAGGATCGAATCCCGTGAGACTCCGAGGGTCGACAAGAAGGTGTCAACGGCGCCAGAAACTTAGCGGTTGACAGGACCTGCACACAGATACAGATAACTTTGCTCCCAACGAGTACAGAGAGGTTGTCAATCCCTCCGGCCTTGTTGTTTACAAAGGATCAAACACAAGAGATAATAATGATAGGTATGACTGCAACTAGGAAATAAGAACAGGAAGTAAATAGCGGGTGTGATCAGTGGTGGTAATATGGACCGGGGTCCCATGATGTTCACTAGTGATGTCTCTCTCCCAAAAGACGATAAAACAGCAAATCGAGGTAAACAAATTACAGCTGGGCAATTGACAGGATTATGTGCGCAAACCAATGCTAACTATGCTGCAAAGAAAGGTAGAGGCTCAAAAGCATGGGCGGTACGCCAAGGAAAGTAGACCGAAATCCATCTGCATCTACTACTAATCATCCACCTTGAGATATCTATCCAGAACATCTCGCTGGTATTAAGTTGCGAATCCCACCAAAAGTGTAAACTCAAAGCAACAGACAACTGCATTAAAAGAACTTTGTGTAAAGTAAACAATCCTTGCACCCGCAAGTACAAGCACCGTTGTTTTCCCCCTTGTGGCAACAGCACATCTCCTAGACTCATGTTTCTGTCACTCAAGCTAGTCATCAGAGGGCATGAACCCACAATCAAGCATAACGCTCCCTCTTGGAGTTACTACCTACTACTTGGCCAAAGCAATAAACAGCAACGGAGAACATGCAAGAATTACTCAAGAACATAAATATAAAAGAGGTGAATCAAATATATTACTCACACACAATCTGAACATAATCTCATAATCCATCGGATCCCAGCAAACTCAGCAGAGCAACAGCATAAAGATTACATATGTGCCTCGATCATGTAGGGCAGCTCACGAGGTCTAAACCATGAAGAACAAAGAGGGGAGGAGAACATCACATAGCTACTGATCATGGACCCATGGTCCAAGGTGGACTACTCACGACTCATCCGGGAAGCGTCCATGGTGGTGGAGAAGCTCCCGGTGGTGGTTCTCCCCTCCGGCAGGGTGCCGGGAAGAGTTCTCCTGATGCTCCCGATCTTGGAAGCGCGGCGGCGGCGGAACAGAGGCGAGATCGCGAAAAAGGGTTCCGTCCTCGAGGGTTTCGGGACGCGAGGAATATATATGCGAAGGGGGGTCACCAGAGGCGGAGTTGGGGCCCCAGGCGCCCTCCCCGGCGCGGCCAGGGGTGGGGCCGCGCCAGGTGGCCGCCTGGGCCCCCCTGGCTCCCCTGTGGCCCCGCTTTGGTTATTCGCGAAGCTTCCTGTACGCTGATTTTTCCTGTATTTTTCCCGGAATTTTTAGAGCACTTTTAATATGGGGGAAACCTGAAATAGAAAAACAGCAGAAAACAGGAACTGGCACTGTGGTGCACTGAGTTAATAGGTTAGTCCAAATATGATCAAAAGTGTATGGAAGTGCATAAATATCATAGCAATATCACACAAAAGAAGCATGGAGCAAGCAGAAATTATAGATACGTTTTGGACGTATCAGTGAGTAGGGATTGCCACGCAACGGATGCACTGGAGCTATAAATGTATGAAAGCTCAACAAAAGAAACTAAGTGGGTGTGCATCCAACTTGCTTGCTCACGAAGACCTAGGGCATTTGAAGAATCCCATCGTTGGAATATACAAGCCAAGTTCTATAATGAAAATTCCCACTAGTATATGAAAGTGACAAAACAAGAGTCTCTCTATCATGAAGATCATGGTGCTACTATGAAGCACAAGTGTGGAAAAATAGATAGTAGCATTGTCCTTTTTTTCCCTTTTTCTTTTTTTGGGCCTTTTTTTCTTTGGCCTTTCCTTTTTTTTTCTTTTTTTCTTTGGGACAATGCTCTAATAATGATGATCATCACACTTATATTGATTTACAACTCGATATTACAACTCGATACTAGAACAAAGTATGACTCTATATGAATGCCTGCAGTGGTGTTCCGGGGTGTGCAATGAATCAAGAGTGACATGTATGAAAAATTATGCTTGGTGGCCTTGCCACAAATACGATGTCAACTACATGATCATGCATGGAAATATGACAATAATGAAGCGTGTCATATGAATGGAACGGTGGAAAGTTGAATGGCAATATATCTCTAAATGGCTATGGAAATGCCATGATAGGTAGGTGAAGGAAATATGCCCTAGAGGCAATAATAAAGTTATTATTTATTTCCTTATATCATGATAAATGTTCATTATTCATGCTAGAATTGTATTAACCGGAAACTTAGTACATGTGTGAATACATAGACAAAACAGTGTGTCCCTAGTATGCCTCTACTAGACTAGCTCATTGATCAAGTATGGTTATGTTTCCTAGCCATAGACATGAGTTGTCAGTTGATCAACGGGATCACATCATTAGGAGAATGATGTGATGGACAAGACCCATCCGTTAGCTTAGCACTATGATCGTTTAGTTTTACTGTTATTGCTTTCTTCATGACTTATACATGTTCCTATGACTATGAGATTATGCAACTCCTGAATACCGGAGGAACACCTTGTGTGCTATCAAACGTCACAACGTAACTGGGTGATTATAAAGATGCTCTACAGGTGTCTCCGAAGGTGTTCGTGGTGTTGGCATAGATCAAGCATAGGATTTGTCACTCCGAGTCTCGGAGACGTAAAGATCGATATATTGGACGACTATATTCGGAAATCGAAAAGGTTCCGAGTGATTCGGGTAATTTTCGGAGTACCGGAGAGTTATGGGAATTCGCCGGGAGTATATGGGCCTTATTGGGCTTTAGGGGAAAGAGAGAAGAGGAAGGCTGCGCCCCCAAGGCCTAGTCCGAATTGGACTAGGGGGAGGGGCTGCGCCACCTCCTTCCTTCTCTTCTCTTTTCCCTTTCCTTCTCTCCTACTCCTAGTACTTGGAAGGGCTCCTAGTTCTACTAGGAAAGGAGGAATCCTACTCCCGGTGGGAGTACGACTCCCCTAGGGCGCGCCATAGAGAGGGCCGGCCCTCCCCCTCCTCCACTCCTTTATATACGGGGGTAGAGGCACCCCATAGACACACAAGTTGATCTGTTGATCTCTCCAAACCGTGTGCGGTGCCCCCCTCCACAGAAACACACCTCGGTCATATCGTTGCAGCGCTTAGGGAAGACCTGCGACGATAGCTTCATCATCTCCGTCACCATGTCGTCGTGCTGACGAAACTCCCCCGCGAGGTTCTACTGGATCAAGAGCTCGTGGGACGTCATCAAGCTGAACGTGTGCTGAACGCGGAGGCTCCGTACGTTCGATGCTTGATCGGTTGGATCGCGAAGAAAGTTCGACTACATCAACCGCGTCACTAGACGCTTCTGCTCCCGGTCTACGAGGGTACGTAGACACACTCTTCCCCTCGTGGCTATGCATCTGGTAGATAGATCTTGCGTGATCGTAGGATTTTTTTTTGAAATACTACGTTCCCCAACAGTAGGTATGGTGGTTGTTTTGAGGAAGGTATATGGAGGGTGTATGGTACCGGTGAGAGTTGCACGGTACAAGAGAGGCTAACAATGGTGGAAGGGTGAGAGTGTGTATAATCCATTGACTCAACATTAGTCATAAAGAACTCACATACTTATTGCAAAAATCTACAAGTCATCAAAACAAAGTACTACACGCATGCTCCTAGGGGAAGGGTTGGTAGGAGTTAACCATCGCGCGATCCCGACCTCCACACAAAGGATGACACTCAATGAAACACCTCATGCTTCAAATTTGTTACACAACAATTACCATATGTGCATGCTACGAGATTTGCAAACCTTAACACAAGTATTTCTCAAATTCACAACTACTGTACTAGCATGACTCTAATATCACCATCCTCATATCTCAAAACAATCATCAAGTATCAAACTTCTCATAATATTAATGCACTTGTATGAAAGTTTTTACTATACTCATCCTGGATGCCTATCATATTAGGACTAGTTTCATAACCCAATCACATTACCATGCTGTTATAAAAGACTGTCAAAAGGATATAAGTGAAGCATGAGAGATCAACAATTTCTACAAAATAAAACCACCACCGTGCTCTAAAAGATATAAGTGAAGCACTAGAGCAAAACTATCTAGCTCAAAAGATATAAGTGAAGCACATAGAGTATTCTAATAAATTCTAAATCATATTTATATCTCTCAAAAGGTGTGTCCAGCAAGGATGATTGTGGCAAACTAAAAAGCAAAGACTCAAATCATACATGACGCTCCAAGCAAAACACATATCATGTGGTGAATAAAAATATAGTGTCGAGTATAGTTACCGATAGATGAAGACGAAAGAGGAATGCCTTCCCGGGGCATCCCCAAGCTTAGGATTTTGGTTGTCCTTGAATTTTACCTTGGGGTGCCTTGGGCATCCCTAAGCTTAGGCTCTTGCCACTCTTTGTTCCATAGTCCATCAAAGCCATACTGAAAACTTCACAACACAAAACTTAGCCAAAAATCTCGTGAGCTCTGTTAAGAAAACAAACCACCACTCAAAGTTACTGTAATGAACTCATTATTTGTTTATATTTGTGTTAAACCTACTGTATTCCAACTTCTCCATGATACATACCCCCCGATACTACTCATAGATTCATCAAAATAAGCAAACAACACACACAAAACAGAATCTGTCAAAAACAGAATAGTCTGTAGTAATCTGTAACTTTTGAACACTTCTGTAACTCAAAAAAATTGTTAAACATGAGGAATTTGTCTATTAATCATCTGCAAAAAGAATCAACTAAAAAGCACTCTCCAGTAAAAAATTACAGCCAATCTCGTGAGCACTAAAGTTTCTGTTTTTTACACCATGATCACATAAACTTCACACAAGTCTTCCCAAAGGTTCTACTTGGCACAAACACTAATTAAAACACAAAACCACTTATGAACAGAAGATAGATGCAATATTTATTCCTAAACAGAAGCAAAAGCAAAGAAAATGAAATTGGGTTGCCTCCCAACAAGCGCTATCGTTTAACGCCCCTAGCTAGGCACGATGATTTCAATGATGCTCGCATAAAAGATAAGAATTGAAACATAACGGGAGCATCATGAAGCATATAACTAGCACATTTAAGTGTCACCCACTTCCTATGCATAGGGATTTTGTGAGCAAACAACTTATGGGAACGATAATCAACTAGCATAGGAAGCGAAAACGAGCATAACTTCAAGATTTTAAGCACATAGAGAGGAAACTTGATATTATTGCAATATGTAGAAGCATATGCTCCTCTCTCATAATAATTTTCAGTAGCATCATGAATGAATTCAACCATATAACCAGCACATAAAGCATTCTTTTCATGATCTACTTGCATAGAAATTTTACTACTCTCCACATAAGCGAATTTCTTCTCATGAACAATAGTGAGAGCAAACTCAACAAAATAATTATCATGTGAGGCATAATCCAATTGAAAACTAAAATCATGATGACAAGTTTCATGGTTATTGTTGGGGATATAAGTATTTCATATGACCCGCCCAGGAGGGGCCGGGTTACCCAACGACGGTTCATGGGCCTAGCCCAGTAGCACGTTAAAGATGGTTGTTTAGTTAAGGGCCCAAGGCATGCGGCGGCTTAAAGCATGTAAGTATCAACCGCCATATATGTGACTTGTGTTGTAAGGCATGTAATAAGAGTCACCGGGCTGGACACGATTGTATGAGCCGGCCGGGACTCCGTAGGCCGCAGGGCGTCAACCCGTGTATATAAGGGGACGACCTGACAGCGGTTTAGGGCAAGAAAACATAGATCGAGGGCTAGGCAAGCGCATCCGCACGCTAGCAATCGACACCCCAACAATTCCACCTCAAACTGGATTAGGTTTTACCCTCACCGCAAGGGGCCGAACCATTATAAACTCCCTGTGTCCTTTGACTTGTTCTTAACCCCTTTAAGCTAACCACGTCGCTATGGCTCCGCAATCAAGTCCTTACCTTAGGACATCTGCCGTGACACTTCCACGACAGTTATCATTATTCTTAACAGCATACAAGTCATCACAATAATCATCATAGATAGGAGGCATGATTTCATCATAATAAATTTGCTCATCAAAACTTGGGGGACTAAAAATATCATTTTCATCAAACATAGCTTCCCCAAGCTTGTGGCTTTGCATATCATTAGCATCATGGGTATTAAAAGAATTCATACTAACAACATTGCAATCATGCTCATCATGTAGATATTTTATGCCAAGCATTCTATGTAATTCTTCTTCTAGTACTTGAGCACAGTTTTCCTTCCCATCATTTTCACGAAAGATATTAAAAAGATGAAGCATATGAGGTAACCTTAATTCCATTTTTTTGTAGTTTTCTTTTATAAACTAAACTAGTGATAAAACAAGAAACTAAAAGATTCGATTGCAAGATCTAAAGATATAACTTCAAGCACTCACCTCCCCGGCAACGGCGCCAGAAAAGAGCTTTATGTCTACTATGCAACCTTCTTCTTGTAGACGTTGTTGGGCCTCCAAGTGCAGAGGTTTGTAGGACAGTAGCAAATTTCCCTCAAGTGGACGACCTAAGGTTTATCAATCCGTGGGAGGCGTAGGATGAAGATAGTCTCTCTCAAACAACCCTGCAACCAAATAACAAAGAGTCTCTTGTGTCCTCAACACACCCAATACAATGGTAATTTGTATAGGTGCACTAGTTCGGCGAAGAGATGGTGATACAAGTGCAATATGGATGGTAGATATAGGTTTTTGTAATCTGCAAATATAAAAACAGCAAGGTAGCAAGTGGTAAAAGTGAGCATAAACGGTATTGCAATGCTAGGAAACAAGGCCTAGGGTTCATACTTTCACTAGTGCAAGTTATCTCAACAAGGATAACATAATTGGATCATATTACTAGCCCTCAACATGCAACGAAGAGTCACTCCAAAGTAACTAATAGCAGAGAACAAACGAAGAGATTATTGTAGGGTATGAAACCACCTAAAAGTTATTCTTTCTGATCGATCTATTCAAGAGTCCGTAGTAAAATAGCACGAAGCTATTCTTTCTGTTCGATCTATCATAGAGTTCATACTAGAATAACACCTTAAGATACAAATCAACCAAAACCCTAATGTCACCTAGATACTCCATTGTCACCTCAAGTATCCGTGGGCATGATTATACGATATGCATCACACAATCTCAGATTCATCTATTCAACCAACACAAAGAACTTCAAAGAGTGCCCCAAAGTTTCTACAGGAGAGTCAAGACGAAAACGTGTGCCAACCCCTATGCATAGATTCCCAAGGTCATGGAACCCGCAAGTTGATCACCAAAACATACATCAAGTAGATCACGTGATATCCCATTGTCACTACAGATAAGCACATGCAAGACATACATCAAGTGTTCTCAAATCCTTAAAGACTCAATCCGATAAGATAGCTTTAAAGGGAAAACCCAATTCATCACAAGAAGATAGAGGGGGAGAAACATCATAAGATCCAACTATAGTAGCAAAGTTCGCGATACATCAAGATCGTGCCATCTCAAGAACACGAGAGAGAGAGAGAGAGAGAGAGAGAGAGAGAGAAAGAGAGAGAGAGAGAGAGATCAAACACATAGCTACTGGTACATACCCTCAGCCTCGAGGGTGAACTACTCCCTCCTCGTCATGGAAAGCGCCGGGATGATGAAGATGGCCACCAGAGAGGGATTACCCCCTCCGGCAGGGTGCCGGAACGTGTCTAGATTGGTTTTCGGTGGCAACAGAGGCTTTTGGCGGCGGAACTCCCGATCTTGGTTATTTTCCGGAGGTTTTTGTATTTATAGGATTTTTTGGCGTAGGGCACAAGTCGGGGGGGGGGGGGGTTT
>LR738713.1:361022057-361146777 GCA_902687465.1 Secale cereale
CTGTCCACGAGACAGGGGGGCGCGCCCAGGGGGTGGGCGCGCCCCCACCCTGGTGGGCAGCCTGTGACTCTCCTGGCCCAACTCTTTTACTTCGAGGGCTTCTTTTGGTCTATAAAAAATCATAAAAAATTGGCACATCAATTGGACTCCGTTTGATATTCCTTTTCCATAAAACTCAAAAACAAGGAAAAAACAGAACTGGCACTGGGCTCTGGGTTAATAGGTTAGTCCCAAAAATCATATAGAAGTCTATGTAAAATCCCATAAAACATCCTAGAAGGATAATATAATAGCATGGGACAATAAAAAATTATAGATACGTTGGAGACGTATCAGTGGCCCCCTCGAAGCACGCCACTAGTACTTCTCCGGCCCACTTGATCTCTTCTGGTCCAAAAAAATCTCCAAAAAGTTTCACTCCATTTGGTCTCCGTTTGATATTGATTTTCGGCGATGTAGAAAAACAAGCAAAAAACAGTAACTGGCACTGGGCACTATGTCAATAGAATGGTTGTAAAACATTCAAGAATGATAATATAACAACACGAAACGATCAAAAATTAAAGATACGTGCAAGACGTATCAGCATCCCCAAGCTTAATTCATGCTCGTCCTCGAGTAGGTAAATGATAAAAACATATTTTTTGATGTGGAATGCTGCCTATCATGTTCATCACATATTATTTTCTTTACAGCATGGACATTTGGACTTTTATATGATTCAAAGAAATGGTCTAGTTTTGACATGAAGACTTTAGTACTCAAGCATACCAACAAACAATCATGTCTTTTCAAAATATGAATACTAAAGCAAGTTATCCCTAGCCCATTATGCTCAACCATTGATCCATTCATGCAACACATCCAAATATTAACTACATCCAATGCTCGAGTGTGATAATAGTGTTCCATACTTGGTGCTTTATAAGAGAAGATGAAGACTCAAATAAAAATAAAAATTACATAAAGTAAAAGATAGGCCCTTCGTAGAGGGAAGTAGGGATTTGTAGAGGTGCCACAACTCAAAGCTTAAAAATTGAGAGATGATTTTTTGGGAGGCCTACTTTTCCCGTTAACGAAAACGACTTAGAGTTCCCAACACTTTCCATGCTAGATATATCATAGGCGGTTCCCAAACACAAAATAAAGTTTATTCCTTTTTCCACCATACTTTCACAATCCATGGCTATTCGTATCCACGGGTGCCCTCCATACCAACACTTTCCAAGGAATTTATTATTTGACAACATAAAGTAAATTCTTTTTTCATTTCGGGACTGGGAATCCCTATTACAACCATACTCTCGTGCAGTGACAGGTGAATAAACACTCATCTTGAGAATAACACATCTAGCATGAAAAATATTAGCCACCCCTTGCCGCTCCATGAGTGGTACGGGCACACAAAAGAGAAAAATATTATGAAATTAGAGTTGGCACATACAAATTTGCTTAGAATGGCATGGAAATACCACATATAGGTAGGTATGGTGGACTCATTTAGCACAACTTGGGTTTTAGGATTTTGATGCACAGGTAATATTTCTACTTAGTACAAGGAGGAGGCTAGCAAGAGATTGAGAAGCGACCAACCAAGGAACGAAAACCATCATAAGAGAACATTAAACATAACGAACACCGAATAATGCAACACAAGTAGGATGTAATATCATTGCATGACTATTGACTTTCGTGCTTGCATAGGGAATCACAAACCTTAACATCAATATTCTTACTAAAACATAATTACTCATTAATACGGCTCACATATCACTATCATCATATCTCAAAACTATTACAAGGAATCAAGTTTATTTTGTCCAATGATCTTCATGAAAGTTTTTAATATATCCCCCTTAGATATCTATCATATTGGGACTAGTTTCATGTGTTGCTTTTGATAAGCTCAAGCAAATATAAGTGAAGAACATGATCATAAAATTTCCTTCTCTAAAATTAATGTAAGTGAAGCATGAGAGCATTTCTTCAAAAATAACAAAGCACACCGTGCTCATAAAGACATAAGTGAAGCACTAGAGCAATTCTATAGCTTTAAAAAAATTAAGTGAAGCATAAAGAGCAATTCTAACAAATTATAGCATAGTTTTGGCTCTCTCAAATGGGTGTATCAAACAAGGACGATTGTGACAAAATAGCAAATAAAACAAGCAAAGACTAAAATCATACAAGATGCTCCAAGCAAAACTCATAATCTGTCACGGATAAAAATATAGTTTCAAGTAATATACCGATGGTCGTTAGAAGAAAGAGGAGATGCCACTCGGGGGCATACCCAAGATTAGTTACTTGATACTTCTTGAACATTATCTTGGGGTGCCTCGGTGTAGGATCGAAAGTATGTCTAGAGAGGGGGGGGGGTGATTAGACTACTTGTAAGTATAAAAATTCTGCCTTTTGACAAAGAACAGTTTTTGGCAGATTCACAATTTTGATCAAGTCAAGCATCACCCTACACATGCAATTCTAGAGTATAGGCAGCGGAAAGTAAACTGCACATGTAGTAAAGAGAGGTGGAGAAGAGCAAACGCAATTTTGGAGACGCGGTGATTTTTTCCCGTGGTTCCGATAGGTGGTGCTATCGTACATCCACGTTGATGGAGACTTCAACCCACGGAGGGTAACGGCTGCGAGAGTCCACGGAGGGCTCCACCCACGAAGGGTCCACAAAGAAGCAACCTTGTCTATTCCATCATGGCCTACGCCCACGGAGGGCTAGCCTTACTCGGGGTAGATCTTCACGAAGTAGGCGATCTCCTTGCCCTTACAAACTTCTTGGTTCAACTCCACATCGATGACGGAGGCTCCCAAGCGACACCTAACCAATCTAGGAGGCACCACCCTCCAAAAGGTAATAGATGTTGTAGATGATGATGAACTCCTTGCTCTTGTGCTTCAAATGATAATCTCCCCAACACTCAACTCTCCTCACTGATTTGGCTGTGGTGGAAGAAAGGATTGAGTGGAAAGCAACTTGGGAAGGTTAGAGATCAAGCTTCATATGGTGGGAGTGGAGCAACTTGATCTCAACACAAGGGTAGGTAGTTCTCTTCTCAGAAATGTAAGGAAGGAGTGGTAGTTCTTTCTGATGGCTCTCTCCACGAATGAAGAGGGGGTGGAGGGGTATAAATAGCCTCCACACAAAATCCAACCGTTACACACATTTGAGCAATCTCGGTGGGACCGAAGTGGACAACTCGGTGAGACCGAAAGTTCAAATAATGTGAACGTTGGGGTTTTCGGTGGGACCGAATATACAATCTCGGTTAGTCCGATTCGTGCAATGACAAGAGCATGCCAGTTTCGGTGGGACCGACTTCATCATCTCGGTGACACCGATTTGATGACAGAAGGTTACAGAATCTTGGCAACTCATGTTTCGGTGAAACCGAGTTCAGAATCGGAATATCCGAGTTTACTAGGGTTTGGCTTATGGCTGAGGTGGTTCATCTCGGTGTGACTGAGTTTGGATTATCGGTGGGACCGAGATTACTTATGAGTGTATATGGCAGTGAAAGTTGCTGATAGTTTAGGAGATGTATCACTAAGCACTTGAGCAACCAGATCATCATCATAACCTCATCCCCTTTTAATAGTATTGGCTTTTCCTATGGACTCAATGTGATCTTGGATCACTAAACCAAAAATGGAGTCTTGAGCTTTTGCCAATTCTTGCCTTAGCATTTTGAGGGGTCCACTTCTTCAGTCCTTGCCATGCCCATATCACTGAACTTCTCTGAAATGATTCTCAAGTAACTATTAGTTCAATGATATATATGTTGTTATTAATTGCCAAAACCACCCGGGGATTAGTTGCACTTTCAATCTCCCCCTTTTTGGTAATTGATGACAACATATAGATCAAAGCTTCGACAAAGGATATAACCAATGAATAATATCGTCGCTTTGAGAAGTATGTGATAAGCAAGAGCTCCCCCTAAATTTGTGCATTATTTAAGATTTGCGTTTGAATGCAAATGCACAATCGATTAGGATCATGGGTCACTCTTCCATGTCACATACATCTTGGTGGAGCGCACAAAATGATAAGAATGAACAGCATGCACCCAATCACCAAGACATGAGGAAATAGTCATACGAGATAGGAATGGCATATGATAAGCATTAAGCACACATTAAAGCATAGTACGACCAAGCACTCATTAAGGTAGCATCAAACGGAGTATCAAGCATACTGAATGTCTCGAAAACCAAAAGTATCTCAAAGAAACCGCAAAAGAAAGAAAGAGCACTCTCTCTCTCGAAGCCATATGATCTATACAATTTCTCCCCCTTTGGCAACAAGTTACCAAAAAGTTCGAAAAATCATAGAGCTAAACGTCACTGTGGACTCTGCTGGCGGCTCCCGTCTGGGTTGATGTCGGAGTGGATATGACAGCATCGGCGAAGACTTCAGCTGACGTCTGTGCTGGAGGAGTGGACACTGGAGCTGGATCTGGAGTAACTGCTGGAACTGTGGGAGGTGCTGAAGCTGTAGTCCTGGTGTCAGTCACTGGAATAGCAGCTGATCGGGATCCTTTGGGAACCAGAGCAGTCTGTCGATGAGAATCCTGGACTAAGTCATCCTGCAACTCACGCGTAAGCTCTGCCTTGTCCTGCTTTGCTTCCTCAATGTCTGCCTCGAGCTTGTTGACGGTCACTTGTATTTCAGTCAGCTTCACGTCCAGAGCGTGGATCTTCTCGTCAACAATCCTCTCTAAGCTCTCCTGAGACTGTTCAATGCTGGCCAGGCGTTGTTCAATCCTTTGAGTAGCTTCAAGAATTTGCTCTCCGAAACTCTTTGGTTTAGCTGCTGCTGCTGCTGCTTTGTCAGCTTTGGCTTTCTTAGCCGCTTCGATCTTGGCTTGACCTTCAACAGATGTCGGATCCTCCTCATCCATCACAACAACATTGTCTTCATGCTCTGGCTGCAGCGGTAAATGTTTTCTATCCAACAAGAATTAGCCCGTGCCAAACTTGGCATTGATAAGCATCTGAATCTGCGGGGCAAATCCACATGACCTTTTCTGGTCAGCTGCAGTCCTCTTAATGGTCTCTACCATTAAGTCCATCACCTTGAAAGGTGCTTTCTCATCAAGTATATGCAGCATGTTGATAGAATATCCTCTGATCATGCGATGATCTCCAGACTTGGGCATCAAGGTATGCCTCAAAATGGTATTAGTGGTAGGTAAGCCTGCCTGGAGATGGTAGACTCAGCCGAGCTTCCAGACTTCCAAATCCTCTGCTGGAATCTCTTTGTACATGTTCTTCATGGATTCATGATTCTTCTTTGGAATCCCATATACATCAATATCATCTTCTCGTTGCACTGGAGCATTCAGAATTTCTGCCCATTCTTAAACAGAGGAAGAAAACCTTTGACCTTCAGTCATCCACGTAATCTTTCCATTAGGGTAGAAGTGAGCTGTGGCATAGAATTGCATTATCATCTCATCGTTCCAACTGGTCAATTTCTGACCTACAAAATCTGCAACTCCACATGCAGTGAAACTTTCATGCACATGTGGAAAGAAATCTCTGTGCTCTTCGCTGTCAATGTACTCCCAGTCAACATATCTGGTGTCTGCAACTATGGGCTTCTTGTCCATCAGCACGGTCTCATAGAAGTCCTGCTGCTCTCTGGTGTGAAATCTGGGATCTACAGCAGTTCTTCTCCTCACGTCATATGGGTCAGTTTGTCTCCATAGTCTGAGACCTCTATCTTTCCTTGCCTTCATGTCCTCAGCTTGAGGGTGAGCATCATTATGAAGTGGCAGTTTTGGGCGAAGTTTCAGCAAAACTTGTCCTTCCTCGTCAGACTCAGCTGGTGGCACATCATCCTTGTTCTTTTCAGACGCTGGAATGTTTCTGATAGTCCTATTGGGCTTGGCAGCAGGCTTTGCTGGAGCTGCCCTAGCTGGAGCAGATTTCTTGGGCTTTGAAGTGGCTCCAGCCTTAATGGCATCACCCACGAGCTTCTGCTTCTGAGGAGGAGGCTGGGGTGCTTCCTCATCCTCATCCTCTGCTGCTGCATCTGCATGAGAATCTGACACATGCACTACCCTCTTTCTCTTGGTGGTTTTCTTCACTTTGCTTGGAGCTGCCTCTCCCAAATTCAGCTTCTTAGCAACAGTTGACTGCTTGACTTTGCTAGTGCCCTTCTTAAGATTGTTGACCTTGTTGCTCTTTGGCAACAACCTTCCTCTTAGGCTTTGAGGTCACCTCTTCCTCAACAAAAAAATCTGAATCCTCATCATTGGAATTCTTCTCCTTTCTAGCTCTGGTGGCTGCAGGAGGCATGCCACTTGGTGTACTCCTCTCACCATCATCAAATGAGCTATCAGGACTAGTGTCTGCCTCTGGAATGTCTGCAATGGGTGTCTCTGACCTATTCTGACTGTCACTGGTATCTGACATGGCTGACAACCTGTGAATAGATAAGGTATAGGCAGAGAAGAAGAGTCATCACAAACTGCAGAAGTTTTTGCAAAAAAAAATGAGTTCAAATTCTAGTTTTGAGTTTTCACAGAAGACATTTTGGTCAGACTGAGTTTAAGTTTCGGTGAATCCGAAGTGTTAAACAGAAGCTTGGCACAGCACTTTCGGTTTGACCGAAGTGGGTTTCGGTCCTGCCGAAAACACTAGGGTTTCACAAAAACTTCATTTCGGTCACACCGATTTTGCACAACTCGGTTGGACCGAAGGGTGCAGTGCAATGGCCATAGGCCAAATCGGTCACACCGAAATTATAAAATCGGTTTCACCGAGATGTGTTCCGTGGAAACCTAACCCTAAATTTTTTACTCGAATCTAGTTCAAACGAACCAATATGGTGTACAGGAGGATTTCAATCGTGGCAAGATACTAGGCAATCCAAACATGCATTGAATCGGAGATGGGAGCACGAGTGGGATCAAAACTCACCCTAACTTGGTGGAGTTTCTCTACGGCGGCAACGGCGCGGAGGAGATGGCCGTTGACGGCGACGGAGACCTGCGGCGTGGGCGCACAGGCGACGACGGCGATGATCCGGAGACCAAGGCGACGGCAGCAAGGGATGTGGGGGCGAAACGTTTGAAGGAGGAATCAACGCGCGCGGCCCTTGGAATATATACCCCTTTGCTGTCGGTGGGACCGAGTTGTAAAACTCGGTGGCACCGAGATGAAAACCTAGATCAGTCTAAATGCTTTCGGTTTGACCGAGTTTGAGTGAGTTGGTCTGATCGAAATCAATTAGAAGGTTTTGGAGATTAGCCCTAGACGGATCGGTGGCTCCGAGTGCTCCTCACCCGGAGGGTCCGAAAATGACTTGTTCAAAGTTTGTGATGTAAGCATGAATAGAATTTGAGACAAGAAAGCATAGATAGCTAGGGGAGGTACTTAGGCATTCTTGTCCATCCATTTGGTCAGAAAAATCAAAACAACCAAAACAACAAATGGATGTCCTCGAATGGATAAAATCATGCATCCAACATGCTCACACAATAAGATAGCAAATGAAATATGTGTCAAACATGCACAACCAAAACTCTAGCAACTAACACACAATTTGTCGATGACTAGGTCATCTTTATATGAGTATTTTGACTTAGGAGCCAAATGAGAACATTTGATCATAGGTCATACTCATCGTTTAAGCACAAGTGGGGTTACCACTTTTACATAAAGCATTGATGTGTTCACATCATTTGAAGATGCTTTAGCTCAATTTTTAGAGCAAAGCTCCCCCTAGATGTGAGAACCCATTTTAAAGGGTCAAACTAACCTTGGGTTGTCGTAGAAGACTTCATGTAGATGTTGAAGATGTGGATGCTCAATGTTGATGTAGATCATCAAGAGTTGGGAGCTATCCTTTGGATTAGGGCACTTTCAATACCTACATGGGTTAGTCCCACAAGGAACAAACAAGGATATCCATAGACATAGATTGAAGTTCACAATAGATGATGTCCATGAAAGCAATGATTACCTTGTCCCTTGACTTACCAACAAGAGGGTTTGTGACTCCATGAACTAGTGCATGATGTGGAAGTTGATTGCACAAGTTCTTTGCCAAAATGAATGTGAGTGAAGTATGTTGGCGGAGTCACCCTCAAGAACTTTCTAGTTCTTCTTCTTCGGGATCCACATCATCTTGATGGGAATCCTTGGGGTTGTAGTTGAGCTTGACGAAGTAGAACTTGACGTTTCCTTGGGAACCCACTTGACCATGGCTTGAGGTGCTTCAACGAATGCATCAATCTCCTCTTGAAGCTTGTCCTTGGCTTTTAGCTTGTGGTCTTGTGGTGGAAGGTCATCTTGAGCTTGTTCCACATTGGAAGAAGTAGGATCATACTTCTCCTTTTGAGAAACAAACTGTGGAGTAGGATATTGACCTTCTTCCCACTCAACACCTTCGGCGTTGAACTTTCACTCAAAACCAATTCCTTGATTCTTCCGGTGCCTTCCTTGCTTGCGAACAATTTCCTCAAAGTTCTTGCTTCCGGCAAGGCTCTTGTAGACACCTTTCTCTATGATCCCTTTCAATAAACTATTCTCTTGCTCAAGTGTAACTTGGCTTGAAACATTGTTAGTGGAATCAAGAGAACTACTAGAAGCAACAACATTGGATTTAGCATGGTTATTGTTACTGCTAGAGGAAATTTTTTTCTTATGCTTGTCATGCTTAGTCTTAATGGGTGGCAAGAAATTAGACAAGAGAAGTCGTTTGGCAAGATATGAAGAACTCTTCTTTCGAAGATCGTCATTGATTGCTTTTAGAAACTCATGTTCTTGCTCTAGAGTGAGCTTCTCGAAGCGTAGCTTCTCATTAGATCTTAGGAGCTCTCTATGATCTTCTTGAGTTGTTTCATGAGCTAACTTAAGAGTGTTTAGTTCTTTAGTTAGACGCTCAATCTCCTTCATAGCATTGTCATTCGACTCTTCTCGACTATAAAGACTACTAGCATTTTCATCGTTACTAGGCTCACTAGATTTATCATGCAAGAGCTCATCTTCACCAAGCAAGTCATCCTCATCACTATTGAAGTCAATGAATTCAGGGTGTGATACCTTGGGGCCTTTAGCCATGAAGCATCTTCCAATTCCCTCATTTGGTGAATCAAATAAGTCGTAGGAGTTGGAGTTGGAGGATACGAGAGCAAGACCGGCAACACCTTCATCTTGACTGTAGTCGGAGTCGGAGTGATAGCTTCCATCGGATTGATTGTCGGAGTCGGAGCCGGAGACACATTCACCTACATGAGCTTGATGTTTTCTTCTTGTGTAGCTCCTTGATGACTTGTCTTTCCTCTCCGAATCCTTGCTTCTCCGAGAGGGTCTTCGTTCATAACGATCATCTCTACTCCTTCTCTCTTTCCGAGGTGACTCATCTCTTGAACTTCTTCTTCTTGGAGATTCTTCTCTTCTCTTGTGGGGAGCCGTACACTCATTTGAGTAGTGTCCGGGTCTTCCACAATTGTAGCAGTTTCGATCACGACTAGAAGATCTCTTTTCATCATATGATCTAGACTTTGAGCTTCTCTCTTTGCCTCTATTCTTGTAGAATTTGTTGAAGTTCTTAATCATTAGGCTTATGTCTTCATTGGAAACTAGCTTGTCACTTGAGGTTGTGGGAGCATCACTTGTAGCTTTGTAAGCACCACTCGACTTGTTGTGAAGCTCTTCCTTATCCTTAAGTGTCATCTCATGAGCAACAATTCTTCCAATGACTTCGGTTGGCTTGAGAGTCTTGTAGTTTGGCATCATTTGGATCAAAGTGCACACGGTGTCATACTTTCCATCCAAAGCTCTGAGAATCTTCTTGATGATGAATCGGTCGGTCATTTCTTCGCTTCCTAAGCCGACAATCTCATTTGTGATGAGAGCAAGCCTAGAGTACATTTCAGCGACTCCTTCACCATCCTTCATCTTGAACTTGTCAAGTTAACCTTGAAGAATATCTAGCTTTGATTCCTTCACAGACTCGGTACCTTCGTGCATTTCAACCAAAGTATCCCAAATCTCTTTTGCATTTTCAAGACGACTGATTTTGTTGAACTCCTCGGGACACAAGGCATTGAAGAGAATTTCACAAGCTTGAGCATTGTTTTGCAACATCCGCAATTCTTCCGGTGTAGCTTCGCGATCCGGAACTTTTCTTTCCTCAAAGAATTCACCTTGCATACCAACACAAATAATGCCCCATGCAGCTGGGTTATGACCAAGAATATGCATTTTCATTTTATGCTTCCAACTAGCAAAATTTGTACCATCAAAGTAAGGACCTCTACGAAAATTACCCTCACTAGACGCCATACTCTCCTAGGTTGTGAAACCAAGCTTATGGAGTCCAATGCAATGGAAACCAATACAATGGAGACCAAAGCTCTGATACCACTTGTAGGATCGAAAGTATGTCTAGAGGGGGGGGGGTGATTAGACTACTTGTAAGTATAAAAATTCTGCCTTTTGACAAAGAACAGTTTTTGGCAGATTCACAATTTTGATCAAGTCAAGCATCACCCTACACATGCAATTCTAGAGTATAGGCAGCGGAAAGTAAATTGCACATGTAGTAAAGAGAGGTGGAGAAGAGCAAACGCAATTTTGGAGACGCGGTGATTTTTTCCCGTGGTTCCGATAGGTGGTGCTATCGTACATCCACGTTGATGGAGACTTCAACCCACGGAGGGTAACGGCTGCGAGAGTCCACGGAGGGCTCCACCCACGAAGGGTCCACGAAGAAGCAACCTTGTCTATTCCATCATGGCCTACGCCCACGGAGGGCTAGCCTTACTCGGGGTAGATCTTCACGAAGTAGGCGATCTCCTTGCCCTTACAAACTTCTTGGTTCAACTCCACATCGATGACGGAGGCTCCCAAGCGACACCTAACCAATCTAGGAGGCACCACCCTCCAAAAGGTAATAGATGTTGTAGATGATGATGAACTCCTTACTCTTGTGCTTCAAATGATAATCTCCCCAACACTCAACTCTCCTCACTGATTTGGCTGTGGTGGAAGAAAGGATTGAGTGGAAAGCAACTTGGGAAGGTTAGAGATCAAGCTTCATATGGTGGGAGTGGAGCAACTTGATCTCAACACAAGGGTAGGTAGTTCTCTTCTCAGAAATGTAAGGTAGGAGTGGTAGTTCTTTCTGATGGCTCTCTCCACGAATGAAGAGGGGGTGGAGGAGTATAAATAGCCTCCACACAAAATCCAACCGTTACACACATTTGAGCAATCTCGGTGGGACCGAAGTGGACAACTCGGTGAGACCGAAAGTTCAAATAATGTGAACGTTGGGGTTTTCGGTGGGACCGAATATACAATCTCGGTTAGTCTGATTCGTGCAATGACAAGAGCATGCCAGTTTCGGTGGGACCGACTTCATCATCTCGGTGACACCGATTTGATGACAGAAGGTTACAGAAGCTTGGCAACTCATGTTTCGATGAAACCGAGTTCAGAATCGGAATATCCGAGTTTACTAGGGTTTGACTTATGGCTGAGGTGGTTCATCTCGGTGTGACTGAGTTTGGATTATCGGTGGGACCGAGATTACTTGTGAGTGTATATGGCAGTGAAAGTTGCTGATAGTTTAGGAGATGTATCACTAAGCACTTGAGCAACCAGATCATCATCATAACCTCATCCCCTTTTAATAGTATTGGCTTTTCCTATGGACTCAATGTGATCTTGGATCACTAAACCAAAAATGGAGTCTTGAGCTTTTGCCAATTCTTGCCTTAGCATTTTGAGGGGTCCACTTCTTCAGTCCTTGCCATGCCCATATCACTGAACTTCTCTGAAATGATTCTCAAGTAACTATTAGTTCAATGATATATATGTTGTTATTAATTGCCAAAACCACCCGGGGATTAGTTGCACTTTCACTCGGGCATCCCCAAGCTTAGCCTTTTGCTAATCCTTATTCCTTCATTGATCGTGATCTCACCCAAAACTTGAAAACTTCAATCACACAATACTCAACAAAACCTCGTGAGATCCGTTAGTATAACAAAACAAATATTTACTTTATGTATTGTAGCAAAACAATTAATATTTTGTAATTGTATTATATCTACTGTATTCTAACTTTTCCATGGCAAAAAATCTTCAAAAGAAACCATAGATCAATCAAAACAAGCACATAACACAACGAAAACAGAATCTGTCAAAAACAGAATAGTCTGTAAAGACGCGATTTTTTATCATACTTCTGTAACTCTGGAAATTCTGAAAAATTAGGAAAACGTTGTAAATTTGTATCCAGATAACGTGTAAAAAATTCAAGAATTTGTCGCGCTCCAGTCATCGTCAGAAATTCTAACAATGGACACAAAAGTTTCTGAATTTCAACGCAATGAAATCAACTATTAACCAAATTATCCCAAAGGCTTTGCTTGGCACATACACTAATTTAAACCACAAAAAACATCTAACTATAGGTATAATTGGGTAATTTATTGAAAACAGCAAGAAAACCCAAAAGAAAAAAGATACAAGTTGGGTTGCCTCCCAACGAACGCTATCGTTTTATGCCCTTAGCTAGGCAAAACACATAGATCTCAAGTGTTGTCATCCTTGGTCTTTTCCACTTTAGTGAGGGCCTTTTCAAACCCGGAAGGCTCTTTAAGCTTCCCCAAATTTTCTAGAAAAGAAACTATCTTGAGATCCAAAATATCCAACCATTTATTGCAAAGAGTAATCAAAGTATTCATGCGATTTAGACTTCCACCAATATGTTTAATAGGTTCATTATATTTTTGCAACTCAACCAAATGTTTATGCAAATCACCCAATTTGTCTAAGATTTGAACCCCTTCTGGTGTGACCGAAAATCCCTTTTTAGTGGCCGAATTCCCAATATTTCTTCCAAGATTTCATAAGCACCATTATCATCAAGCTTAGTGAAATTTCCTTTAGCGGCAAAATCTAAGAGTTGTCTATGATGCAAAGCCAATCCTATGTAAAAATTATGACGCAAAATCTTCGCGTCCCCCTTTAGTTTGAAAATGCAATAGGATTCCATTAGCCTATACCAAGAATCTTTCAAATTTTCTCCTTGTCTTTGCTTGAATTATAAAACTTCAAAATCTGGTGAAAAAGGAGGGGTAGTCATGCTAGCCAATGTGAATAGAAAACAAGAACGCGGATAGATCTGGCGAGAAAACGACAAACGAAAAAAAGGGCGAATAAAAACGACAATTTTTTGTGAAGTGTGGGAGATGAAAACGAGAGGCAAATGGAAAATAATATAAATTGCAAGGAGATGAGATTTGTAATTAGGAACCTGATAGATGTTGATGATGTCTTCCCGACAAAGGCGCCAGAAATTCCTTTTGATGTCGCTTGAAGCTACGTCGGTATTTCCTCAAAGAGGAAGGGATGATGCAGCACAACTACGGTAGGTATTTCCCTCGAGGATGAAACCAAGGTTACCGAACCAGTAGGAGAACCATACAACACTATGTAAATGGTACCTACACACAAAGAACAAATACTTGCAACCCGAGTTGTTAAAGGGGTTGTCAATCCCTTTCGGGTAACGGTGCCAGAAATTGTCAAGTTGACGGGATAAAATTATAGTAGATTGAAAGATGCAAATAAAAGCAAATAAAATGCAGCAAGGTGTTTTTGTGTTTTTGATAATATAGATCTGAAAATAAAAGTTGCAAAATAGAGGAAAAATCAAATAGCAATATAGATCTGAAAAGTATATGATAGGAAAATAGACCCGGGGGCCGTAGATTTCACTAGAGGCTTCTCTCAAAAATAGCAACAGTGGGTAGACAAATTACTGTTGCACAATTGATTTAAAAGCAAATAATTATGAAGATATCCAAGACAATGATCATGTATATAGGCATCACTTCCAAGATTAGTAGACCGACTCATGCCTGCATCTACTACTATTACTCCACACATCAACTGCTATCCAGCATGCATCTAGTGTATTAAGTTCATGGAAAAACGGAGTAATGAATAAGAACGATGACATGATGTAGACAAGATCTATTCATGTAGGAATAGACCCCATCTTTTTTATCCTTAATAGCAACGATACATGCCTGCCTTCCTACCCCTTTTGTCACTAGGAAAGGACACTTCAAGATCAAACCCATCACAAAGCACCTTTTCCCATTGCAAGATAAATAGATCAAGTTGGCCAAACAAAACCCAAATAACAAAGAATAAATATGAGGCTATAATAATCAAGAATGTATATTATATCAAGGCAAATCTGATCATAAACTCACAATTCATCGGATCCCAACAAACATACCGCGCAAAGTCATTACATCAAATAGATCTTCAAGAGACCAAGGTATCGAGATACAAAGAGAGAAGAAGCCATCTAGCTACTGCCTATGGACCCGTAGGTCTGTGGTAAACTACTCCTGCATCATCGGAGAGGCACCAATGAGGATGATGAACCCCTCCATGATCGTGTTCCCCTTTGGCGGAGTGCCGAAAAAGGGCTCTATATTGGATCTCGTGGTTCTGGAACTTGCGGCGGCTGGAATAAAATTTCATCGACTCCCCAAGGGTTTCTAGAATATTGCGGTATTTATAGAGCAAAGAGGCGGTGTAGGAGGCCACCGAGGTGGGCACAACCCACCAGGGCGCGTCCAAGTGGGTTGTACCACCCTCGGTGCACCCCACTGGCACTTCTCTGGCCCACTGGATGTCTTCTGGTCCAAAAAAATCTCAACAAAGTTTCGCTGCATTTGGACTCCGTTTGATATTGATTTTCTGCGATGTAAAAAAAAGCGAAAAACAGCAACTGACACTGGGCACTATGTCAATCGGTTAGTCCCAAAAAATGATATAAAATGATTGTAAAACATCCAAGAATGATAATATAACATCACGGAACAATAAAAAAATATAGATACGTTGGAGACGTATCCATGGATAGGCCAAGTACTTCTTCGCATCCACTCTTTACCGAGCAAGGCGAGGAACCGAACAAGTACGTTACAAAGAATCATCTATTCGGCATGCAAAGAGCTTTGAATGATCGCATCGACCTACTCGCCAGCGACTTGTGACAACACGAGATCTGTGCAAGAGAATACCTCGACCACAAGCTTTCCACACAAATGGATGATATTGACACAAGGATGTCTACTCAACAGGCGGATAATGATGCACGGATGGAGGAGATTTGTGCCTTGTTGGTCAACTATTCTTCTACGACATCATCATCATCAAGACGGCGCCACTCCAGTCGACATTCTTCAGAATATTCTTCGGATGCAAGTCTTCCCCAAGTTCGTTCACATCGTCGTCAAGACCATGAAGATCATCAAGCTCCCGATACCCATTTAATGGCAATTTTTTACAAGACCACCTCCGGGAACGTGAATGGCTACATCGTCAAGCTAATGATCCAATGGAACAAGAGCAAGCTCCACGACGCCAACCTCAACAACAGCCTCAACAATAGGATCATCAAGATGGTGATGCCATCCGACAAGCGCAACAACGCCATAATGGACAAGCCCTTGAAGCCCAACATGTCCTAAAAGAAGCAACCCAAGCCATCCGCCCACACAACCGGGAACAAGATGAGGCCATCCAATGAGAGCGCCAAAAAGAAGTCACACATCTTGAGGAGCGACAAGACATGAGGAATCATGCAACAATTCCATGCCCTCAACGTCAAGTACATCAAGAGTAGCTCGAGCATCAAGAGAAACATATCAGGCCCAAGATGCGATTCTATCCCAATCACGTGACACTTACGTGATTGGGGCACAACCGCATTTCGGGCGCTTAGCAAGATGGATATCATTACATCGTACCATTACATACATACATGGGGGATACAACAATACATACAAGACACATGAATACAACAACAATACAATACAAGGCATCCGACTATGGATACAAACATGAAAAGCACAATGACATCCATCTGCTATCCCAGGCTGCCGACCCGGAACCTAACCCAAGACTGAAGAAGAAAGAACTCCAACACAACGATCAACGCTCTCACGGCAAGACATCGGAAACCTGCACCTGCAACTGTTGTTGTAGTATCTGTGAGCCACGAGGACTCAACAATCCCGTAACCATGGGTAACAAGACTGTCAAAGCTTAATGGGTAGGAAGAGGTAAAGTGGTGAGGTTGCAGCAGCGGCTAAGCAAAAGTATGGTGGCTAACTTACGAGTACAAGAATAAGATGAACATCTACGCAAACGGTCGCAACTAGTAGTGATCGCTAAAGATCCTGAACTACCTACGAGACAAACATAACCCCACCACGTTCTCTTCTCAAAGTGAAAAGAGACAGTCACGGTTACTCACACAGTTGTGTGTTTTACTTCGGATCCTCTGTCAAGTTTTCTACAACCGAACATTAACAAATTCCAATCTGCCACATAACCGCGGGCACGGCTTTCGAAAGATCATAACACTGTAGGGGTGTCCCAACTTAGCCCATCACAAGCTCTCACAATCAGCTAAAGTGATAAATATAATATCATCACCCCTTATCTTAGGGAAATCCGATCAGGCTCGGCATCTCGGTGCACAAGACATTTCGACAACGGTAAAACAAGTCCAGCAAGACCTCCCGGCGTGCCGACACCCTGATAGTAGCCGCGCATATCGTCTCAGGCCACGACCGGATGAGCACAACGTATAGCAGCCAAACCCCAAGTTTCCAAGGGGGCGCGCCGCACACGACTTTATTTGGGACCAACACCATCAGCACTGGCCCCCCTGCTATGTAGAAGAATCCACGGGTAGCGCTAACTCCCTAGGCAAATTAATTAATTAATTAAGTTGTTATTATGAGCAAATTAAAACCAATGTTGGGCCTTGCTGGAGGAGTTTTATTCAAAGACGAAGTGTCAAGGGGTCCCCATATACCCAACTGTGTAAGGAACGCAAAATCAAGGAACATAATGCCGGTTTATCGGCGCCTAAGGTGGCATGAGTGGAACAAAACACAGAGCAAAAGGCCAAGCCTTCCACCCATGCCCAGTATATAGGTGTGTTAATAATAATAATAGATATGGTGATATTCTAACAACAAGTTCCCTCCTGGAACGATCTTCATCTTCACCTGCAACTATCAACGCTATAAGAGGGGCTGAGCAAGCGGGTAACATAGCCAAACAATGGTTTTTGCTAGGAAGGTGTCAAAGGTTAGAGGTTTCATGGCAACAAGGAGAGGGGCTGACAATAATATGGGTAGCGCGACATATAACGATAGCATCGAGACAACTAAGCAAAGGCAATGATAGTAAAGGTATCCAAGGGTATGATCATCTTGCCTGAGATCCCGCAAGGAAGAAGAACGGATCCATGAAGAAGACGGAGAAGAAGCCTTGAAGAAGAACCACGGGTAGACGAACGAATCCTCACGAACGCAACGGAACAAGCACTAACGAGAAGAAGCAAGCAATATGGTAAACACACAACACAAGAACATGACAATATGCTCAACCAAGTATGATGCATAACAAGTCTACATATGAAGCACAACAAGGCTATATAGGAAGCACAGAAAGTCTATACAGGAAGCATTACATGGCAAGGTAGGAAGCATAGAAAAACAACACAAGTTTATATGATGCAATACATGGCAAGGTATGATGCACTGCAGATGCACTTAGGATGCATTACATGACAACATAGGAAGCACACCAGAACAACACAAGAAACATGACAATGTGCTCAAGCAAGTAGGATGCAAGACAAGTCTATATATGATGCGAAACATGGCAAGGCAGGAAGCACTCAAAAATAACACAAGTCAACAAGTTTAAATGAGGCCGGAAACTACATATTTCAAATCCGGTAAGTCCTCATATGCATAGTTTGAAATTAGTACAGATCTGCACAAACCTTAAGTTAAAGTTGTTAAACAGCAATTTAACATGCACCATGATGATCTACACGAAATTCTAGTCAAGTTTCATATAAAGTTCATTTAATTCCGAGCTACGACCTAGAAGATATGAGCAAAACAAGTTAAGCATGGCAACGGTGCAAGATGCACCCAAACATCAAGCAAACTCACTCCAAACATGAAAACAACATGATATTATGATTCTATATGCAAAATCACACAAGTTTCTTATAAGGAACACTCCAAACAGAGGAACAGGCTAAAAGATACACATGAAACAAGATATAACAACAAGCTGAAACTAACAGCCACATAGCAACTTGGAAGCAAGATATATATACTCTACAGCACTCAAACATGGTGACAAGAACCATGGACATGAAGTAGACATATACTACAGCAAACAACTCCATTGGAGCATCTCCATAGGAGGCATGGATCAATAGCAACAAGCTACAACATTTTGATCATGACAATAAAAACCTGACAGCAATATTTTATAGCAACTTGAGAGCAAGAAATAAATAAGCTACATCAAGCCAATTGAGCAAGTAAGGACATGAATGGATAGGCAACAACATATACAACAAGTAAAGATCAATGGACACCCCAAAACTAACATGGATTTGCCTAGGGCATCAAGCAAACATAGCATCAGGATATTACAGATTCCAGACTTAGTGAAATTTCACTAAGTGTTAAAACAGCAATAACAACATGGCATGTTTGCAAGCATGTTTAAGTCAACACAAGGCATATCATGGAAAGTTACATGCACCACATCAAAGAACACATCATGGAGAATCTAAAACATCTAGGCATGTGACATGGGGACAAACACATCAATAGCAACAAGCTCCTCAACTAGGCATCTCGTAACAAGTTTCAGAACATAACAGCCAAATGCACTTTTGCAACGGAGATTAACATTGAAATATGAACTCTAACTTGCATGCTATAGCAACCAACATGTAGAGCATCTCATGATGAACATTTTGACATATCATATGCATCATTTGGATAAACATGCACCAAGTTATCATATCACAAACATGGCAACAAAATAACAAGTAGCAGCAGTTTATAACAAGTAGCACACTTGCAACAGATATTAGAGCATCTAGATTAACTCAAATGAGCATGGCACAATGGAACAAAGTGTAGAGCATATCACCACGATCATTTTGACATATCATTCACACAATTTGGACATACACACAAGAAGTTATCACTATGCAAAGTATGCATCAGAAATTAAAAACAGCAAAAGACTTAGACAAAAAAAACAACCTCCGGGGGATGGACATGTCCGAATCCACTGGACGTGTCCGGCTGGCTGGACACGGGCCCACGATCAGTGACACGACTGGAGGAAAACGTCGGACATGTCCGGCTCCTCCGGACATGTCCGCCGCGACGTAGAGGAGGCAGAGGAAGGTTCGGCCATGGCGGGCTTGGAGCCGGGACGACGACGTGGTGACGAGAGGAGGCTGGCGAGGCGCGGACGCTCGGATCCGAGGCTGGCGAGGCCGAATCCAGCGGCACGCGGCGTGGGCTCGCCGTCCTTGACGAGGAGAGGGCCGGCCGCGGTAGAGGAAGCAAGCACGGGGCGACGGCGCGATGTTCTCCGGTGAAGCGAGGCCGCAGGGCAGGTGGTGATGGGGACGGAGGCGCGGACGAGGTCCTCGCCGGCGGCAGAGCTCCGGTGGCCGGCCGGGGAGGGCGGCGGCGACGGAGATCGGGCCCTGCCCGATCTAGACGAGGGAGGCGCGCGGGGAAGATCGAGCGACGGCGGCGGCACGAAGCGGGATCGGGAGCGGGCTTCGGGACCCAGATTGGGCCCTTCGGGGCCCGGTGCGGCTGGAGGGCGCTGAGGGGCGCGGCGAGACGTGGCTTCGGCCACATGGAGGCGCGTTATTGGCCGCGTCGAAAGCTGGCGGCGGGGGGAGCCAAAGGGGCGCTGCCAAGTGGCGTTGGGGAGGTGGCCAGCGCCGAAATTGGAGGAGGAGGGGCTGGATGTGCACGGAATTTGAGGAGGAGGAGGAGGAAGGTAAGGGAAGAGGTTAGGGGAGTCCATTTTTGGCATGGAGGGGCCTTTATATAGGGAAGAGCCATGGGTTTGGGGGTTTTGGAGCGTTCCGGAGCCATCATATCGCGATCCAACGGCAACGGAGCGAAGGGGAAGTTGGTTGGGCCTAGAGGGAATTAGTGGGCTGTGTAGAGTAGTTGGGCTGAGGTGAGAGGAGAGGGAGAGAGGCCCGCGGGGGTTTTCGGAGACCGAAAAGGTCCGACGAAATAACCGGCGACTAGTGCCGCTATATATATCCGTTGGGTTATCAAACGAGCTCCGAATGCGATGAAATTTGGAAGGCAGCCTATCTACACTATAATAAGACCACACGCCAAGTTTCAACCCATTCCGAGAAAGTTTCTCGGCCACTCAAAAAATAAATATTCGGAGGCACCGCGGGCGCGTGCAAGTGTGTCTGGGCTCAGAATGGACAACAGAGAGGACGAGGGAACTCGTACAGATGCAAGTTTTGAAAACATGCTAATGCAACACACATGATGACATGGCAAGATGCAACACGCAAGCAGATGACAAGGCACTAACAACGAATAACTGGCTGACACCTGGCACACCGGTCTCGGGGTGTCACAACACTCCCCTACTAACAAGAGATCTCGTCCCAAGATCTTAGGAACGAGACGGAAGGGAAAAGGAAGAACAAAGTTCATCGAGGACAAAAGAGTGAAAGCAAAGAACCTTGAGGGTTGAACAACGGGAAAGAAGGATAGAACGGAGATGAATGAGATTTGCAAAGGCTTCGTTAAAGAAGAGGAACAAGTAATACGATGAGAACCCAAAAGGTTGAAGGAATAAGAATGAATTCGAAACCACTCCGGTTAAAAGAGATGGAAAAGGAATCTCCACGAAGGAATTCGGGCAGCACTCTGACTGAAACTGAAAGAAATAGCACACCGGTTGAACAAGAATGAAATAAGACAAGAAACTGAGAATATGGAACGATACTTGACGAGAGTAACAACACAAAGTCCCTGAAAGAGTGGAAAGAAATCAATGAAAAGGGCGGAGAAGAAGATGACAACTTGAGCACGAGTGACATGAACAAGAATTTATAAGAGAAAGACTTGAACGGAGTTGTTGAGAAAATCAAGAACAAAAGAATAAGCTTGTTTTGGACTTACATAATCATCTCAAAAGTTAAGGTGAAATATGCCGCAACCAAAGATTGAATATATGAGAATGAAGAAATGCAAAACTCCACTTCAAAAGAATACGGAGAATTAATTGCACTCGAGAGGCAAAAGAATAAGAATGCTTGAGCTGCTTCAGAAGAAATTTGCAGAATACTTGAAGATTGAATTATCTCAAGAGGAACCACCATGAAGAACTCCGGTAAAATGAAAGGATGATGAAATAGAAATGACGGACGAAAAGAATAAGATTAGAGTCTTGCGATGATTTGAAAGAGCTTCCGACGAGATAACCGAGAAAATTTGAACTCCGGAAAGAAAAGATTAAGGCACTTGGAACTAGAATTTATTCATGAAGAATAAACTCCGAAGGGAAGGATTAAACAACTTGATGAAAAGAATAAGAATTATGTTATGCTTATCCTCCACCAATTAAATTGATGAGAAGCAATGGATTCGCATACTACTTATTCACGATGAAATGATTAAAGAGGGATATATCGCGAACTTGTGAAAAATCTTTATGAACCACCGGTAGGATTGGAATAAAATGAATGGATCGATATGATAGCACCGGAAAAGAACTGTTGAGCGAATCACCGTAAGAATTGAAGCCGAGTGAATAAAATGAATGAACCACCGGGAAGAATTAATCGAATGATGAAAAGAACAAACCACCGAGAAGAATTACAATCGAGTGAAGAACGAGAATGACCACCTTAAGGAATGAAATTGAACGATGCAAGAGGACAAGCCACCGTAAGAAATTGAAATTGAGTGAACACAAGAGAATGACTCTCTGGGAAGAATAAAGCACTTGGGGAATTTAGATGACGAGCACGAAGAGATTGAGAACTGATTAAAGAATACTTGAACAAGCACCGGAGAGAATGTGAGACGAACGAAGAGGCATCGATGAAGAATATTTAGAGGACGAAGTTGAAAACTGAGAACGAAGAGATCTTCTGAAATGATGGCCTTCGGAGGAACACAAGAAAAGAATTCATGAAAATACTCCGGATGAACGCAATGAGGAAAAAGGTTGAACCACCAATGAACGAATTAAAAGCGATCTTGGAGAAGGCACATGACTGATGGAATCCATACTTACGTCACACTTGAAAAGAATTTCGGAACACTCCGGGAAATAAAAGAGTCAGGTAAGATCCTGGGAAATACCTGTGGGTTATGAGCCCACCGAAGAGAAAACTCCGTTGAAAGGATTGAAAAGGAGATAATGCATCGGAACGATTAAAAGACTCAAAGGAGGTGACAACCTCGAATTAATTGAAGGCAACACGAATCTTGTGAGATATCTTCGCAACTCCGGGATAATAAAATGGCGAGAGACGAACGAGCAAGGGAAAAAACACTTGAGCAGAGGGAAAAGATTATGAAGAACACCGGATACTAATAGAATTGGAACCACCGGAAAAGAAGAAGAGGTGAAGAATATCAACCGAGAGGAGAATTCATCGGAGAAGAAAAGAGAAGAATGGTGACAAGCTAGACGAGAATTCACCGGTTGAAATAACTGAGGAAAGAATGCAAAGGATTCACACGAGTAGGATGGATACCCGATTAAGGAATCCGGCTCCGAGAAGCAAAAGGGTGGGCGGGTGGGAAAAAGAAAGACCACAATGGACGGGGAAAACACCGTCGGTTAAAAAGAACCGAGGGTTGAACTTGCAAAGAAGAAGAGGGTTGAATCCACTTGATGATAGATGCACGAGATGAAAGAACTAACAACACAACGAACGAAAACTAACCACGTGATCCTAAAAAAATTTGAAGGGGAAGAGGAGCAATTCAAAACACCTACGTCAAGATTCCTCACCAGAACGACGAAGGGGCAGGGGAGTAAAAAGAATTCCTACTCTCCGATATAACTAGACTCCGAAAAGGTTTTCTGCTAGACTCAACAACGGCCAAACTACGATCAATCAAGGGGGCTCCTATGGTCGGTCGAGGCTCTGATACCAACTTATCAGGCCCAAGATGCGATTCTATCCCGATCATGTGACACTTACGTGATTGGGGCACAACCGCATTTCGGGTGCTTAGCAAGATGGATATCATTACATCGTACCATTACATACATACATGGGGGATACAACAATACATACAAGACACATGAATACAACAACAATACAATACAAGGCATCCGACTACGGATACAAACATGAAAAGCACAATGACATCCATCTGCTATCCCAGGCTGCCGACCCGGAACCTAACCCAAGACTGAAGAAGAAAGAACTCCAACACAACGATCAACGCTCTCACGGCAAGACATCGGAAACCTGCACCTGCAACTGTTGTTGTAGTATCTGTGAGCCACGAGGACTCAGCAATCCCATAACCATGGGTAACAAGACTATCAAAGCTTAATGGGTAGGAAGAGGTAAAGTGGTGAGGTTGCAGCAACGGCTAAGCAAAAGTATGGTGGCTAACTTACGAGTACAAGAATAAGATGAGCATCTACGCAAACGGTCGCAACTAGTAGTGATCGCTAAAGATCATGAACTACCTACGAGTCAAACATAACCCCACTGTGTTCTCTTCTCAAAGTGAAAAGAGACAGTCACGGTTACTCACACAGTTGTGTGTTTTACTTCGGATCCTCTGTCAAGTTTTCTACAACCGGACATTAACAAATTCCAATCTGCCACATAACCGCGGGCACGGCTTTCGAAAGATCATAACCCTGCAGGGGTGTCCCAACTTAGCCCATCACAAGATCTCACGATCAGCTGAAGTGATAAATATAATACCATCACCCCTTATCTTAGGGAAATCCGATCAGGCCCGGCATCCCGGTGCACAAGACATTTCGACAACGGTAAAACAAGTCCAGCAAGACCTCCCGGCGTGCCGACACCCTAATAGTAGCCGCGCGTATCTCGTCTCAGGTCACGACAGGATGAGCACAACGTACAGCAGCCAAACCCCAAGTTTCCAAGGGGGGGGGGGGGGGCGCCGCACACGACTCTATTTGGGACCAACACCATCAGCACTGCCCCCCTGCTATGTAGAAGAATCCACGGGTAGCGCTAACTCCTTATGCAAATTAATTAATTAATTAAGTTGTTATTATGAGCAAATTAAAACCAATGTTGGGCCTTGCTGGAGGAGTTTTATTGAAAGACGAAGTGTCAAGGGGTCCCCATATACCCAACCGTGTAAGGAACGCAAAATCAAGGAACATAATGCCGGTTAATTGGCACCTAAGGTGGCATGAGTTGAACAAAACACCGAGCAAAAGGCCAAGCCTTCCACCCATGCCCAGTATATAGGTGTGTTAATAATAATAATAGATACAGTGATATTCCAACAACAAGTTCCCTCCTGGAACGATCTTCATCTTCACCTTCAACTATCAACGCTATAAGAGGGGCTGAGCAAGCGGGTAACATAACCAAACAATGGTTTTTGCTAGGAAGGTGTCAAAGGTTAGAGGTTTCATGGCAACAAGGAGAGGTGCTGACAATAATATGGGTAGCGCGACATATAACGATAGCATCGAGACAACTAAGCAAAGGCATTGATAGTAAAGGTATCCAAGGGTATGGTCATCTTGCCTGAGATCCCGCAAGGAAGAAGAACGGATCCATGAAGAAGACGGAGAAGAAGCCTTGAAGAAGAACCACGGGTAGATGAACGAATCCTCACGAACGCAACGGAACAAGCACTAACGAGAAGAAGCAAGCAACACGGTAAACACAAAACACAAGAACATGACAATATGCTCAACCAAGTATGATGCATAACAATTCTACATATGAAGCACAACAAGGCTATACATGAAGCACAACAAGTCTATACAGGAAGCATTACATGGCAAGGTAGGAAGCATAGAAAAACAACACAAGTTTATATGATGCAATACATGGCAAGGTAAGATGCACTGCAGATGCACTTAGGATGCATTACATGACAACATAGGAAGCACACCAGAACAACACAAGAAACATGACAATGTGCTCAAGCAAGTAGGATGCAAGACAAGTCTATATATGATGCGAAACATGGTAAGGCAGGAAGCACTCAAAAACAACACAAGTCAACAAGTTTAAATGAGGCCGGAAACTACATATTTCAAATCCGGTAAGTCCTCATATGCATAGTTTGAAATTAGTCCAGATCTGCACAAACCTTAAGTTAATGTTGTTAAACAGCAATTTAATATGCACCATGATGATCTACACGAAATTCTAGTCAAGTTTCATATAAAGTTCATTTAATTCGGAGCTACGACCTAGAAGATATGAGCAAAACAAGTTAAGCATGGTAACGGTGCAAGATGCACCCAAACATCAAGCAAACTCACTCCAAACATGAAAAAAAACATGATATTATGATTCTATATGAAAAATCATACAAGTTTCATATAAGGAACACTCCAAACGGAGCAACGGGCTAAAAGATACACATGAAACAAGATATAACAACAAGCTGAAACTAACAGCCACATAGCAACTTGGAAGCAAGATATATGTACTCTACAACACTCAAACATGGTGACAAGAAGCATGGACATGAAGTAGACATATCCTATAACAAACAACTCCATTGGAGAATCTTCATAGGAGGCATGGATCAATAGCAACAAGCTACAATATTTTGATCATGACAATAAAAACCTGACAGCAATATTTTATAGCAACTTGAGAGCAAGAAATAAATAAGCTACAGCAAGCCAAATGAGCAAGTAAGGACACGAATGGATAGGCAACAACATATACAACAAGGAAAGATCAATGGCCACCCCAAAACTAACATGGATTTGCCTAGGGCATCAAGCAAACATAGCATGAGGATATTACAGATTCCAGACTTAGTAAAATTCACTAAGTGTTAAAACAGCAATAACAACATGGCATGTTTGCAAGCATGTTTAAGTCAACACAAGGCATATCATGGAAAGTTACATGCACCACATCAAAGAACACATCATGGAGAATTTAAAACATCTAGGCATGTGACATGGGGAGAAACATATCAATAGCAACAAGCTCCTCAACTAGGCATCTCGTAACAAGTTTCAGAACATAACAACCAAATGCACTTTTGCAACGGATATTAACATGGCAATATGAACTCTAACATGCATGCTATAGCAACCAACATGTAGAGCATCTCATGATGAACATTTTGACATATCGTATGCATCATTTGGATAAACATGCACCAAGTTATCATATCACAAACATGGCAACAAAATAACAAGTAGCAGCAGTTTATAACAAGTAGCACACTTGCAACAGATATTAGAGCATCTAGATGAACTCAAATGAGCATGGCACAATGGAACAAAGTGTAGAGCATATCACCACGATCATTTTGACATATCATTCACACAATTTGGACATACACACAAGAAGTTATCACTATGCAAAGAATGCATCAGAAATTAAAAACAGCAAAAGACTTGGACAAAAAAAACAACCTTCGGGGGATGGACATGTCCGAATCCTCTGGACGTGTCCGGCTAGCTGGACACGGGCCCACGATCAGTGACACGGCTGGAGGAAGACGTCGGACATGTTCGGCTCCTCCGGACATGTCCGCCGCGACGTAGAGGAGGCAGAGGAAGGTCCGGCCATGGCGAGCTTGGAGCTGGGACGACGAAGTGGTGACGAGAGGTGGCTGGCGAGGCGTGGGCGCTCGGATCCGAGGTTGGCGAGGCCGAATCCAGCGGTAGGCGGCGTGGGCTCGCCGTCCTTGACGAGGAGAGGGCCAGACGCGGTAGAGGAAGCAAGCACGGGGCGGCGTCACGATGTTCTCCGGCGAAGCGAGGCCGCATGGCAGGTGGTGATGCGGGACGGCGGCGCGGACGAGGTCCTCGCCGGCGGCAGAGCTCCGGTGGCCGGCCGGGGAGGGCGGCGGCGACGGAGATCGGGCCCTGCCCGATCTAGACGAGGGAGGCGCGCGGGAAAGATCGAGCGACGGCGGCAGCGCGAAGCGGGCTTCGGGACCCAGATCGGGCCCTTCGGGGCCCGGAGCGGCCTGCGCGGCTGGAGGGCGCTGAGGGGCGCGGCGCGACGTGGCTTCGGCCACGTGGAGGCGCGGTATTGGCCGCGTCGGAAGCTGGTGGCGGGGGGAGCCAAAGGGGCACTGCAAAGTGGCGTTGGGGAGGTAGCCAGCGCCGAAATTGGAGGAGGAGGGGCTGGCTGTGCACGGAATTTGAGGAGGAGGAGGAAGAAGGTTAGGGAAGAGGTTAGGGGAGTCCATTTTTGGCATGGAGGGGCCTTTATATAGGGAAGAGCTTAGGGTTTGGGGGGTTTTGGAGCGTTCCGGAGCCATCAGATCGCGATCCAACGGCAACAGAGCGAAGGGGAAGTAGGCTGGGCCTAGAGGGAATTAGTGGGTTGTGTAGAGTAGTTGGGCTGAGGTGAGAGGAGAGGGAGAGAGGCCCGCGGGGGTTTTCAGAGACCGAAAACACCCGACGAAATAACCGGCGATTAATGCCGCTATATATATCCGTTGAGCTATCAAACGAGCTCCGAATGCGATGAAATTTGGCACGCGGCCTGTCTACACTATAATAAGACCACACGCTAAGTTTCAACCCATTCCGAGAATGTTTCTCGGCCACTCACAAAATAAATATTCGGAGGCACCGCGGGCGCGTGCAAGTGTGTCTGGGCTCAGAACGGACAACGGAGAGGACGAGGGAACTCGGAGAGATGCAAGTTTTGAAAACATGCTGATGCAACACACATGATGGCATGGCAAGATGCAACACGCAAGCAGATGACAAGGCACTGACAACGAATAACTGGCTGACACCTGGCGCACTGGTCTCGGGGTGTCACAGAACAAGAACCTCCACCATAGCAAGAGCGTCATCACCCACTACAAAAAAACACTTCCGTGATAATACGTGTTTGTCACAGTAGGTCACATTTTCTGTCATGCATGTACATCCATGAAGATTTGATGACAGAATCAAGATAGTCATACCTGTGCTGTTGTAGAAGTGTTCGATGACAATACGAAAAATATTATCACGGAAGTGCTCATCTCCATGACGATAAATGGCTCGTCATGTAAGTGCTTTCGTCAAGGGTAACCGACACGTGACATCCACCATAACGGGTCGCCGTAAGCTATCGGGTCCGGTTTTGGATCCGATAACCCACTAACAGCGAGGACCAATGGGAATTTTCCACGTGTAAAATTCTCATTGGTCGAAGGAACCACGTGTCAGCTCCTCATGCGGATAGATGTCAACCAACCAAAGGACAGGAGGCGCCAATGATACGTCGACACGTGACACGGCCTAACAGGGGCCCATTCAGGTCAAAAGGCCGGCCCGTTTGACTTGGTCAAAGGATAATGGGCCGACCCATCGAAAGCCTGCTAACGGCCTGCTCGCATATAGCCTATTCGGGCCTGATAACTCACAGCCCATTATGGCCATTCTGAATTCGTCCCACTAGCTTCATCTGGGCCGTCCAATATGATTCTAGCCCGTTGTAACTTCCGGCCCATGTACGGCCCATGGCGTCTTTCGACCCATATGAGGCCTTTGTAATTCTTGGCCCATTAACGGCCCGTAGTGAAACTGGCCCATAATGAACAGTATATCGCTTCATACTCTACTTTGTTGCAATACCCTTTCCTCTTCAAGAGAAAGGCCAACGCAAGCTCAAGAGGTAGCAGGAAGAATTTCTGGCGTCGTTGCCGGGGTGATCTACGCCAAGTCAAGGCATACCAAGTACCCTTCATAAAACTCTCATCTCTCACATTTACATTATTTGCCATTCGCCTCTCATTTTCCTCTTCCCCGTTTCTTAAACGATTTTCGAGAAGATTAGCCTTCTTTTCGTTTGACTTTTTCTCGTTCGATCTTATGTTTGCTCGTATTGCCATGTGCCTTCTATTTGCTTGCATCTTCGCTTGATAAAAATCTATTTGTGGATCATCATCCACTTGTTAATCTTTTTAAAAGATCCAATTATGTTGAACCAATTGCTAGTGAGTTGAGTGCACTAGATTATCTTTATGAGGTTTTGCTTGAAACTCGTGAATCTAAAATTTGTGATGAAGTGTTGAAAGAAGAAAATTATAAAGTGATTCACAATATCTCCTTGAATGAAAAGCATGATTGCAATGAGGTTATTATAAATTCTATTAATGTCAATTGTGCTAATGATATGCAAAACCCCAAGCTTGGGGATGCTAGTTTTGCTATGTCCGCTACTTGCAATGATCATGATTAGGGTGATTCTTCTTATGATCTTGAAAATTTATTTAATCCCCGTGATGAATGTAAGATTGATAATAATGTTTGCAATAATATTGAAAGTGGGTTTTGGGAAAGTGTCAACTTTAGATCCCACATATTTGGAGAATGTTCAATCTTATGAATTTTTTGATAAAAGTGGGTTTGGAGAGGTCATGACTTTAGATAATGTTAATCCCACTATTTTGGAAGAGTGTCAACTTCGCATGCATGTGGATCGTGTTGAGAATATATTTTGTGATAGCTATATTGTTGAATTTGCTTATGATCTTTCATGCAATTATTATGAGAGAGGAAAATATGGTTGTAGAAATTTTCATGTTACTAAATTATCTCTCATTATGTTGAGGTTGCTATTGGCTCTTTCTTCTTTCTTCACTACTGCAGGATGCTGCTAACACGATACTACGATGAGAGACCCTTCGACGAAACTGTGTGCTATGCCATGATCGCAAATGAGGGTGTAAAATCATCAAAAAAGGTGCAAAACATTTGCAATGGAGGATGCATCAAACACGGTTCAGATTTTGGTTGCGTGTGCGATGGTGGGCATACGGTTCAGTTCAATTGACTGTTTGCGATGAGGAGGAACAAAAGAAACGGGCTACCAGATGAAAGTGTGTGCGATGTACAACATACAGTTCAGACGGATGAACTATTTGTGATTAGGCAACACAAAAGAAACGGTCAGCCAGATCAAGGTGTGTGCGATATACGATATGCGGTTCACTCGGATGAACTGTTTATGTTGAGACAACAGAACATAAACGCTTCAATATAAGAAGATGTGTGTGATACGCGTGATACGTCTCCAACGTATCTATAATTTTGATTGTTCCATGCTATTATATTATCCTTCTAGGATGTTTTATGGGCTTTTATATACACTTTTATTTGATTTTTGGGACTAACCTATTAACCCAGATGATGCGGAGCATCCTAAGGACATCACCATGTCAAGAGTCCGTTTGGCAAGTGACACGTGCGACCTCTACTTCTCATACATAAATGTGAATCATCGCCTTTACACGTGTTCACTTAACCCCTTCGAGGATGGTATACTACTTGACACTCCACTCGTGTGCATACATAGGTATTGTTGGAACCCCATGGACGAGGAGGAGGAGTGCGAGCGGAAGTGTACAACTACACCATCCGCGAGAGAAGCATGGAAGAGAAGGAAGAAGAGGAATCTTCCCAGCGCAGAGATAGATGTACTACCGGTCCAACTACCGGTCCAACTACCGGTCTGCCGGTACTACCGCTCCAACTACCGGTCAACTACCGGTCTACCTTCTGTGATCGACCGGTGCAAGGCCGGAACTTCAGCTAAACCGCAAAAACCGGTACTACCGGTCCCAGGACCTGTACTACCGCCCTGCCTGCGCCCAGTTGAAGGGTTTTCACCCATGTATCCCCCAACTTACCCCTAGACTATAAGTACTCCTTCCCTTCCATCTTTTAGGGTCAGCATTGGTTTAGCTCATATGTGAGATAGAGCTTTGCTCATCCATTACGAATCTACTCCCCGAGAGAGACCGCGGCCCCTCTACGGAGAAGATCCACCTTGGATTCAAGACCCCTAAACGGGAAGATCCTTCGCGGATTCAAGACCTCCTCTTGGAGATGAACTCTACCTTGTATCTTTCCCTTTGTTGTTCATGTACCTTGTGATCTTGTGTGTTTGATTGTCTAGTGGATGTGTGATTGGACTTGTTCTTGAGTGTTTTCTCTTGTGTTCTCCCCTGTGTGCTCCTCTTGTTCTAGGGGATTCCCTCCATTTCGTGAAAGATCGGCCATCTAGGGTTCCACCCTACATCATTATGGTATCAAGAGCCACGGTTTCTCACGAATTTGGAGCCCCCTCCACCGTTTTCTACCGTTGTTTTGTGTGATTTCGTCCAAAAATTCGAAAATCCCCACCAAAAATAGCCCCAATTTTTTTTGTGATCTGTTGGTTTGTTGATGTTTTGTTGAGTTTGATCCATGGATTCGTTGTGTTTCGAGTGGATCTAGCTTCCCCACAAGTTTCCTCACCTTCCATCCACGAAATCCATCAAATTTTGCCCCCGAAATCATCCATTTCCGCCCCAAAATCCATCCCGATCCAGATCTATGAATTTTCCCGACACCAGCGGTACAACCGGCCCCCAAGGCGGTACTACCGCCCCCATCACCTGGTAGCCAAAACTGGTGCCCCAGGATGCTCCAGGAGCGGTACAACCGCCCATGCAAGCGGTACAACCGCCCCTCCCAGATTTCGCCTCGGCTGATTGACAGTTTTGACCATAACTTTCACATCCGGAGTCCGATTTTCGCGTTCTTTAGCTCGTTGAGTAGCTATTGACATCCCCCATCCACCTAGATAGGTTCCATAATTATTTGACTCCATCATATTTTGTGGATTTTGGCATCTTTGCCTAGGGCTTCCACCATATCATCCGCATAACCACCACCGACTTCCGCAACCTAACCATTTTGTTCCCATACCATTTGTGGTTGCTTGAGTAGTGATTTGATTCTCCTAAGATGTTTAGGCTACTTAGGGACAATTGATTCTTCATCAACCACCACCACCACCACCACTTCCGCATAGCCTAGCCCACTATACATAGCCAACGAAACTTAACCCAATTTTGTGTGAGCTTGTTTGAGTTGTGGCTTGTGTCTCCTAAGGTGTTTCGGCTACTTAGGGACCGTGACTTCAACTCCAACATAGTGTATAGCCCATCATTCCACTTCTGCAACCACCGCGGCATTGCTGCTACCATCATTTGACATTTGTCCTTGAGATTTTGAGTTGTGGTTTTTCCGTTTCCTAAGGTGTTTCGGCTAATTAGGAACACGTCTACATCAAGAGCACTGCATCTCATCATCATCATCATCATCGGATGGTAACTTCGACGACATCATTGTATATTCCCCTTGCAATTGCATTGTTAACCCCTAGCCCATTTTGCGTCACTTGCCTATCGAGACTAGCCTTTGAGTATTGCCGGCAACGTTACTTGTGCACATTAGTGATCATACTTCCCATAGCATACATACCATATCATCCTGGTATCATCATATCATCTCTTGTGTCACAAGATTGTTCTTGCATATACACAATTGCTATCTTGGTTTGTGCATCGTGGCCATAAAAAAAGAGAATAAAGCTTTTAAGCAAAAAGAGAAAAGCAAAGAAGCTTGTAAGCAAGAGCCATAGCATCGCATCATATGATATCATATCCGATCATTTTGGATCATACCACCGGAATACCATACATATAGCATACTTGGGATAGAAGTCATTGCATTTTGCTTAGTAGGTTGTGCACAAGTTCGTATCCGCCTATTGTGCAATCGCGCTAGCGTCTCTCTAGTGTTGTGCAACAAGAGCATTTTCGTGGATTCCACATTTTGGCTCATTCCTTGGTTGCACGACCCCTTTTATCTATCCGTGTGTGTGTTCCCGTGTGCCACATATTGCTATTGGTCTACTTGTTTCACTTGCAAATTTGTGAATCTCTTTCAACTTTATTGACTCTTGCTAACATTTTGCATCAAATTTTTGTGCCACTTATCCTAACCAAGCCACTCAATAAGCTTTACTTGATAGGTGTGAGTGAACAAGTCCGGTACCAATTCCACTATTCTATCATTTCACATTGAGTAAAACGGGATACATCCTCAACGTTGGGAAAAGGTAACTTGGTATTGTTTATATCATCACCTACTCACCTTTGCTCGAGTCTTGTGATGGATAGGCAAAGCATTTCATCTACTTCAGTCTACAACAACAACGACAAGTTCGATGCCATGATGAACCACTTGTGTGCCAAAATGGATGCTCAAATGAAGGAGCTCAAAGCCCTCATCAAGAACCGCAAGAGGTCTCCCTCATCTTCGAGAAGACGCTCAAGTGCACATCCTTCCGAGCTACCATCTTCGACGAGATCACATCGACATCGACACCATCAACGACAAGAACGTGAAGGTCATGAGCTCAACACCAACAACCGCTCAATGACTTCACCATGTACCTTGGCATCTTCGCCAAGCGACTTCAAGGCATCTTCGCCTTTGGACATCCGACATCTTCGCCAACAAGCACCCCAAGCTTATGCTCAAGAGAAGCTACCCAAGCTCAAGTCCGCGACTTCCACGAGCTACTACAACCTCAACAACGAACACGAGATTCCTTTCTATGGGACTCAAGACCCCGAGGAGTATCTCGAGTGGGAGCGCAAGATGGACGACTACCTCAAGCTACATCAAGTTCCCTACGAAGATCAAGTGAAGTGCGCCACAAGAAACTTCCACGACAACGCGTCAACATGGTGGCTTCACACACCTTCGACGAGCTTCAACGTGAATTGGCCCAAGATGAAGAGAGCTTTGCGGCGAGAGTTCGTGCCTCCCACCTACACGGAACAACTTCTACGCCAATTGGAGAACACCATTCAAGGATCCAAGTCCATCGACAAGTACTTCAAGGAGATGAAGATGGCCTTGCGACGAGCCGGCATGGACGACCCCATTTCGATGAAGCTCCACTTCATGATGGAATTGCACAACGACATGTACAAGACTATCTTCCTTGAGAACTACAAGTCCCTCGACGACAACTACATTGGTGCTCTCAAGGAGGAACAAGAACTAATGAAGGCCAAGGCTTCTCCACCGCAAGCAAACTTCTCGAAGACCAAGCTCCAAGACGACGAGCATGAGGGTAGTACCACCACGATGTCCAAGCCCAACGATCTCCAAGACGATGCTCCCAAGTTTGACTCCACCGCCATCCCTCTTTGTGGCATTGATGATGCCGAGTCTACTTCGACTCTTTTTCAAGATAGTGCGGCGACGACTATGACTACGGAGCCATTCGAGGCTCAAGCTTCGGAGGCGAACGACATGGTGACGAGCAAGGATGATGCTTCCATCTTAGGAGGCGAGAGTGATGATGTGCCATCTTCGGCCTTCATCCACGGCGACGATGACGAGATGGTTGAGCATGGGATTTTCCCTTCGACCACGGCGGCGTATGATGACTTGAGTGACTTGTGCCACCATATTGAGAGTGAGAGCGAGTTCACCACTAGCCCCTATATTATGAGCTGCCCCGATTCCCATGTGAGGAGAGCCACAACCCCCACCACTTGAGTGAGATGAGTGACTCCACCATATGTGAGTTTGAGTGCACCTACCTTGAGGGAGTGAGTGAGCCACCACATAGAGAGAGTGAGATAGTTGATAGGTCATGTGAGGCCACTTTCAACACTAACGACTTGACCTCTACCTCTTTTGTGTCTTCTCATTTAATGCTAGGTCCCACATATGATGACGCGCCGATTCTCAACGACTTCGTCCTTCCATTGGACAAGACGATGGCCATGGTGGAATATGATGCACCCCCACATGGTTCCATCAAGATGACGATGATGACCACCTTTTGGCCTTTTCCACCTCACCTACACCACATGAGTGGAATGAGAAAGGTAACAAAGGTGAAGGTGATGCTCTCGTCCCACTAGTGGACTATGTTAACATTGATTGCTTGCGTGATGTTGATCCACCTATTGCCATGCTTCATTCTAGTATGATTTCCCCATGCGATGATTTACCCATTAATGATGAGTTTGATGATTGCCATGTGGAGTCTATTAGTTGTGATGCCATGTTGCATAGGATTTCTTGTGATAATTCTCACGGTCACATCATGTTTGACAATCCACTTGACTTGTCATATGCTATGCATGAGATCAAAAATATGTCATATTTGCAATCTCATCATAGTAACTATGCATATGCCATTAAGATAAATCCAATTTGCACTTATGGCATAGATGACAAGCCCATGGTTATTGGCATTTGTTTTTCTCGTGATCATATTGACATGCTACCTTTGCATCATTTATCTCATATGCCATGCCATGATTACCTAGCTTCGGACATGCATTTTTTTGGATGTTGTTCCACTTCTCCATATTATGCTTCCACTATTGCTCATGAGGAGACCCCCATAGTTTCCTCATAAATTTTAGGAGATTTTGATCCATCCCATCCATTTCATGATCCCCATGCTTGTGTGCACAATATGCTCCTCATAAATGCCAATGCTATTGTTGTGCCACATACTTGCTCTAATTTGTGTCCCCATCGTGCTACACATGACAACTATTCTTTCATGATGGATGACATATTTCTCTATCGTGCCTCAAATTTCTTTGAGCGATGCTTATCTTGTGCTAACTCTAACATGCACATACACATCATGATGGATGATGTGTACATTTACCACGCACACACTTTCTTTGGCTTGTGTCTCTTTTGTGTAGGTACCCATTCGTACTCGTCAACTTCACAAACGCACGAGTTGACGAAACGAGCTCTAGAGAGCAACGATGACTTGGGATATCATGGCTTATCCTTCCAACTGCTCCCTTCGCGCAAAGACTTCGCGCATTTCTTCTACATGGCCCTCACATGGTTATGGGTTATTGTCAATTATATCTCTTATGCCCCTCTTGCCATGTTCACTTTGCATGATATGCTCATTTATATGCCTTTTCCATGCATTTGTGACCCATGCTTTGCATTACACATGATGATTGATTCTCATACTTGTATGTGTATTTGCAAGCTTGGTGGAGATATTGCTAGTTATTGCCATGATGCCTTTGTACCCCATGCCTATTATGATGCTTTGATCTTGATTTGTGCTCGTGCTTGTGATATGTCGTGTGCATTGCTTATACCTACTATTTGCTCACATGACATGATTGCTATGAACTCATCTAGTGTGTTGCATCTTCGCTCCACTAGTTTGCACGACATGATTGATATTGCTTGTTGTCATATGTCTCCACATGTTGCCTCTCTCATGCGATATGATTGTCCATGCATTGAGCGCAACCATGATGTTAGTCTTGCCAATGAGATTGCCCCCATAGCATTCTCGCATTTATTTGGAGATTTTGACATATTTCTTGTGAAGCATGCTTGTCTTATCTCTTTGCACCATATGCCTAGTGCCATGAATATAGCCATTGTTGCATCATATTATTCATGCACTTTTGCTCCTAATGGTTATGTGCAAGAGAAGAGAACCATCATAATGGATGATGTGTTTACCTACCATGCACATACATTTTTTGTTTTGTTGTGTGCATGTGTAGGATACTTGGACTTCGTGTCGACTTCCACTTCACGTGAGTTGACCATTCGAGCTCTTGAGAGCGAACCACCTTTGTTCACGACGCTTCTACATCGCACTTGCTTGTGCTTCGGCATTGTGAAGGACGCACAAGGACACACTTTCAAGGTGATATCCTTCTCTTTCGAGACACCCAAAACCATGAGCATGGATATTGTGGATCACACTACATGTGTTGCTTGCACCATGAGACTTCTTTGTCATCTTGGACCCCTTGATTGCACACATGTTAGAGATCTCGCTTCAACTTGTCATTGTCACATTGCCATGCTTCATGATATATATGCCTTGTGTGTTGCATCCAACTTGTTGCCTACTTTCTCATATCACATGTTTGGTTGCACCAATGTCATCCCTTCACATATGCCATGTCCCTTTGCTTGTCACATGTTTGACTTGATTGCCTCACACATGATGTACAATTGCTCTTTCTATTGTGTTGAGTGCCACATGATTTTCACTACACCCTATGCACATTATGATTGGATTGTCTTGCACTTGACTCATGTGCTTAGACACTTCATTTTCCTTGGTGTTTTGAATGATTCTTATGCCTACCATAGACCTTTCATTGAGCGCTTTATGCATGCTTGTTATGACCATGAGGTAGATGCTTATTCTCTTGTCACACATATATGCATCACTACCTCCCAATTGCATACTTGGCCCCATGATATCTTTTCTTGTGCTCAATTGATGTGTTTACACGCCATGCCACACCCCTTTGTCACACCCTATGCTATGCTTGATGACAAAACTTGTTGGGTCAATCACCTCTTGAATGCTTGGTTTTGCACTAACGCTAACCACATTTGTTTTTCCAAGTGTTTGTTATCCTTGCTCCTTTTGAAGGAATCACTAGCTGGTGCGACATTGGAGAGTGCCCATTTCGAGCTTCAAGATGATGAGTGCTTGGTGATCGACCGCTTCGACATGGCGAGGCCACCTCTTTCCCATGGTGATTTGGCTTTCGATCTGAGGTCGGATCTTTTGCAAGGGGGAGGGGATGATGCGGAGCATCCTAAGGACATCACCATGTCAAGAGTCCGTTTGGCAAGTGACATGTGCGACCTCTACTTCTCATACATAAAGGTGAACCATCTCCTTTACACGTGTTCACTTAACCCCTTCGAGGATGGTATACTACTTGACACTCCACTCGTGTGCATACATAGGTATTGTCGGAACCCCATGGACGAGGAGGAGGAGTGCGAGCGGAAGTGTACAACTACACCATCCGCGAGAGAAGCATGGAAGAGAAGGAAGAAGAGGAATCTTCCCAGCACAGAGATAGAGGTACTACCGGTCCAACTACCGGTCCAACTACCGGTCTGCCGGTACTATCAGTCCAACTACCGGTCAACTACCGGTCTACCTTCTGTGATCGACCGGTGCAAGGCCGGTGCAAGGCCGGAACTTCCGCTAAACCGCAAAAATCGGTACTACCGGTCCCAGGACCGGTACTACCGCCCTGCCTGCGCGCAGTTGAAGGGTTTTTCACCCATGTATCCCCCCAACTTACCCCTAGACTATAAGTACTCCTCCCCTTCCATCTTTTAGGGTCAGCATTGGTTTAGCTCATATGTGAGATAGAGCTTTGCTCATCCATTACAGATCTACTCCCCGAGAGAGACCGCGGCCCCTCTACGGAGAAGATCCACCTTGGATTCAAGACCCCTAAACGGGAAGATCCTTCGCGGATTCAAGACCTCCTCTTGGAGATGAACTCTACCTTGTATCTTTCCCTTTGATGTTCATGTACCTTGTGATCTTGTGTGTTTGATTGTCTAGTGGATGTGTGATTGGACTTGTTCTTGAGTGTTTTCTCTTGTGTTCTCCCCTGCGTGCTCCTCTTGTTCTTGGGGATTCCCTCCATTTCGTGGAAGATCGGCCATCTAGGGTTCCACCCTACATCACCAGAGCCCAGCGCCAGTTTCTGTTTTTTCCTTGTTTGTGAGTTTTGCAGAAAAGGAATATCAAACAGAGTCCAATTGACGAGCCAATATTTGATGATTTTTTCTGGACGAAAAGAAGTCCCCGAAGTAAAATAGTTGGGCCAAGAGAGCCACGGGCTGCCCACGAGGGGGGGGGGGGGGCGCCCACCCCAAGTGGTGGTGCCCCCCTATCTCGTGGACAGCCCGGAGACCCCCCTGACGTGAGACCTACGCCAAAATTCCTATAAATACCGAAATCTCGAGAAAGTAACCTAGATCGGGAGTTCCACCGCCGAAAGCCTCTGTTGCCACCGAAAATCAATCTAGACCCGTTCTGGCACCCTACCGGAGGGGGGAATCCCTCTCCGGTGGCCATCTTCATCGTCCTGGCGCTCTCCATGACGAGGAGGGAGTAGTTCACCCTCGAGGCTGAGGGTATGTACCAGTAGCTATGTGTTTGATCTCTCTCTCTCTCTCTCTCTCTCGTGTTCTTGAGATGGCATGATCTTGATGTATCGCGAGCTTTGCTATTATAGTTGGATCTTATGTTGCTTCTCCTCCTTTACTCTCTTGTAATTGATTGAGTTTTCCCTTTGAAGTTATCTTATCGGATAGAGTCTTTAAGGATTTGAGAACACTTGATGTATGTCTTGCACGTGCTTATCTGTGGTGAAAATGGGATATCGTATGATCTACTTGATGTTTGTTTTGATGATCAACTTGCGGGTTCCGTGACCTTGGGAATCTATGCATAGGGGTTGGCACACGTTTTCGTCTTGACTCTCCTATAGAAACTTTGGGGCACTCTTTGAAGTACTTTGTGTTGGTTGAATTGATGAATCTGAGATTGTGTGATGCATATCGTATAATCATGCCCACGCATACTTGAGGTGACAATGGAGTATCTAGGTGACATTAGGGTTTTGGTTGATTTGTGTGTTAAGGTGTTGTTCTAGTATGAACTCTATGATAGATTGAACGTTACTACAGACTCTTGAATAGATCGATCAGAAAGAATAACTTTGAGGTGGTTTTGTACCCTACCATAATCTCTTCGTTTGTTCTCCGCTATTAGTTACTTTGGAGTGACTATTTGTTGCATGTTGAGGGCTAGTAATATGATCCAATTATGTTATCCTTGTTTAGAGAACTTGCACTAGTGTAAGTATGAACCCTAGGCCTTGTTTCCTATCATTGCAACACCGTTTATGCTCACTTTTACCACTTGCTACCTTGCTGTTTTTATATTTTCTTATTACAAAAACCTATATCTACCATCCATATTGCACTTGTATCACCATCTCTTCGCCGAACTAGTGCACCTATACAATTTACCATTGTATTGGGTGTGTTGGGGACACAAGAGACTCTTTGTTATTTGGTTGCATGGTTATTTGAGAGAGACCATCTTCATCCTACGCCTCCCACGGATTGATAAACCTTAGGTCATCCACTTGAGGGAAATTTGCTACTGTCCTACAAACCTCTGCACTTGGAGGCCCAACAACGTCTACAAGAAGAAGGTTGTGTAGTACACATCAATCTCTTTTCTGGCGTCGTTGTCCGGGAGGTTAGTGCTTGAAGGTATATCTTTAGATCTTGCAAACAAATCTTTTAGTTTCTTGTTTTATCACTAGTTTAGTCTAAAAAAGAACACTAAAAAAATAGAATTAATGTTACCTCATATGCTTCATCTTTTCAATATCTTTCGTGACAATGATTTGAAGGAAAATTGTGCTCAAGTACTAGAAGAAGAATTACATAGAATGCTTGGCATAAAATATGTGCATGATTGCAATGTTGTTAATGTGAATCCTTTGATATCCATGATGCTAATGATATGCAAAGCCACAAGCTTGGGGAAGCTATGTTTGATGAAGATGATATTTTTAGTCCCCTAAGTTTTGATGAGCAAATTTATTATGATGAAAGCATGCATCCTATCTATGATGATTATTGTGATGACTTGTATGCTATCTATGATAACCATGAAACTTGTCATCATGATTTTAATTTTCAATTGGATTATGCTTCACATGATAGCTATTTTGTTGAATTTGCTCCTCCCACTACTACGAATGAGAAGAATTTTGCTTATGTGGAGAGTAGTAAAATTTCTATGCAAGTAGATCATGGAAAGAATGCTTTATGTGCTGGTTATATGGTTGAATTCATTCATGATGCTACTGAAAATTATTATGAGAGAGGATCATATGCTTCTACATATTGCAATAATATCAAGTTTCCTCTCTATGTGCTTAAAATCTTGAAGTTATGCTCATTTTCCCTTCCTATGCTAGTTGATTATCGTTCCCATAAGTTGTTTGCTTACAAAATTCCTATGCATAGGAAGTGGGTTAGACTTAAATGTGCTAGCCATATTCTTCATGATTCTCCCTTTATGTTTCAATTTTTATCTTTTATGTGAGCATCATTGAAATCATCATGCCTAGCTAGGGGCGTTAAACGATAGCGCTTGTTGGGAGGCAACCCAACTCTATTTTATTTTATTTGCTTTTGCTTATGTTTAGGAATAAATATTGCATCTAGCTTTTGTTTAGATGTGGTTTTGTGTTTTAATTAGTGTTTGTGCCAATTAGAACCTTTGGGAAGACTTGTGTGAAGTTTATGCGATCATGTTGTAAAAAATAGAAACTTTAGCGCTCACAAGATTAGCTACCATTTTTTTACTGGAGAGTGCTTTTTAGTTGATTATTTTTGTAGATGATTAATAGAAAAATTCCTCACGTCCACCAATTTATTTGGGAATTTTTAGAGTTATAGAAGTATTCGAAAGTTATAAATTGCTACAGACTGTTCTGTTTTTTACAGATTCTATATTTTGTTGAATCTATGAGTAGTATCGGAGGGTATGAACCATAGAGAAGTTGGTATACAATAGATATTACACCAACATGAATTTAGAATGAGTTGACAACATTACCTAAGTGGTGGTTTTATTTTCTTATACTAACGGAGCTTACGAGTTTCTATTAAGTTTTGTGTTGTGAAGTTTTCAAGTTTTGGGTAAAGATTCGATGGACTATGGAATAAGGAGTGGAAAGAGCCTAAGATTGGGGATGCCCAAGGCACCCCAAGGTAAAATTCAAGGACAACCAAAATCCTAAGCTTGGGGATTCCCCGGGAAGGCATCCCCTCTTTCGTCTTCATCTATCGGTAACTATACTCGGGACACGGGCCCTAAGGGACCGCGTTTCAAAAAAAAAAAACTATACTCGGGACTATATTTTTATTCACCACATGATATGTGTTTTTCTTGGAGCGTCATGTATGATTTGAGTCTTTGCTTTTTAGTTTGCCACAATCACCCTTGCTGGACACACCTTTTTGAGAGAGATAAATATGGTCTAGAATTTGTTAGAATACTCTATGTGCTTCACTTATTTCTTTTGAGCTAGATAGTTTTGCTCTAGTGCTTCACTTATATCTTTTAGAGCACGGTGGTGATTTTATTTTGTAGAAATTGTTGATTTCTCATGCTTCACTTATATCCTTTTGAGAGTCTTTTAGAACAGCATGGTAATGTGCTTTGGTTATAAAACTAGTCCTAATATGATAGGCATCCAAGATGAATATAGTAAAAACTTTCATACAAAGTGTATTGAATATGATGAGAAGTTTGATACTTGATGATTGTTTTGAGATATGAGGATGGTGATATTAGAGTCATGCTAGTGGAGTAATTATGAATTTAAGAAATACTTGTGTTAAAGTTTGTGATTCCCGTAGCATGCACGTATGGTGAACCGCTATGTGACGAAGTTAGAGCATGAGGTATTTGTAGAGTGCCATCCTTTGTGTGGAGGTCGGGGGCGCGCGATGGTTAACTCCTACCAACCTCCCCCTAGGAGCATGCGTTGATTGCTTTCTTTTGATGACTCGTAAATTTTTGCAATAAGTATATGAGTTCTTTATGACTAATGTTGAGTCCATGGATTATACGCACTATCACCCTTCCACCATTGCTAGCCTCTCTTGTACCGCGCAACTTTCGCCGGTACCATACACCCACCATATACCTTCCTAAAAACAGCCACCATACCTACCTATCATGGCATTTCCATAGCCATTCCGAGATATATTGCCATGCAACTTTCCACCGTTCCGATTGATATGACACGCTTCATCATTGTCATATTGCCATGCATGATCATGTAGTTGACATCGTATTTGTGGCTAGGCGACGATGCATAATTTTTTCATACATGTCACTCTTGATTCATTGCACATCCCGGTACACTGCCGGAGGCATTCATATAGAGTCATACTTTGTTCTAGTATCGAGTTGTAATATCGAGTTGTAAATCAATAGAAGTGTGATGATCAACATTATTAGAGCATTGTCCCAAAGAAAAAAAAGAAAAGAAAAAGAAAAAAAAGAAGGAAAGGCCAAAGAAAAAAGAAAGCCCCCCCCCCCCCAAAAAAATAAAAAAATAAAAAAGAAGGGACAATGCTACTATCTTTTTCCACACTTGTGCTTCATAGTAGCACCATGATCTTCATGGTAGAGAGTCTCTTGTTTAGTCACTTTCATATACTAGTGGGAATTTTCATTATAGAACTTGGCTTGTATATTCCAATGATGGGCTTCCTCAAATGCCCTAGGTCTTCAAGAGCAAGCAAGTTGGATGCACACCCACTTAGTTTCTTTTGTTGAGCTTTCATACATTTATAGCTCTAGTGCATCCGTTGCATGGCAATCCCTACTCACTCACATTTATATCTATTGATGGGCATCTCCATAGCCCGTTGATACGCCTAGTGGATGTGAGACTATCTTCCTCCTTTTGGTCTTCTCCACAACCACCACTCTATTCCACCTATAGTGCTATATCCATGGCTCACACTCATGTATTGCGTGAAAGTTGAAAGGTTTGAAATTTTTTGAGTATGAAAACAATTGCTTGGCTGAAACTGGGGTTGTGCATGATATGAATATTTTGTGTGATAAAGAGGGAGCATAGCCAGACTATATGATTTTGTAGGGATAACTTTCTTTGGCCATGTTATTTTGAGAAGACGTGATTGCTTTGTTAGTATGCTTGAAGTATTATTATTCTTATGTCAATATAAACTTTTATCTTGAATCTTATGATTCTGAACATTCATGCCACAATAAAAAGAATTACCTTGAGAATTATGTTAGGTAGCATTCCACATCAAAAATTCTGTTTTTATCATTTACCTACTCGAGGACGAGCAGGAATTAAGCTTGGGGATGCTTGATACGTCTCCAACGTATCTATAATTTTTGATTGTTCCATGCTATTATATACACTTTTATATGATTTTTGGGACTAACCTATTAACCCGGAGCCCAGTGCGAGTTTCTCTTTTTTCCTTGTTTTCGAGTTTCGCAGAAAAGGAATATCAAAAAGAGTCCAATTGATGAGCCAATTGCTGATGATTGTTTCTGGACCAAAAGAAGCCCCCGAAGTAAAAGAGTTGGGCCAGGAGAGCCACGTGCTGCCTACGAGGGTGGGGGGCGCGCCCACCCCAAGTGGTGGCGCCCCCCTATCTCGTGGACAGCCCGGAGACCCCCCTGCCATAAAACCTACACCAAAAATTCCTATAAATACTGAAACCTCCGGAAAGTAACCTAGATTGGGAGTTCCGTCGTCGAAAGCCTCTGTTGCCACCGAAAACCAATCTAGACCCGTTCTGGCACCCTGCCGGAGGGGGAATCCCTCTCCGGTGGCCATCTTCATCATCCCGGCGCTCTCCATGACGAGGAGGGAGTAGTTCACCCTCGGGGATGAGGGTATGTACCAGTAGCTATGTGTTTGATCTCTCTCTCTCTCTCTCTCTCTCGTGTTCTTGAGATGGCACGATCTTGATGTATCGCGAGCTTTGCTATTATAGTTGGATCTTATGTTGCTTGTCCTCTGATACGTCTCAAACGTATCTACTTTTCCAAACACTTTTGATATTGTTTTGGCCTCATTCTTGCATGATTTGGACTAAACTAACCCGGACTGACGCTGTTTTCAGCAGAGCTGCCTGTATGGTTTATTTGTGTGCAGGAAAACGAATTTTTAGGTATCTCAGAAAAATCCACGAAAAATCACAGAAAATCCACGCACCCGAAGGAACCAGGAGCCAGAAGCGGGGCCAGAGGGGGGCCAGGGGGTGCCCAGGCGCCCTGTGGGCGCCCCCCCTGGGCCGCGCCGGGGGGGCGCCTGGGTGGGTCCCACACCCCCTGGTGCCCTACTTTACCTCGTATTTTAACTCCCCACGCAGAAACCCCAGATCAGAAGTTCTTTCGTAGTTTTCCGTCGCGGAGCCGCCGCCACCCTCTGTTCTTCCTCGGGAGGGCTAATCTGGAGGCTGAATTGGCCTCCGGAGAGGGGAGATCGTCGCCATCGTCATCATCATCACCACTCCATCATCCCTCCATGACTTCCCCTTTCATGTGTGAGTAATTCCCCTGCTGTAGGCGAAGGGGATGGTAGGGATTGGATGAGTTAGATCATGTAATAGTTTATCAGATCGTTGGGGGCATGTTGCCTATCATCTACTATGGTGTTTATCATCTTTGCTACAACTTGTTATTCTTAATGCTTGACACTTAGGGCCCGAGTGCCATGATTTCAGATCTGAACCATATGTGTTTGCATGTTTATATTTGTGTTCGTGATCCTATCTATGAGTTGTTTGCACCTGTTACGGTTCGGAACCGGCGATCCCAAAAGTGACAGCTTGGGACACCAAAGGGGATGGTCCGTAGTTTGAGGATTACATGTATCCATTGAGTTCATTGCTTTGTTCCGGTGCTCTTTGACAGGAGCACCTTAATATCCATAAGTTCCTTTTGGCCCCGTTCGTAGCGGGATGGTAGGATAAAAGATGTTGTGCAAGTTCTTATTGCAAGCACGCACAACTACCTACGGGATACATGCCTAATGTTTGATATTTGCCTAGATGATCATTACTTTTCCGTGTGTCGTGCCCCAAGTTAGAATCTATCTCATCCATGCAGCACCCAACCATCCATCTCCCTAGCCTACAGTGTTTTAAATCCTGCTTGTCACTAGTTGCCACTTTTGCCATTTACTACTGCCATTTACTTTTGCTGTTTACTTTTACTATTACTATCATCACTATCATATCACTGTTACCACTTATCTTTTGTTGCAAGTAAGTATATTTCAGGTGCGGTTGAATTGACAACTCAACTGTCAAAGCTTATAAATACTCTTTGGCTCCCCGTGTGTCGAATCAATAAATTGGGTTATTCTTACCCGCGAAGACTATCTCGATCCCTTACGGTTGAGGGTTATCAAGTACCGTTTTCTGGCGCCGTTGCCGGGGAACATAGCAATATTTACAAGTCTACTTGAGGTATCCTACCTGCTGCACTTCATCCACTATGGGTAAGAAAGGAGACCCCAAGGTTCCGATTTTACTATCCACTACAAGAAGAGGTACTGCTCTGAGCACTAGTGCTACACTTGATTCACCTTCCGTTATGAGTAAGTTTGCCTCACCACCACCACATGATGCTCCTACTGAATCTGTTACTATGTCTGATACTCTTGATGATGCTTCTACTACTTTTGATGATATTAGTTCGCTTGGTTATGCTCTTGAGAAACAAATTGTTGCTGCTGCAAAAAAATCTGGAATTGAACTCCCTGTTACTCGCTACCCTATTGGTGAAACTTATGATTATCCTGATTTGAGTAAACTCAAGGAGAGTCTCCTTGATGATGATTACTATATACTAGATGAAGATTTATGCAGGGAACTAACAGAGTTTTCCGGCTCTGACCCTGAAGCTATTAAGAAACTGTTTGAAAAACACTCTCTGAAGAACAAAACCGTTCCTAATCCTGAATTTGCTACATCTCCTATATGCATTGATGATCCTGATTATGATTTCTCTATTGATCTTTCACTTATACCTATGGTTGAAGCTGACCCCTTTTATGGCAGAGAAAATGATGATGCTATTGCACACCTGACTAAACTCGGTGAGTTGGGTAGCCTGTTTACCATAGATGAGAAGATACGATACTTTTATGTGACCAAGCTTCTTCCTTTCTCCTTGAAGGAGGGTGCTAAAGCATTGTATGATTCACTCCCATGCGGTTTCATTAAGAGTCCTCAGGACTTAGCTCACTCTTTTGTTGATAAGTACTTTCCTGCTCACATGCAACATGCTGCTTTACAAAGAATATATAACTTTAAATAGTTGCAGGATGAGTCCCTCCCTAAAGCTTGGGGGAGGTACTGCGGTCTGATTCGGGCTAGACCAGGACATGAAGTCCCTAAGAATGAATTAATCGATATATTCTATGCTGGTCTAACTGATGAATCCAGGTCCTATTTGGACAGTTGTGCTGGTTGTGTTTTCAGGAAAAGAACACCGGACGATGCGGAAGATTTAATGGGCAGGATTGCCAAAAACCATGAAGATTGGTCCGTCCCTGAACCACCTCCACCAACAAAGAAGAGGGGCATGTTTGTTGTGAGCCCCGGGGATATGCGAGAAGCACAGAAGTCTATTAAAGAGAAAGGTATTAAAGCTGAAGACATGAAGAATCTACCCCTATTGAGAAGCTGTGTGAGCCTACCACTCACCCTCCTATGGTAGAGGTACACTCTCTTTTAGATTTCAACGCAAGTGACATCCCTCATGGTAAGCCTCCTGATCAATGTTTAGATGAGTTTGATAATTTTATTATGAAACAGAATCATTTTAATGAGAGGATAGAAAGTCAGTTGCATGATAATTCCCTTGCTATCGAAAGACTGCTTGATGTTTTAGATAGAACAGTTAATGATGTTCAATGTCTGGTGAAGCATTTTCATATGGTTCAAACTCAGCTTGATCAAATTTCTAATGTGCAAAGAGATTGCTTGCTAACAATGCCAAACAAGATAATTTGCAGGCTTTCGGGATTAAGACCCGAGGAGGAACTAGCACTCAAGATCCTCTTTATCCAGAGGGGCATCCGAAGAGAATCGAGCAGGATTCTCAAATGCAGGAAGAAGAAATTGTTGGCTCTCCAAAGAAAAAGAAGAAACATAAGGAGACTGACAATTCTAATGATCCTATTGCAGATGAAGAGCCAGCTATTGGTCCCAACAGTGTATCTATCTCCGATGCTGAGACTGAAGACGGTGCTGAACCTGAAGGTAATGATAATGAGAAGAATGATCCGCCTGAAGTTCGAGAAGAAGAAGCACCTGACAAACGTAAGAGGTACACTAAAGAAGACTTCATCGCAAGAAAACATGGGAAGGAAAGAGAACCATGGGTACAGAAACCCATGCCCTTTCCAGGTAAGTCCATCATATCTAAAGAAGAAGAGCATTATAATAAGTTTTGTGAGTGGATTAAACCTCTTTTTCTTCAAATACCTTTGACTGATGCTATTAAGTTACTTCCTTATTCGAAATATATGAAAGATATTGTCACTAACAAAAGAAAAGTTCCTAATGATGCAATATCTACTATGCTTGCTAACTACTCTTTCAGTGGAAAGATTCCTGAGAAGCTCGGTGATCCAGGTATACCCACCATTCCTTGCTCCATAAAGAATAATTATGTCAAAACTGCTTTATGTGATCTTGGAGCAGGAGTGAGTGTTATGCCTCTCTCTCTTTACGAGAGGCTTTGTTTAGAAAAACTAATTCCTATAGATATCTCCCTTCAGATGGCTGACAAGTCAACTGCTGTTCCGATAGGTATTTGTGAGGATGTTCCCGTAGAAGTTGCTAATTGTTTAATTCTTACTGATTTTGTTGTGCTTGACATGCCTGAGGATGGGAGCATGTCCATTATTCTTGGTAGACCTTTTCTTAACACCGCAGGTGCTATTATTGATTGCAATAAAGGGAAGGTTACTTTCCATGTGAATGATAAAGAACACACGGTATATTTTCCAAAGAAGACCGACAGGAGGCATGACCTCAACTCTATAGAGAATATCGAGACCGTGAAAATAGGAGAATGGGACTGTCCACTACATGTGCCTCACAAATATAAAACTATCATGGTAGGAACAATGTCCATCAAGGTAAAGGTTCGGTGATTACTTCGTGAGAGGTGAGACTTTTTGCTCTATATATCGCCTGTTTGTTGGTAAGACTTGATCAACCTTATTAGCAAATATGTTTTATATGGATAAAAAAGTTGAGCTTGTTATGTTTTCATCTGTTTTTAGTTTTGTCCTACTTGCTGTACCAAGTATTTATGTTTTTGAAGCTTCACAATACTACTAACTGCTTCAAGTTTTCAGAGAGTTTCGCAGCTTTTTGAACTTCGAAAAATTTTCAACAGTGAAGTTTTCAGAAAAATTCCAGAAAAATTATAATAAAAATTTCCACGTCGGGAGAGACCCAGAGGGGCCTGGGGCCAGCCAGGGGGGCCACCAGTGGCCCAGGCGGCCAGCTGGCGTGGCCCAGCCCCTGGCCGCGCCCATAGGGCGCTTGGGGCCCACGGGACCCCCCTCCAGGTATGTCTTCTTCCTCCCTCTCTCTCTTTCTCCAAAAACGCGAGTTCTGCACTTGTTCTTTGTGTTCTTGCTGTTCTTGGAGGCGATTCTTCGATCTCTCTCTACAACCCATCATTTGAGCTGAAATTTTGAGCAAATACTCCCTGGTATGTGACTCCTCCACCCCTCCAATTAGATTTTTGATTGGTGGCCTCATTTGTGAGTATTTAGTAGTTCTTGGTGCTGTAGAGATGAGCTTGCATGCATTTGTAGAAAGTTGTTTTTCAAGTTTTGATGCAAGTTTATGCCTTGGGAAAGTGAGTTGAGTAGTTTGCCTTAGCTCACTTTGTTTTAATCCTCGTTTTTGTAAATTGTAAAAAATTTCAGAAATGAGTTTGTTAGGAAGGGCAAAAGGATGGCTTGAGAAGAGGAGGCCCGCACACTCCGATCGAGTTACTAGAGCCACATCTTCACCATCGACTGCTAGGGTGAGCTATAATGAAGATCACGTGCCCCTGGAGTTGTTGGAAGACACAAGTCCAGCACGTGCGATGACATTTCCATGTGATGAATTCATGGAAGCTGCGGGAATCAAGGATGAGTTTTATAATCTTTGTGCTAATGCAGGTTTGACACGACTCGTCACGAGCCGTGTTACTCAGTATCAAAAACTCACCTCCAGTTTCATTAACCTTTTTAGATATAATCCTGATTCAGGTGCTATTGAGTTTAAAATTTATAATGATCTTATCACCACGACTTTGGGAATTTTTTGTGAAATAATAGGTGTGCCGAATGTTGGGAGGACGGCTAGGATGGCCACTCAACCCTCCGAGCTGAAAACCGTCATCAACTCTCTCTGCAGCATGGGTATGAGGGATATTCATCGGTCGAAGATCTCCAGCATCTTGTTTCCTCACCTCAGGAACGGATGGTCTTTTGACGTTGTTCAGTTCGATGAGTTCATGGTCCAGCATCAGTTTCATAACCCCATGGAGGGGGTTGTGCCCGACGAGGAGAGGCACGGTGAGATACCACATTTTCAGGAAGAGACCGCCACCGAGTTTGGTGAAGGGTCTTCCTCTGTTTGGTGTTCGGAACCTTCCTCGTGGGAGACTCCGAGGAGTTCGGTGTATGCGCCAGCATCCTTCTACGACCCTTGGACTCACCACCATACCCCTGGAGCAGGAGGCTCCTGGGGGCAGTAGCTGCTACCAACTTAGGCCAAAAGCCTAAGCTTGGGGGAGTACGTGCCCTTCTCACTTTTCCATTGTATTATCCGTTTTATTCGCTTTGATCTTTTCGAAGTTTTTGCCCGTTCTTCTTTGTTTCTCTATTTGCAAAAACAACAAAAAGATTTTCTCTTTCTTTTTTGCTTTTATTCAACCTTTGAAAAATCCAAAAAGATTTCCTTTCTCTCTTTAGTTTGCTTTGTTTTCAGAGTTCAGCTCGAGTCCATGATGGCATTTAATTATATTTCCTACATTCGATCGTGCAAGTGACAAGCAGTAATGACGAAGATCGACTGAAAGGAAGCAACAAGGAAGACCGGTATGAACTCTTTCTGTTTCTACTTTTGTACATATGCCTGTACTTATGATCTAGAGACCAGCTTGTAACGACATAGTGCTATGTTTACAATGCTCTTTCAGTGGTTCATGCTTTCCTTGTGGCTAGTCTCGAATAACTAGAGTATATAATGTGTTATTAAAATGATCTACATGCATTGCACTGTTCATAGTCTGGTGTACTAAGGTGGTATTTCCCTTTAGAGAATTTTTGGATTGACTTGGCACATGCTTACACATGTTTAAGACTAAAAAAGGTCTACTTTGCCTTGATGATCTTTGAGTTTTAGAATAGTTATATCACTTTCATGCCCGATTCAATGTTGCTTTGTCGCTCTGCATGATTATGACCGTTATTGCTCTCTAGTTGGTCGCTTCCCAGTCTTTTGCTAAACCTCCACCTGTACTAAGCGGACTGACTGCTTGTGCATCCAAAATCCTTAAAACCAGTTATGCCATATGAGTCCACTATACCTTCCTATACATGGTATTTACCTGCCATTCCTAACGAAGACTTTCATGTACCATCTCGAAACTAATCAAAAGCATTTCCTTTTTGTGCCTATGTTTTAGCTCATGAGGAAGTAGTAGTTAATTCATGATCTTTTTAAGTTGGACAAGTTTCACCCCTGGATTGCATGTATAATGTGCAAACCCCTAATACGAAAAGGAACTGGCATTGAGTGCGCCCGGCTCAAAAAAATAATATAACAAACAAACCCTCCTTCACGCTTTGTTCATGAGAAATCACAAAACTTTGGCAGTGATAAACAAAGGAGATTAAGAGGATGTGATCGTCCTCATGTAGGAGCCGTTCCTCGAGACTTGTCCACTCAAAAAGTGATTGAGTTACCTGCTAGCATTCGTTGACGAAATATGCACTTCTCAAAACATGTTTACTTCTGTTTTAAAACCAAGAGCTCTGGTACATGTTTAGTTTTTGTTTCCGACCACGGGTTTTCAACCTTGCCAATAAAAGCCACGGTTCGAGAGTCTCACCTTCTTTCTTCAAAGCACCGACTAGGAGAGCATAATTGTCATTCTGAGTGTAATGTGCATTGTCCCAAAGTATTACATTGTCTTCTGCATACTTGTGATATGATTTATTCTGAAATTCTCAGTTCTAGTCTCCTTTAAAACTCTGGAGGAGTCTCTGCATTTATGTTTTGCTTCACTCATGGAGGCTAGCGAGATACCACCCTAATATGCTCAAGCTATGTGCAATGTAATCTTGTCTTGATTTTCAGTAATATATTATTTACTTTAAGTATTTGTGACTGGTCACTTGAAGGAAGGACTGCTCCTTGCATTGTCCTCATAGTGCTGCTTCAATACTTGCTAAACTCTTTTCGTAGTACATGCTTATATACATCTAATGAAGCAAAAGAGTTTGTCAAATTTTTCTTTGTCGCGTCCAGTTCGTTGAACTGAATTGCTTGAGGACAAGCAATATGCTAAGCTTGGGGGAGTTGATACGTTTCAAATGTATCTACTTTTCCAAACACTTTTGATATTGTTTTGGCCTCATTCTTGCATGATTTGGACTAAACTAACCCGGACTGACGCTGTTTTCAGCAGAGCTGCCTGTATGGTTTATTTGTGTGCAGGAAAACAGATTTTTAGGTATCTCAGAAAAATCCACGAAAAATCACAGAAAATCCACGCACCCGAAGGAACCAGGAGCCAGAAGTGGGGCCAGAGGGGGGCCAGGGGGTGCCCAGGCGCCCTGTGGGCGCGCCCCCCCTGGGCCGCGCCGGGGGGCGCCTGGGTGGGTCCCACACCCCCTGGTGCCCTACTTTACCTCGTATTTTTACTCCCAACGCAGAAACCCTAGATCAGAAGTTCTTTCGCAGTTTTCCGTCGCGGAGCCGCCACCACCCTCTGTTCTTCCTCGGGAGGGCTAATCTGGAGGCTGAATTGGCCTCCGGAGAGGGGAGATCGTCGCCATCGTCATCATCATCACCACTCCATCATCCCTCCATGACTTCCCCTTTCATGTGTGAGTAATTCCCCTGCTGTAGGCGAAGGGGATGGTAGGGATTGGATGAGTGAGATCATGTAATAGTTTATCAGATTGTTGGGGGCATGTTGCCTATCATCTACTATGGTGTTTATCATCTTTGCTACAACTTGTTATTCTTAATGCTTGACACTTAGGGCCCGAGTGCCATGATTTCAGATCTGAACCATATGTGTTTGCATGGATATATTTGTGTTCGTGATCCTATCTATGAGTTGTTTGCACCTGTTACGGTTCGGAACCGGCGATCCCAACAGTGACAGCTTGGGACACCAAAGGGCATGGTCCGTAGTTTGAGGATTACATGTATCCATTGAGTTCATTGCTTTGTTCCGGTGCTCTTTGATAGGAGCACCTTAATATCCATAAGTTCCTTTTGGCCCCGTTCGTAGCGGGATGGTAGGACAAAAGATGTTGTGCAAGTTCTTATTGCAAGCACGCACAACTACCTACGGGATACATGCCTAATATTTGATATTTGCCTAGATGATCATTACTTTTCCGTGTGCCGTGCCCCAAGTTAGAATCTATCTCATCCATGCAGCACCCAACCATCCATCTCCCTAGCCTACAGTGTTTTAAATCCTGCTTGTCACTAGTTGCCACTTTTGCCATTTACTACTTGCTATTTACTTTTGCTGTTTACTTTTACTATTACTATCATCACTATCATATCACTGTTACCACTTATCTTTTGTTGCAAGTAAGTATATTTCAGGTGCGGTTGAGTTGACAACTCAACTGTCAAAGCTTATAAATACTCTTTGGCTCCCCGTGTGCCGAATCAATAAATTGAGTTATTCTTACCCGCGAAGACTATCTCGATCCCTTACGGTTGAGGGTTATCATCCTCCTCTACTCTCTTGTAATGGATTGAGTTTTCCCTTTGAAGTTATCTTATCGGATTGAGTTTTTAAGGATTTGAGAACACTTGATGTATGTCTTGCACGTGCTTATCTGTGGTGACAATGGGATATCATGTGATCTACTTGATGTTTGTTTTGGTGATCAACTTGCGGGTTCTGTGACCTTGGGAATCTATGCATAGGGGTTGGCACACGTTTTCGCCTTGACTCTCCTATAGAAACTTTGGGGCACTCTTTGAAGTACTTTGTGTTGGTTGAATAGATGAATCTGAGATTGTGTGATGCATATCGTATAATCATGCCCACGGATACTTGAGGGGACAATGGAGTATCTAGGTGACATTAGGGTTTTGGTTGATTTGTGTCTTAAGGTGTTGTTCTAGTACGAACTCTATGATAGATTGAACATTACTACAGACTCTTGAATAGATCGATCAGAAAGTATAACTTTGAGGTGGTTTCGTACGCTACCATAATCTCTTCGTTTGTTCTCCGCTATTAGTTACTTTGGAGTGACTCTTTATTGCATGTTGAGGGCTAGTAATATGATCCAATTATGTTATCCTTGTTGAGAGAACTTGCACTAGTGAAAGTATGAACCCTAGGCCTTGTTTCCTATCATTGCAACACCGTTTATGCTCACTTTTACCACTTGCTACCTTGTTGTTTTTATATTTTATTATTACAAAAACCTATATCTACCATCCATAATGCACTTGTATCACCATCTCTTCGGCGAACTAGTGCACCTATACAATTTACCATTGTATTGGGTGTGTTGGGGACACAAGAGACTCTTTGTTATTCGGTTGCAGGGTTGTTTGAGAGAGACCATCTTCATCCTACGCCTCCCACGGATTGATAAACCTTAGGTCATCCACTTGAGGGAAATTTGCTATTGTCCTACAAACCTTTGCACTTGGAGGCCTAACAACGTCTACAAGAATAAGGTTGTGTAGTAGACATCAACGCGGCAAACAGGTCGATAATCAAAAATGTGTGCTAAGACCAATAATAACACACACGGCTGCTGCTAATAAGACGTGTGCGTTGTGCGATGGGATTGCACACAGAACAACACACACACACACACACACACACTCACACTCTCACACACACACACATACACACACACACACACACACACACACACATAGAATGAGACATAGTGCTTTTATTGCAAGGGAACGGGTCACTGGAAGCGGAACTGCCCCAAATACTTAGCAGATAAGAAGGCCGGCAACGTCAAAGGTATATATGATATACATGTTATTGATGTGTACCTTACCAGTGCTCGTAGTAGCTCCTGGGTATTTGATACCGGTGCAGTTGCTCACATTTGTAACTCAAAGCAGGAACTGCGGAATAAGCGGAGGAGGCGAAGGACGAGGTGACGATGTGCGTCGGGAATGGTTCCAAGGTCGATGTGATCGCCGTCGGCACGCTACCTCTACATCTACCCTCGGGATTAGTTTTAAACCTTAATAATTGTTATTTAGTACCATCTTTGAGCATGAACATTGTATCTGGATCTCGTTTGATGCGAGATGGCTACTCATTTAAATCCGAGAATAATGGTTGTTCTATTTATATGAGAGATATGTTGTATGGTCATGCCCCGCTGGTCAATGGTTTATTTTTGATGAATCTCGAACGTGATGTTACACATATTCATAGTGTGAATTCCCAAAGATGTAAAGTTGATAATGATAGTCCCACATACTTGTGGCATTGCCGCCTTGGTCATATTGGTGTCAAACGTATGAAGAAGCTCCATGTAGATGGACTTCTAGAGTCTCTTGATTATGAATCATTTGACACGTGCGAACCATGCCTCTTAGGCAAGATGACCAAGACTCCGTTCTCCAGAACAATGGAGCAGGCGACCAACTTACTGGAAATCATACATACCAATGTGTGCGGTCCAATGAGTGTTGAAGCTCGCGGAGGCTATCATTATGTTCTCACCCTCACAGATGACTTGAGTAGATATGGGTATGTCTACTTGATGAAACACAAGTCTGAGACCTTTGAAAAGTTCAAGGAATTTCAGAATGAGGTTGAGAATCAACGTGACAGAAAAATAAAGTCCTTGCGATCAGACCGTGGGGGTGAATATTTAAGTCATGAATTTGGCACACACCTAAGAAACTGTGGAATTGTTTCACAATTGACACCGCCTGGAACACCTCAGCGTAATGGTGTGTCCGAGCGTCGAAATCGAACTCTGCTGGACATGGTGCGATCTATGATGTCTCTCACCGACTTACCGTTATCTTTTTGGGGTTATGCTTTAGAGATTGCCGCATTCACTTTAAATAGGGCTCCATCAAAGTCCGTTGAGACGACACCGTATGAACTTTGGTTTTGCAAGAAACCTAAGCTGTCGTTTCTGAAAGTTTGGGGTTGCGATGCTTATGTCAAGAAACTTCAACCTGAAAAGCTCGAACCCAAATCGGAAAAATGCGTCTTCATAGGATACCCAAAGGTAACGATTGGGTACACCTTCTACCTCAGATCCGAAGGCAAGGTCTTCGTTGCCAAGAATGGATCCTTTCTGGAGAAAGAGTTTCTCTCGAAAGAAGTGAGTGGGAGGAAAGTAGAACTTGATGAGGTGACAGTCACCCCTCCCGAACCGGAAATTAGCACGGCACGGGAAATTGTTCCTGAGGTGCCTGCACCGACAAGGGAGGAAGTTAATTATGATGATCATGAAGATTTAGATCAAGTTACTAGTGAACTTCGAAGGTCCACAAGGACACGTTCCACACCAGAGTGGTACGGCAACCCTGTCATGGAAATCATGTCGTTAGAGAACGGTGAACCTTCGAACTACGAAGAAGCGATGGCGTGCCCGGATTCCAACAAATGGCTTGAAGCCATGAAATCCGAGATAGGATCCATGTATGAAAACAAAGTATGGACTTTGGTGGACTTGCCCGATGATCGGCACGCCATAGAAAATAAATGGATATTCAAGAAGAAGACTGACGCGGATGGTAATGTGACCATCTATAAGGCTCGCCTTGTCGCTAAAGGTTATCGACAAGTTCAAGGGATTGACTATAACAAGACTTTCTCTCCCGTAGCGATGCTGAAGTCCGTCCGAATCATGTTAGCAATTGCCGCATTCTATGATTATGAGATATGGCAAATGGATGTCAAAACAGCATTCCTTAATGGTTTCCTCAAGGAAGAGTTGTATATGATGCAGGCGGAAGGTTTTGTCGACCCTGAGAATGCTAACAAGGTATGCAAGCTCCAGCGCTCGATCTACGGGCTGGTGCAAGCATCTCGGAATTGGAATATTCGCTTTAATGATGTGATCAAAGCATTTGGGTTTATACAGACTTGGGGAGAAGCCTGTATTTACAAGAAAGTGAGTGGGAGCTCTGTAGCATTTCTCATATTATATGTGGATGACATATTGCTGATGGGAAATGATATAGAATTCTTGGAGAGCATAAAGGCCTATTTGAATAAGAGTTTTTCAATGAAGGACCTTGGAGAAGCTGCTTACATATTAGGCATCAAGATCTATAGAGATAGATCAAGACGCCTCATTGGTCTTTCGCAAAGCACAAACCTTGATAAGATATTGAATAAGTTCAATATGGATCAGTCCAAGAAAGGGTTCTTGCCTGTATTGCAAGGTATGAGATTGAGCACGGCTCAATCCCCGACCATGGCAGAAGATAGAGAAAAGATGAGTGTCATCCCCTATGCCTCAGCCATAGGTTCTATTATGTATGCCATGCTGTGTACCAGACCTGATGTGAACCTTGCCATTAGTTTGGTAGGGAGGTACCAAAGTGATCCCGGTATGGAACACTGGACAACGGTCAAGAACATCCTGCAGTACCAAAAGAGGACTAAGGATATGTTTCTCGTTTATGGAGGTGACGAGGAGCTCGTCGTAAAGGGTTACGTTGATGCTAGCTTCGACACGGATCTGGATGACTCCAAGCCACAAACCGAATACGTGTATATTTTGAATGGTGGAGCAGTCAGCTGGTGCAGTTGCAAGCAGAGCGTCGTGGCGCATTCCACATGTGAAGCGGAGTACATAGCTGCTTGCGAAGCAGCGCTGGAAGGAGTCTGGATGAAGGAGTTCATCACCGACCTAGGAGTCATTCCAAGCGTGTCAAGCCCGATGACTCTCTTCTGTGACAACACTGGAGCTATTTCCATTGCCAAGGAGCCCAGGTTTCACAAGAAGACCAATCACATCAAGCGCCGTTTCAACTCCATCCGGAATTATGTTCAAGATGGAGACATAGATATTTGTAAAGTGCATACGGATCTGAATGTCGCAGATCCGTTGACTAAACCTCTTCCACGGGCAAAACATGATCAACACCAGAACTCTATGGGTGTTCTATTCATCACAATGTAACTAGATTATTGACTCTAGTGCAAGTGGGAGACTATTGGAAATATGACCTAGAGGCAATAATAAAATGGTTATTATTATATTTCCTTGTTCATGATAATTGTCTGTTAATCATGCTTGAATTGTATTGTACGGAAACATCGATACATGTGTGAATACATAGACCACAACGTGTCCCTGGTAAGCCTCTAGTTACTGGCTCGTTGATCAATGGATGGTCACGGTTTCCTGGACATGGACATTGGATGTCATTGATAACGGGATCACATCATTAGGAGAATGATGTGATGGACAAGACCCAATCCTAAGCCTAGCACAAGATCGTGTAGTTCGTAATGCTAAAGCTTTTCCAATGTCAAGTATCTTTTCCTTAGACCATGAGGTTGTGCAACTCCCGGATACCGTAGCAATACTTTGGGTGTGCCAAATATCACAACATAACTGGTGGCTATAAAGGTACGCAACGGGTATCTCCGAAAGTGTCTGTTGGGTTGGCACGAACCGAGACTTGGATTTGTCACTCCGTATGACGGAGAGGTATCTCTGGGCCCACTCGGTAAGACATCATCATAATGAGCTCAATGTGACTAAGGAGTTTGTCACGGGATGATGGATTACGGAATGAGTAAAGAGACTTGCCATGACGAGATTGAACAAGGTATCGGTATACCGACGATCGAATCTCGGGCAAGTACCGTACCGATTGACAAAGGGAATTGCATACAGGATTAAGTGAGTCATTGACATCGTGGTTCATCCGATGAGATCATCGAGGAACACGTGGGAACCAACATGGGTATCTAGATCCCGCTGTTGGTTATTGACCGGAGAGTCGTCTCGGTCATGTCTACGTGTCTCCCGAACCCGTAGGGTCTACACACTTAAGGTTCTGTGACGCTAGGGTAGTAGAGATATATGCACACAGTAACCCGAATTTTGTTTGGAGTCCCGGATGAGATCCCAGACGTCACGAGGAGTTCCGGAATGGTTCGGAGGTAAATAATGATATATAGGAAGTCCAGTTTCGGCCATCGGGAGAGTTCTGGGGGTCACCGGTCGTGTACCGGGACCACCGGAAGGGTCCCGGGGGTCCACCGGGTGGGGCCACCCATCCTGGAGGGCCCTATGGGCCGTAGGGGGAGGGGGACCAGCCCATAGTGGGCTGGCGCACCCCCTTGGGCCTCCCCCCTGCGCCTAGGTTTGGAAACCCTAGGGGTGGGGGGGCGCCCCCTTGCCTTGGGGGGCAAGGCTCCCCCTCTGGCCGCCGCCCCCCCTAGGAGATCCCATCTCCTAGGGCCGGCGCTCCCCCCTGGCCCCTATATATAGTGGGGGGGAGAGAGGGCAGCCGCATCTCATCCCCTGGCGCTTCTCCCCCATTACACCTCTCCCTCCTCCCACAGGATCTTGGCGAAGCCCTGTAGCTTTTCCCGTTGCATCCACCACCACGCCGTCGTGCTGTTGGATCTCCATCAACCTCTCCTCCCCCCTTGCTGGATCAAGAAGGAGGAGACGTCGCTGTACCGTACGTGTGTTGAACACGGAGGTGCCGTCCGTTCGGCGCTGGGATCATCGGTGATAGGGATCACGACGAGTACGACTCCATCGTCCTTGTTCCATTGAACGCTTCCGCTCGCGATCTACAAAGGGTATGTAGATGCACTCCTTTATGCTCGTTGCTAGATGACTCCTTAGATTGATCTTGGTGAAGCGTAGGATTTTTTTTGAATTCTGCTATGTTCCCCAACATCGGCATCTGAGCTAGGTCTTTGCATAGCATCTTGCATGAGTAGACCACAAACAAGTTGTGGGCGTTGATTATGTTCAATTCTCTTGCCGCTACTAGTCCAATCTTGATTAGGCGGCATCGTGGGATGAAGCGGCCGGACCGACCTTACACGTACGCTTACGTGAGACTGGTTCCACCGACTAACATGCACTAGTTGCATAAGGTGGCCGGCAGGTGTCTGTCTCTCCCACTTTAGTCGGATCGGATTCGATGAAAAGGGTCCTTATGAAGGGTAAATAGAAATTGACATATCACGTTGTGGTTTTGGCGTAGGTAAGAAATGTTCTTGCTAGAAACCTATAGCAGCCACGTAAAAAAACTTGCAACAACAATTAGAGGATGTCTAACTTGTTCTTGCAGCATGTGCTATGTGATGTGATATGGCCAAGAAGATGTGATGAATGATATATGTGATGTATGAGATTGATCATGTTCTTGTAATAGGAATAACGACTTGCATGTCAAGGAGTATGACAACCGGCAGGAGCCATAGGAGTTGTCTTATTTTATTGTATGACATGCGTGTCACTGAATAACGCCATGTAATTACTTTACTTTATTGCTAAACGTTAGCCGTAGTAGTAGAAGTAATATTTGGCGAGACGACTTCATGAAGACACGATGATGGAGATCATGGTGTCATGCCGGTGACAAGGATGATCATGGTGCCCCGGAGATGAAGATCAAAGGAGCAAAATGATATTGGCCATATCATGTCACTTTATTTGATTGCATGTGATGTTTATCATGTTTATGCATCTTATTTGCTTAGAACGACGGTAGTAAACAAGATGATCTCTCACTAAAATTTCAAGAATTGTGTTCCCCCTAACTGTGCACCGTTGCTAAGGATCATTGTTCCGAAGCACCACGTGATGATCGGGTGTGATAGGCTCTAACGTTCGCATACAACGGGTGTAAGCCAGATTTACACACGCAAAACACTTAGGGTTCACTTGACGAGCCTAGCATGTACAGACATGGCCTCGGAACACGGAAGACCGAAAGGTCGAACATGAGTCATATAGAAGATACGATCAACATGAAGATGTTCACCGTTGATGAATAGTCCATCTCACGTGATGATCGGACATGGGCTAGTCGATTCGGATCATGTATCACTTAGATGACTAGAGAGATGTCAATCTGAGTGGGAGTTCATTAAGTTTAATTAGATGAACTTAATTGTCATGAACTTAGTCTAAATTCTTTACAATATGTCTTGTAGATCAAATGGCCCACGCTCATGTCACCCTCAACTTCAACGCGTTCCTAGAGAAATCCAAGCTGAAAGACGATGGTAGCAACTATACGGATTGGGTCCGTAACCTGAGGATCATCCTCATAGCTGCCAAGAAAACTTATGTCCTAGAAGCACCGCTAGGTGACGCTCCCGCCCCGGCAAACCAAGATGTTATGAATGCTTGGCAGTCGCGTTGTGATGATTACTCCCTGGTTCAGTGTGGCATGCTCTACAGCTTAGAATCAGGGCTCCAAAAGCGTTTTGAGCACCACAGAGCATATGAGATGTTCCAAGAGCTGAAAATGGTTTTCCAAGCTCATGCCCGAGTTGAGAGATATGACGTCTCCAACGCATTCTACAGTTGTAAGATGGAGGAGAATAGTTCTGTCAGCGAGCACATACTCAAGTTGTCTGGGTTGCACAACCGCTTGTCTCAATTGGGAATGAATCTCCCAGACGAAGCGGTCGTTGACAGAATCCTTCAGTCGCTCCCACCTAGCTACAAGAGCTTCGTGTTGAACTTCAATATGCAACGGATGGAGAAGTCCATTCCCGAAGTGTATTCAATGCTGAAATCAGCGGAGGTGGAGATCAAGAAAGAGCATCAAGTGTTGATGGTGAATAAGACCACTAAGTTCAAGAAGGGCAAGGGTAAGAAGAACTTCAAGAAGGACGGCAAAGGAGTTGCCGTGCCCGGTAAGCCAGTTGCTGGGAAGAAGCCAAAGAATGGACCCAAGCCTGAGACAGAGTGCTTTTATTGCAAGGGAACGGGTCACTGGAAGCGGAACAACCCCAAATACTTAGCAGATAAGAAGGCCGGCAACGTCAAAGGTATATATGATATACATGTTATTGATGTGTACCTTACCAGCGCTCGTAGTAGCTCCTGGGTATTTGATACCGGTGCAGTTGCTCACATTTGTAACTCAAAGCAGGATCTGCGGAATAAGCGGAGACTGGCGAAGGACGAGGTGACGATGCGCGTCGGGAATGGTTCCAGGGTCGATGTGATCGCCGTCGGCACGCTACCTCTACATCTACCCTCGGGAATAGTTTTAAACCTTAATAATTGTTATTTAGTACTAGCTTTGAGCATGAACATTGTATCTGGATCTCGTTTGATGCGAGATGGCTACTCATTTAAATCCGAGAATAATGGTTGTTCTATTTATATGAGAGATATGTTTTATGGTCATGCCCCGCTGGTCAATGGTTTATTTTTGATGAATCTTGAACGTGATGTTACACATATTCATAGTGTGAATGTCAAAAGATGTAAAGTTGATAATGATAGTCCCAAATACTTGTGGCATTGCCGCCTTGGTCATATTGGTGTCAAACGTATGAAGAAGCTCCATGCAGATGGACTTCTAGAGTCTCTTGATTATGAATCATTTGACATGTGCGAACCATGCCACTTAGGCAAGATGACCAAGACTCCGTTCTCCGGAACAATGGAGCGGGCGACCAACTTATTGGAAATCATACATACCGATGTGTGTGGTCCAATGAGTGTTGAAGCTCGCGGAGGCTATAGTTATGTTCTCACCCTCACAGATGACTTGAGTAGATATGGGTATGTCTACTTGATGAAACACAAGTCTGAGACCTTTGAAAAGTTCAAGGAATTTCAGAATGAGGTTGAGAATCAACATGACAGAAAAATAAAGTCATTGCGATCGGATCATGGGGGTGAATATTTAAGTCATGAATTTGGCACACACCTAAGAAACTGTGAAATTGTTTCACAATTTACACCGCCCGGAATACCTTAGCGTAATAGTGTGTCCGAATGTTGAAATCACACTCTGTTGGACATGGTGCGATCTATGATGTCTCTCACCGACTTACTACTATCTTTTTGGGGTTATGCTTTAGAGACTGCCGCATTCACTTTAAATAGGGCTCCATCAAAATCCGTTGAGTCGACACCGTATGAACTTTGGTTTGGCAAGAAACCTAAGCTATCGTTTCTGAAAGTTTGGGGTTGCGATGCTTATGTGAAGAAACTTCAACCTAAAAAGCTCGAACCCAAATCGGAAAAATGCGTCTTCATAGGATACCCAAAGGAAACGATTGGGTACACCTTCTACCTCAGATCCGAAGGCAAGGTCTTCGTTGCCAAGAATGGATCCTTTCTGGAGAAAGAGTTTCTCTCGGAAGAAGTGAGTGGGAGGAAAGTAGAAATTGATGAGGTGACAGTCACCCCTCCCGAACCGGAAAGTAGCACGACGCGGGAAATTGTTCCTGAGGTGCCTGCACCGCCAAGGGAGGAAGTTAATGATGATGATCATGAAGATTCAGATCAAGTTACTACTGAACTTCGAAGGTCCACAAGGACACGTTCTGCACCAGAGTGGTAAGGCAACCCTGTCATGGAAATCATGTTGTTAGACAACGGTGAACCTTCGAACTATGAAGAAGCGATGGCGGGCCCAGATTCCAACAAATGGCTTGAAGCCATGAAATCCGAGATAGGATCCATGTATGAAAACAAAGTATGGACTTTGGTGGACTTGCCCGATGATCGGCACGCCATAGAAAATAAATGGATATTCAAGAAGAAGACTGACGCGGATGGTAATGTGACCATCTATAAGGCTCGCCTTGTCGCTAAAGGTTATCGACAAGTTCAAGGGATTGACTATAACAAGACTTTCTCTCCCGTAGCGATGCTGAAGTCCGTCCGAATCATGTTAGCAATTGCCGCATTCTATGATTATGAGATATGGCAAATGGACGTCAAAACAGCATTCCTTAATGGTTTCCTCAAGGAAGAGTTGTATATGATGCAGGCGGAAGGTTTTGTCGACCCTGAGAATGCTAACAAGGTATGCAAGCTCCAGCGCTCGATCTACGGGCTGGTGCAAGCATCTCGGAATTGGAATATTCGCTTTAATGATGTGATCAAAGCATTTGGGTTTATACAGACTTGGGGAGAAGCCTGTATTTACAAGAAAGTGAGTGGGAGCTCTGTAGCATTTCTCATATTATATGTGGATGACATATTGCTGATGGGAAATGATATAGAATTCTTGGAGAGCATAAAGGCCTATTTGAATAAGAGTTTTTCAATGAAGGACCTTGGAGAAGCTGCTTACATATTAGGCATCAAGATCTATAGAGATAGATCAAGACGCCTCATTGGTCTTTCACAAAGCACATAGCTTGATAAGATATTGAAGAAGTTCAATATGGATCAGTCCAAGAAAGGGTTCTTGCCTATATTGCAAGGTATGAGATTGAGCACGGCTCAATCCCCGACCACGGCAGAAGATAGAGAAAAGATGAGTGTCATCACCTATGCCTCAGCCATAGGTTCTATTATGTATGCCATGCTGTGTACCAGACCTGATGTGAACCTTGCCATTAGTTTGGTAGGGAGGTACCAAAGTGATCCCGGTATGGAACACTGTACAACGGTCAAGAACATCCTGAAGTACCTGAAGAGGACTAAGGATATGTTTCTCGTTTATGGAGGTGACGAAGAGCTCGTCGTAAAGGGTTACGTCGATGCTAGCTTCGACACAGATCTGGATGACTCCAAGTCACAAACCGGATACGTGTATATTTTGAATGGCGGAGAAGTCAGCTCGTGCAGTTGCAAGCAGAGCGTCATGGCGCATTCTACATGTGAAGCGGAGTACATAGCTGCTTGCGAAGCAGCGCAGGAAGGAGTCTGGATGAAGGAGTTCATCACCGACCTAGGAGTCACTCCATGCGTGTCAAGCCAAGGAGCCCAGGTTTCACAAGAAGACCAAGCACATCAAGCGCCGTTTCAACTCCATCCGGAATTATGTTCAAGATGGAGACATAGATATTTGTAAAGTGCATACTGATCTGAATTTCGCAGATCCGTTGAATAAACCTCTTCCACGGGCAAAACATGATCAACACCAGAACTCTATGGGTGTTCGATTCATCACAATGTAACTAGATTATTGACTCTAGTGCAAGTGGGAGACTGTTGGAAATATGCCCTAGAGGCAATAATAAAATGGTTATTATTATATTTACTTGTTCATGATAATTGTCTGTTATTCATGCTTGAATTGTATTGTACGGAAACAGCGATACATGTGTGAAGACATAGACCACAACGTGTCCCTGGTAAGCCTCTAGTTACTGGCTCGTTGATCAACGGATGGTCATGGTTTCCTGGCCATGGACATTGGATGTCATTGATAACGGGATCACATCATTAGGAGAATGATGTGATGGACAAGACCCAATCCTAAGCCTAGCACAAGATCGTGTAGTTCGTAATGCTAAAGCTTTTCCAATGTCAAATATCTTTTCCTTAGACTATGAGGTTGTGCAACTCTCGGATACCGTAGTAATACTTTGGGTGTGCCAAACGTCACAATGTAACTAGGTGGCTATAAAGGTACGCAACGGGTATCTCCAAAAGTGTCTGTTGGGTTGGCACGAACCGAGACTAGGATTTGTCACTTCGTATGACGGATTGGTATCTCTAGGCCCACTCGGTAAGACAACATCATAATGAGCTCAATGTGACTAAGGAGTTAGTCACGGGATGATGGATTACGGAACGAGTAAAGAGACTTGCCATGACGAGATTGAACAAGGTATCGGTATACCGACGATCGAATCTCGGGTAAGTACCGTACCGATAGACAAAGGGAATTGCATACATGATTAAGTGAATCCTTGACAGCGTGGTTCATCCGATGAGATCATCGAGGAACACATGGGAACCAACATGGGTATCCAGATCCCGCTGTTGGTTATTGACCGGAGAGTCGTCTCGGTCATGTCTATGTGTCTCCCGAACCCGTAGGGTCTACACACTTAAGGTTTGGTGATGCTAGGGTTGTAGAGATATATGCACACGGTAACCCGAATGTTGTTCGGAGTCTCGGATGAGATCCCGGACGTCACGAGGAGTTCCGGAATGGTCCGGAGGTAAAGAATGATATATAGGAAGTCCAGTTTCGGCCATCGGGAGAGTTCCGGGGGTCACCGGTAGTGTACCGGGACCACCGGAAGGGTCCCGGGGGTCCACCGGGTGGGGCCACCCATCCCGGAGGGCCCCATGGGCCGTAGGGGGAGGGGGACCATCCCATAGTGAGCTGGTGCACCCCCTTGGGCCTCCCCCTGTGCCTAGGGTTGGAAACCCTAGGGGTGGGGGGCGCCCCCCTTGCCTTGGGGGGCAAGGCTCCCCCTCTGGCCGCCGCCCCCCTAGGAGATCCCATCTCCTAGGGCCAGCACCCCCCTGGCCCCTATATATAGTGGGGGGGGGAGAGGGCAGCCGCACCTCAGCCCCTGGCGCCTCTCCCCCTGTTACACCTCTCCCTCCTCCCGCGGGGTCTTGGCGAAGCCCTGTAGCTTTTCCCGTAGCATCCACCACCACGCCGTCGTGCTGCTGGATCTCCATCAACCTCTCCTCCCCCCTTGCTGGATCAAGAAGGAGGAGACGTCGCTGTACCGTACGTGTGTTGAACGCGGAGGTGCCGTCCGTTCGGCGCTGGGATCATCGGTGATAGGGATCACGACGAGTACGACTCCATCGTCCACGTTCCATTGAACGCTTCCGCTCGCGATCTACAAAGGGTATGTAGATGCACTCCTTTATGCTCGTTGCTAGATGACTCCTTAGATTGATCTTGGTGAAGCGTAGGATTTTTTTTTTGAATTCTGCTACATTCCCCAACACGGTTTGGTCTTTTCGGTTTGGTTTTTGGTTTGCGGTTCGGTTTTGCACACCCTGACCAGTTGCCGCATCCAGGCCCTGTTCTAGGACACGGGACTTTTTCTGTTGGCATCGTGCTTCATCTTTTTGTAGTAGTGGTCGATGATGGCCGAGGCGAGTTCAACCAGGGAGTCCTTCTTCATGCTGCCTGAGACCCTGTAGTGCTCATGGATTTCAACATGGTTCTGGCAGGCCAAGCCCGTAACCCTGTGCACTTTTACATCGTCGGTGGTTTCCACCATGGCGAACTTGTAGTCGGTGCTGTTGACAAACCTGTTGAAATGGTCACAAGGCTCTGTGGCCTTGAAGTGGTGGTAGATGAGTGATAACCTACAAGTATAGGGGATCAATTGTAGCCTCTTTCGATAAGTAAGAGTGTCGAACCCAACGAGGAGCTAAAGGTAGAACGAATATTCCCTCAAGTTCTATCGACCACCGATACAACTCTACGCACGCTTGACGTTCGCTTTACCTAGAACAAGTATAAAACGAGAAGTACCTTGTAGGTGTAACGGGATAGGTTTGCAAGAATATAAAAAGCGTGTAAATAAAAACTAGGGGCTGTTTTTGTAAATAAGTAATAAAGTTAGTATGGCGAGTGTAGAAAAGTGGTGGTAGGAGTTGCAAAATTGTCCCTAAGCAATTGACTACGTTACTAGACCGATAGCAAGTTTTATGTGGGAGAGGCCACTGCTAGCATGTCACCCCTCACTTGGAATTATATGCACTTATGATTGGAACTATTAGCAAGCATCCGCAACTACTAACGTTCATTAAGGTAAAACCCAACCATAGCATTAAGATATATCGGTCCCCCTTCGATCCCGTATGCATCAATTTCTATGCTAGGTTGAAGCTTCAATCACTCTTGCCCTCCAATACATAGTCCTATCAACATACAACTAACCATATGGTGTGATCCATGTGCGCGTTCATATGATGGGCACCAAAGGACATCAACATATACACAAGCAAATTAAACCAATCATAGTTATTCACCAATTACCGATAGGTCAACGAAAATCTACTCACACATCATAGGATGGCAACACATCATTGGATAATAATATGAAGCATAAAGCACCATGTTCAAGTAGAGGGTACAATGGGTTGCGGGAGAGTGGACCGCTGTAGATAGATGGGGGAAGATGATGAAGATGTTGGTGAAGATGACGGAGGTGTACGTGTAGATCGCCATCGCATGATGATGGCCCCGGTGGCACTCCGGCGCCACTGGAAGAGAGGGGGAGAGAGCCCCCTCCTTATCCTTCTTCCTTGGCCTTCTCCCTAGGTGGGAGAAGGGTTCTCCCTCTGGTCTTTGATCTCCATGGCATGGGAGGGGCGAGAGCCCCTCCAAGATTGGATCTGGTTCTCTGTCTCTCTCTGTTTCTGCGTTCTCAGATTCTGGCCTTTCACCGTTTCTTATATTCCCGGAGATCCGTAACTCCGATTGGGCTGAAATTTTGACACGATTTGTATCCGGATATTGGCTTTCTTGCGGCGAAATAAGGGCACCAACCGCCTTACGGGGTGTCCACGAGGGTCAGGGGCGCGCCCCCCTGCCTCGTGGCCCCCTCTGGCATCGTCTCGCATTGATTCTTCTTCCCAAAAATCACATATATTCCAAAAAAATCTCCATGCGTTTTTACCCCGTTTGGACTTCGTTTGATATGGATATTCTACGAAACAAAAAAATATGCAACAAATAGGAACTGGCACTGGGCACTGGATCAATATGTTAGTCCCAAAAATAGTGTAAACAGTTGCCAAAAGTATGTAAAAGTTGTAGAATATTGGCATGGAACAATCAAAAATTATAGATACGACGGAGACGTATCAGCATCCCCAAGATTAATTCCTGCTCGTCCTCGAGTAGGTAAATGATAAAAAAATATAATTTTTGATGTGGAATGCTACCTAGCATAATCTTGATCATTTAATCTAATCATGTCATGAATATTAAGACACGAGTGATTCAAAGCAATAGTCTATCATTTGACATAAAAGAATTTAATACTCGGGCATCCCAACAAACAATCAAGTCTTTCAAGATATCAATGCTAAAGAACGTTATCCCTACAAGATCATATAGTCTTTTATGCTCCCTTTTCTTAACACAAGGTACCCCTCATGCCCATCCCGGTGTCAGCCAAGCAATTGTTTTCATACTTACTTTTTCGAACCTTTTCAACTTCTCACGCAATACATGAGCGTGAGCCATGGACATAGCACTATGGGTGGAATAGAAGGTGGTAGTAGACAAAAGTAGGGAGAAAGTCTCACATCGACTAGGCATATCAATGGGCTATGGAGATGCCCATCAATAGATATCAATGTGAGTGAGTAGGGATTGCCATGCAACAGATGCACTAGAGACATAAGTTTATGAAAGCTCAAAGGAAAACTAGTGGGTGTGCATCAACTTGCTTGCTCATGGAGACCGAGGGAAATTTGAGGAAGCCAATTGTTGGAATATACAAGCGAAGTTCTATAATGAAAATTCCCACTAGTATATGGAAGTGACAACATAGGAGACTCTCTATCATGAAGATCATGGTGCTACCTTGAAACACAAGTGTGGAAAAAAGATAGTAGCATTGTCCCCTTTTTTCTTTTTCTTTTTCTTTTTTTGGCCCTTCCCCCTTTTTTGGCCTTTCACTTTTTTATTTGGCATTTCTTTTTTTTGGGCCTTTTTTAGGGGGCAATGCTCTAATAATGATGATCATCACACTTCTATTTACTTACAACTCGATATTACAACTCGACACTAGAACAAAAATATGACTCTATATGAATGCCTCCGGGGGTGTGCCGAGATGTGCAATGATCTAGCATAACAATGACATCAAAAAACGGTCAAGCCATGAAAGCATCATGCTAGGTGTCTTACGATCATGCGAAGTAATATGACAATGATGGTGCGTGTCATAACAAACGGAACGGTGGAGTTACATGGCAATATATCTCGGAATGGCTATGGAAATGCCATAATAGGTATGTATGATGGCTGTTTTGAGGAAGGGGATAAGGTGGTTTGATGCACCAGCGAAAATTGCGCGATACTTGAGTAGTTAGCAAGGTGGAAGGGTGAGAGTGCGTATAATCCATGGACTCAACATTAGTCATAAAGAACTCACATACTTATTGCGAAACATCTATTAGCCCTCAAAGCAAAATACTACGATGCATGCTCCTAGGGGGGAGGTTGGTAGGAGTTAACCATCGCGTGCCCCCGACCTTCACGCAAAGATAAACAATCAAAATACAATGCACGCCAATTTGGTTACATAGTTGGGAGACCATACGTGCATGCTTCGGGAATCACAAACCATAACACCAATATTTTTTACTGAACCACAATCATTCACTAGTACGTCCCACATATTAGCATATCTATATCGCAAAACTATTGCAAGGAATCAAACATATCATATTTAGCGATCTACAAGTTTATGTAGGATTTTATGACTAACCATGTGAATGACCAATTCCTGTCAACTCTCTAAATAGATATAAGTGAAGCAAGAGAGTTTTAATTCTTTCTACAAAAGTTATGCCCACGCTCTAACAAATATAAGTGAAGCAAAAGAGCATTCTACAAATGGCTGTTTTCTATGTGAGGAGAAACATGCAATCCAAACTTCAAATGATATAAGTGAAGCACATGAAGCATTCTATAAAGCCATACTCAAAAGATATAAGTGAAGTGCAAAGAGCATTCTATAAATCAACCAAGGACTATCTCATACCAGCATGGTGCATTTATTAAAAGAAAAAGAAAAAGCACACAACGCTCCAAGAGTTTACGCATATCAAGTGAACGAAACAAATCCGAAAACATACCGATACTTGTTGAAGAAAGATGGGATGCCTTCCGGGGCATCCCCAAGCTTAGACGCTTGAGTCTCCTTGATTATTTACTTGGGGTGCCTTGGGAATCCCCAATCTTGAGCTATTGCCTCTCCTCCTTCTCCTCATATCGAGACCTCCTCAATCTTCGAACACTTCATCCACACAAAACTTAACCGAACTTTTAATGGCGGGGTTAGTGCATATGATCAATGAAATCCCATCATGTACTGCTCTAACAGTATTGTATAATTATGAACAAACATTACCCACTGTATGTTATCACAATTCTATGGCCCCAAGTCAAGGAGGCTTCAACAAGAACTCAAACATATGCAAATAATGAAGCTATGACAGCAATCTGAGAAAATAGGACAGTTTGCAGTAATCTGAACATTAACCATACTTCTATAACTCTAAAAATTCTGGGAAAATTAGGAATCATCAACAATTTGTATAGCAAGACTTTGCAAAAAGTTTCAGATCCTTTCGACGTTGCAGTACAAAATGTAAAATCGTGCACTACAGTCAAAGTTTCTGTTTTTGCACCGCACAAACCAACAAGCAGTTTAATCATCCTGAAGGAAACTCTTGGCACATTATTTTTATAATACAATTGAATTGTACAAGGGGATAATTATATTTGTTAAAAAGTTTCTGTAATCAAGGTTCACAAAGTTTCCATGGGCATGAACAAAGTTCAAGGCTAGCTCCCACTTTAACAATGCTCGTCTTTCTCACTTCCGCTTTTCATTTTGAAAAAAATTTAGGTTCCCCTCTTTATTTTTTTTTTGTTTTTAAACTTTATGAAAGCACACAACAGAAATAAATGACTCTCTAAAACTTCCAGGTTGTCTCCCTGGCAGCGCTTTCTTTAAAGCCATTACGCTATGCAAATAGTGCTCAAGTAATGGATCCACCCGGATCCCAAGGTATATCAAAGTCAATCTTAATTAACAATGATTTGTGATTTAGTAGTGAGCACAAAGTAACATATACCATGCAACAATGAAGTCTAACTCTCTTCCTATGCATCGGCATGTCATAAAAGAACAATTCATGCACACATAGTAAAGGCCAATGCATAGTATAAACAGTTTCTTGCAATTTTACCATATTGGAAACATAGAGAGGCGGAGATGTAGTTCCTCTCTCATAAGAATTGCAAGTAGGAGCAACAAGCACATGCATATTATATCTATTAAAATCATCATGTGTAGTAGTAGAACGCAACCCATCAATATAGTCCTTAATAAGTGCAAACTTCTCCGATATAGTGTAGTTGGGAGAATTCAAAAAGATAATAGGACTATCATGTGTGGGTGCAATAGCAACAATTTCATTCATAACATATGGAACTATAGCAAGTTCATCTCCATAAGCATAATTCATATTGGCATCATGGCCACAAGCATAGCAAGCATTAATTTCATCAAAAAGGGACATTTCAAACGAATCAAAGGGATCATAGCAATTATCAGAGCAATCATCCTCCGATAAGCACGAAGGGAAATTAAACAATGTATGAGTTTAAGAGTTAATCTCATTAGAAGGTGGGCACGGGTAGCTAATCCGCTCTTCCTCCTTTTGTTCTTCACTCTCCTCCTCATCTTTTTCGTCTAATGGGCTCACAGTGTCATCAATTTCTTCTTCCATAGATTCCTGCAAAATATTAGTCTCTTCTTCGACAACAGAGACCTTCTCAATAAACACATCAATATTGGCATTGTATTCATAATTCTCAGAGAAATATTTCAATATAGAAAAAAATTTAGGCCTATAAACATCACCATCAAAAGCTTCATACCTTTTAAACAAAGATTCAATTTCATAAGCACCCTTAAAAGCAACGAATTCTTCTATTTGTTCCACATCATAATAATCATATATACCATTAGCATAAGAAGATAAGGTTTCATCATCATTAAATTTGCATGAAAAGGGAAGGTGTGGAGCCTTCATCCTAGAGCAACAAGTATAATCGTATCTCAAGCATAAATCCCGAGCATACCAACGCAACGTATAAATTTGATCCCATAATAGTTTCCCTTTTTGTGTCAAGCGATAATCCCTAAAGTATTCACGTTGATCCAACGCGTCTCCCATTATATAGTTGAATGGGGTTTTCTCAGGATTATCAAAGTAGTACATAATATTTTTCACATAATGAGCATCGAGGGTTTTAGGAGGTTCCCCATCTACATGTGTAGCAAGTACACCTAATTTTTTTGGTATTTCGTGTTCCATATCCATAACTAAAGATAAAGAACAACTTAGAATAGCAAATAAAATCTATTTAGTGATAAAGCAAACAAGCACACACGAGAATATTCACCCCACGCTATTGCTCCCCGGCAACGGTGCCAGAAAAAGGTCTTGATAACCCACAAGTATAGGGGATCAATTGTAGCCTCTTTCGATAAGTAAGAGCGTCAAACCCAACAAGGAGCTAAAGGTAGAACAAATATTCCCTCAGGTTCTATCGACCACCAATACAACTCTACGCACGCTTGACGTTCGCTTTACCTAGAACAAGTATAAAACTAGAAGTACCTTGTAGATGTAACGGGATAGGTTTGCAAGAATATAAAGAGTGTGTAAATAAAAACTAGGGGCTATTTAGGTAAAGAAGCAATAAAGTTAGTATAGCACGTGCGGGAAAGTAGTGGTAGGAGTTGCGAAATTGTCCCTAAGCAATTGACTACGTTACTAGACCGATATCAAGTTTTATGTGGGAGAGGTCACTGCTAGCATGTCACCCCTGACTTGGAATTCCATGCACTTATGATTGGAACTATTAGCAAGCATCTGCAACTACTAACGTTCATTAAGGTAAAACCCAACCATAGCATTAAGATATATTGGTCCCCCTTCAATCCCGTATGCATCAATTTCTATGCTAGGTTGAAGCTTATGTCACTCTTGCCCTCCAATACATAGTCCTATCAACATACAACTAACCCTATCCTATGATCCACGTGCGCATCATATGATGGGCACCAAAGGACAGCAACAAAACCACAAGATAATTGAACCAATCATAGCAATTCACCAATTACTGACAGGACAACAAAAATCTACTCACACATCATAGGATGGCAACACATCATTGGATAATAATATGAAGCATAAAGCACCATGTTCAAGTAGAGGGTACAGTGGGTTGCGGGAGAGTGGACCGCTATAGATAGATGGGGGAAGATGATGAAGATGTTGGCGAAGATGACGGAGGTGTTGGTGTAGATCGCCGTCGCATGATGATGGCCCCGGTGGCACTCCGGCGCCACCGGAAGAGACGGGGAGAGAGCCCCCCTCCTTCTCCTTCTTCCTTGGCCTTCTCCCTAGGTGGGAGAAGGGTTCTCCCTATGGTCTTTGGTCTTCATGGCATGGGAGGGGCGAGAGCCCCTCCGAGATTAGATCTGTCTCTCTATCTCTCTCTGTTTCTGCGTTCTCAGATTCTGGCCTTTCACCGTTTCTTATATTCCTGGAGATCCGTAAGTCCGATTGGGTTGAAATTTTGACACGATTTGTATCCGGATATTGGCTTTCTTGCTGCGAAAGAAGGGCACCAACCGCCTTACAAGGTGGCCACGAGGGTCAGGGGTGCGCCCACCCCCCTGAGGCTCGCCCCCTGCCTCGTGGCTCCCTCGGGCATCGTCTCGCGTTGATTCTTCTTCCCAAAAATCACATTTATTCCAAAAAAATCTCCGTGCAAACTGCGCTTAGTGTAGGTGCTTAGGCAAATGCTTAGGTGCGTACGATGTGGTAGATGCATTGGAATGGAGGGACGCCTTTATATGAGTGCAAACTGCGTTGCATCGTGCTGCATATTTTACCGGTCCTCCTCCCATTAGTTCCCTCATGCATTCACGATGTTAATTGAAGGAGGATGCATCATTGGCCGTTCAACATTTAGGGAACCGCTACCCTCTCCCTCGTTTGCATTAAAGCCATATCAGGAACTGCGCCGCCCGCTGCACGCCCGGCTGAACATGCCTCCTCGCCCCCATCTATGATTAATTATAGAATTTTAGTTGCAAAAATTAGATACTGCTAGTGATTTTTAGCTTCATATTTTGACAAATCGCAGTGTTACAAGGTTGACAAATGGCAATGTTACTAGATCAACAAATGTGAATCTTTCCAGTTTGACAAATGGCAACATACCCAATATGACAAATGCAAATCTTATCAAATTGTTTGTACGTGGTTGCACGTAGGTCATCCAAAACAACCGTTTGCGTTGAAGGCATGCACAAATCCTGCGCTGCGAATTTTCCCTCGACTTAAGGGGGGAGACCTTAGCTATCATTTTGCATATGGGTGTTCTACCTAAATCGTTTGGGATCAAGAGCTGCAGAAATCCTGCTCGGCACATTTTCTCTTGGCTTCTTGGGGAAGCTGCCAGTTTGCATACGGGTGTTCTAACTAAAACGTTTGCGATCAAGAGCTGCACAAATCCTTCTCGGCACATTTTCTCTTGGCTTCTCGGGGAACCTGTCGCTTTGCATACGGGTGTTCTAACTAAAACGTTTGCGATCAGGAGCAGCACAAATCCTGCATTGGAGACGATTTTTGGATTTACTATAATTTAAAAACAAAGTATCTGAAAGTTTTGCGGGCAATCAACAGTGCCTTGGTGTTTGAAATTCATTCCCATTTCTTGCATGGGACCTAAGCATGCACCGAAGGACATAGATTTGATTTTTCTACCAACTTATATGCGCGGGAGCATGTGCATGTAGTTCAAATTTGAATTATGCACATAAAATGCCTAGAAAACCCACTTAATGTATAAAAATGTCCAAACAAACCCCGAAAAATTCCAAAATTAGACACAACACTCATGTTGTTGTATGTTCACACTAGAAAATTTTAGAAAGCAATAAGAGGCAACGGATATCGTTTCATCCCCAAAGGTGGCACGTTCCCTACCGAAACCATCACACTTGTTGTGAGAAGCTCTGGTTTGTGAGAAGCTTATACCCAAACCTGCCCCAAATGGGACAAAAAAATACCACGGCATGTTGATGCCGCTCCATGATAGCATGCCAAGTTTCATGAATTTCAGACGAGTTTTGGATTTACTAGAATTTAAAAACCAGGCATCTCAATGTTTCCGGCCAAGTGACGGTGGCAAGGTGTTTGAAATTCATTCCCATTTCTTTCATGGGACCTAAGCATGCACCGAAGGACACATATTTGATTTTTCAACCCGTTTATATGCACTGGAGCATGTGCATGTAGTTTAAATTTGAATTATGCACATAAAATACCTAGAAAACCCACTTAATGTATACAAATATCCAAACAAACCCCAAAAATTCCAAAATTAGACACACCACTTCTGTTGTTCTATGTCGACACTAGAATTTTTTTGAAAGCAATAAGAGGCAACAGATATCGTTTCGTCCCCAAAGGTGGCACGTTCCCTACCGAAACCATCACGCTTGTTGTGGGAAGCTCTGGTTTGTGAGAAGCTTATACCCAAACCTCCACCAAATGGGACAAAAAATTACCACGGCATGTTGATGCCGCTCCATGATAGCATGCCAAGGGTCATGAATTTCAAACTAGTTTTGGATTTACTAGAATTTAAAAACCAGGTATCTTAGTGTTTCCGGCCGAGTGACGGTGGTAGGGTGTTTGAAATTCATTCCCATTTCTTGCATGGGACCTAAGCATTTACCGAAGGACACATATTTGATTTTTCAACCCGTTTATATGCACTGGAGCATGTGCATGTAGTTCAAATTTGAATTATGCACATAAAATGCCTAGAAACCCCACTTAATGTATACAAATGTCCAAATGAACCCCGAAAAATTCCAAAATTAGACACAACACTCTTGTTGTTCTATGTTGACACTAGAAATATTTAGAAAGAAATAAGAGGCAATGGATATCATTTCATCCCCAAAGGTGGCACATTCCCTACCAAAACCATCACGCTTGTTGTGAGAAGCTCTTGTTTGTGAGAAGCTTATACCCAAACATGCCCCAAATGGGATAAAAAATTTACCACGGCATGTTGATGCCGCTCCATGATAACATGCCAAGTTTCATGAATTTCAGACAAGTTTTGGATTTACTAGAATTTAAAAATCAGGTATCTAAATGTTTCCGGCCAAGTGACGGTGGCAGGGTGTTTGAAATTCATTCCCATTTCTTGCATGGGACCAAAGCATGCACCGAAGGACACATATTTGATTTTTCAACCCGTTTATATGCACTGGAGCATGTGCATCTAGTTTAAATTTGAATCATGCACATAAAATGCCTAGAAAACCCACTTAATGTATAAAAATGTCCAAATGAACCCCGAAAAATTCCAAATTTAGACACAACACTCATGTTGTTCTATGTTGACACTAGAATTTTTTTGAAAGCAATAAGAGGCAACGGATATTGTTTCGTCCCCAAAGGTGGCACATTCCCTACCGAAACCATCACGCTTGTTGTGAGAAGCGCAGGTTTGTGAGAAGCTTATACCCAAACCTGCCCCAAATGGGACAAAAGATTTACCATGGCATGTTGATGCCGCTCCATGATAGCATTCCAAGTGCCATGAATTTCAGACGAGTTTTGGATTTACTAGAATTTAAAAACTAGGCATCTCAATGTTTTGCCATCAATCAACAGTGCCCTGGTGTTTAAATTTCATTCCCATTTCTTGCATGGGGCCTAGAAATTTACCCAAGGACACACATGTGATTTTTCAACCAACTTTGGTGCACCGGAGCATGTGCTTGTAGTTCAAATTTGAATTATGAACATAAAATGCCTAGAAAACCCAATTAACATATAAAAAAGGCCAAACGAACCACGAAAAATTCCAAAATTAATCACAACACTTATGTTGTTGAATGTTGACACTAGAATTTTTTTGAAAGCAATAAGAGGCAACGGATATCGTTCCGTCCCCAAAGGTGGCACGTTCCCTACCGAAACCATCACGCTTGTTGTGAGAAGCTCTTGTTTGTGAGAAGCTTATACCCAAACCTGCCCCAAATGGGACAATTTTTTTACCATGGCATGTTGATGCCGCTCCATGATAGCATGCCAAGTTTCACGAATTTCAGACGAGTTTTGGATTTACTAGAATATAAAAACCATGTATCTCAACGTTTTGCCGACAATCAACAGTGCCCCGGTGTTTGAATTTCATTCCCATTTCTTGCATGGGACCTAAGCATGCACCCATGGACATAGATTTGATTTTTCAACCAATTTATATGCACCAAAGCATGTGCATGTAGTTTTATTTTGAACCTAAAATGGCTGGAAAACTAGTTTAATGTATAAAATGTCCAAACGAACCCTGAATAATTTCAATTCTTTTACGACACACATATAGTTGCATGTTCACTGCAGATAAAAGGTCTAGCAATTCAAACAACGTCCATTTCCGCTGTGACCCCATTATGTAATTCAAATCAAGATGAAAAATCAAGTAGATCGCACATAGTTTATTATCACCAACCGTGTGAGATGCAACACAAAATATCCTGGAGCACCGTCGGTGTCTAGTCGCCTATGGCTTATGTGCGTCGGCTATAGTCCACATCCGGTGTCTCGAGCACACTAGCTCGCTCCCCAAATACTCTCGCCTCTGCACCCTCTCAATCTCGAAAATATTACTGCCTGGTAATCTCGAAAATATCTACCGCCTGTAAGGTTTTAATGTTTGATAGCACACGATTAGTATGTGTGGAGCGTGTGCGATGTCTGCTACTGCCGCTCTACTTCAGTCCCTTATTTCAAATTTTTAGTAGCCCCGGCATTTTACTCCCACCTTTGCATCCCTCACAATCTCAAAAATATCTGCTCGCCCTTGATCCAAATTTTCAGTAGCCCCGCCTTGTTACTCCCGCCTAGTAAAATTTTCAGTTGCCGCAGTATTTTATCAAACACCACCTCCCCCCCCCTCCACACACACCACACACTCCCCAAAACCTCCGCTCACACGGACACAATCAACCCTTGAAACCACTGGTAGGTCGCCGCCATCGCCGGCGCCTCCAAAGAGGTTTATCGCGGCCTTTTCGCCCGTCGTCGGCAAGGTGGCCACCGTGGTGTTCCCCTCGTCCTCCGTGGGCTCGATACGCCGTCGCAGGTCCCCCAATCCGCCCGCCGCCGCGCCCCTATGTCGGTTCCAGGACTTCCCCGTCCTTCCTCGGACCCGGCAGCCGGCGATGTCCTACCTCGAGGTCCGGCAGCGGCGGTGGGGGACGTGGGTCGCCGAGATTACTGATAGGGAGACCCGCACCTGCCGGTGGCTCGATAGCTTCCACACAGCCCATCTCGCGGCCATGGAGTTCGACCGCTGGCAGGTCCGCTACCACGGCACGACTAGGGCACATGTCCGGTCGACCTCGTTCCGCCGGAGCCAGGGCGGTGAGCTCAGCTATGGCACGGGATGACCGCGAGGCGTGGGAGCGCCTCGAGGCCGAGGCCGCCGAGAACGCCTACATGCAAGAGCTCCGCCGGCTGCATCTAGAGCTCGTGGAGACGGAGCGGGCGATCTTTGCCGGCGTGGAGGGTGGCGAGGTTATCGCTCTCTCCTCTGATGACGAGGTCGAAGGCGGCGAGGACGGCGGCGCGGAGGGCGGCGAGGTTATTGCGCTCTCCTTCGATGATGAGATTGAAGGCGGCGGCGACGGCAGTGCGGAGGCCATCGAGGTCGGCCTCGAGGACGAGGAGATCGACATCGACGAGTGGAGGAGTGCCTTACCCAACGACCCCAACGACGGCACCGGCCCAGACCCGGCTTGCGGCACACCGTACATGACGAGGAAGGAATGGCTCGACCTCTACTTCGACCGAAAGTAGTTTAGCTTAGTTTAAATTTATGTTTTATATTCGGTTATGGAAAACTATCTATGTTTATGTTTGAATGCATGCTACTTTCGGTTGAACCTGCTTTGAACTTGATCAAATTGAAGCTTACAGCGTTAAGTTTAGGGGATCGACTAGAAAAGGCCAAAAATTGCTCGAGTATATATGTGCAACAGTTGCACATATAGAGTATCCACTAAGGGTTTTAGCCCTTTAACTTTTAAAGGATCGGCTAGAGATGGCCTTATGACTTGTTTATTTTAGTTCTTCACAATGTGATACTCTATATGTGCAACTGTTTGCCGTGCAGTTCAATTTCATCAATAACAGTTTCAACAATACCACTATGAATTACGATATTTGGTTGTTGTTAAGGATATTGCAGTTAACATGCCTTTTCATTTTTTTAATAATAACTAGTGTACTTTAGACCTGCACAATACCAGTTTGAATGACTATTTGTTTGTTTTTAAATGTTATGCCCGATGCAGTTAGCACACCTTTCCACTTCTTCTTTTGCTTAACTAGCGTGCTTAAGCCTGCACACTCAAGCTATCATTTGTACATTATGTTGTCTACCATGGATATATTTGGTTCATGTTTAGCCTATTGTGCTTACCATGCCTTTGTATGTACTCATGCAGGACAATATTGAGAACGATGTTGTTTTCCATCAAGGTTATTTTCATCGCATTGCTTATATGTACTCACTGTTCAGGATATCAGTAGCTGGTACCATATGGCCTGGGGTTGATAAGGGATTAATCGTCGAATCAGACATTTCACTGAATATATCTGTAACCCATTTATCAGTAAGTTAACTAGGGCCATATTTAATATATCTGAGGCTACATAGCAACATACATTGTACTGAATGACTAAATATGCAATCCCAGGCTACATAGCAACAAGGAAGAGTGTTACCTTAATGTTCTGATGATGTCTAGATATACATGTAATAAAATCTTATATAATGGCATGGAGGGAGTGTTGTACTACATCATTTTTCAATTGTTGTTTAGCTTCTAATATTAACTTGGTGCTTTTAGGTACATATATCATTGCCAAAGTTCCAAACTTTGACCCTTTCTAGGGCAATGCGATATTCATGAACCAGCATCAAGTGAGGAAACTGATAAAGATTGTCATTAAAATGGGTACAAAGACATCAATCGAACTATTTGTTAACACTTTATGCAAGACAACAGTGAACTGCAGGATGGTAAGTAAGAACCCTGTAGCATTCTTTTTACTGCCCGTAATGAGTTGTGTTAGATGACAATGTCTGAATATTTTTTCCTTTGCAGTGGATCCTGAAGCAGTTTACTCAAGATTACCTCTCAAACTACATGATTGGCGGCCAGCCATCACAAGGAGTTGGACTAGAGTCATGCATGCCTTCTGCATCAAGGAGAGCACAATAGGGCCATTCCGCTTCACCTTGTTTAGCAACTGGAATGTCTGTCGCCTCTTTCTGTACTATCTGTAATACTACAAGTATAGAACCCTGGTTCATCATTCTTTATTAGGTGATTATGTAATTCTTAAACATATGTACATGTGAATCAAATAATGGATTGGTTGTTTGAACCTGATGGATATGAATGAAGCTAAAGCCTACTTTCAAGTTTAAATTAGGTACAATTTTAACTAGCAGCAGCTAAATTAGGGCGAAATTAGGGTGCGCAGGTCATTACGACACACACGGTTAATAAAGCACAGTGTGTGAGATGTACATCATAATCCTACATGGTTCACGGAGAGGAAACATGTGTAACAATGCACACAGTCGCTGTTTGCAAAGCATGTGTGATGTCATACACTATCGCATACGACGCGGGAAAACTAAATGTGTGCGATTGTCTACCTATCGTGCATAGTTTATAATCATGAACTGTTTGTGATCTTCCTAGCATCATAAAACTCTCGTGCCTGGAATCTTCGTGGAAAACTGTCGTGCCTGGAATCTGCCTAGATTTAGGTCAAACCACAAAATTCTGACTGCGATGGCAATGCGAGAACAAACGAGTTGCAAGGATGAAGCATTTGGGATATTCGAGATATCTGAAATAGTTATATAGGGACAATTGTATGCATCAAGTCTCCCTATCCCCGACGGTTTCTGGGTCTTGTGGGAAGGACACCCCTATCGCCCACACTCACTAGGCGACGGATCCAAATGCCATCGCGGAAAGGGGTTAAGAACCATTTGTATAGCACCGACGCGTACCACTGCTTGCATATGCTAGATCTTGCTTGTCTTGATAATTTGTTTGCCTATAAAATTCCTATGCATAGGAAGTATGTTAGACTTAGATGTGTTTGTCTCGTGTTTTATGATGCTCTCTTTGCGCTTCAATTCTTGTCTTTCATGTGAGCATTGTCGTGGGAGTAAGTCCGACAATAAGAATAGGGGGTATGTAGGAGGAGGCAAGGCCCTAGCTACGGTGAGGTTGTAAATAGGAGTTTACGAGTTCAAGCCCCTCTCGGAGGAGGTAACAGCCCTACGTCCCGGTGCTCGGAGGCTTGTCGACTGGAATATGCGTGTGTGTTTACAAGAGGTCCGAATGCCTATGCCAGAGGAGGGGGTGCCTTATATAGAGTGCGTCAGGATCCCTCCGGCCGTCGGTTACACAGGGGTTAATGAGAGTTAAGACAGGGACGTTACTGGTAACGTCAGATATTAATGATCTTTAAGATTACGGAGTAAATGCCTGACCGTAGCTATCCTGGGGTGACTTTAGATCTTCTGTACTCCGAGTGTTTCTTCATACGGTTGAGTGACGCTGTTGTGGTCAAGTGGATTTTGAGTATCCGAGTGGAACATGCCGTCGAGTGGATTGTACTTCGAAGGTGATTTCAGTCGGTATCTTCTCTTAGACTTCAAATGCCTTCGACTCTAGGGAAGTGTCCATGGGTAGGGTATCTAGGTCAGACCTAATATCCTAATCTAGGTACATGTCTTCGTCATTAGCCCCCGAATGGATTGAGGGTCGACTGGAGGGAGGTTCGCCAGAGCGGATTCACCTTGCTCCAGCATACTGAGCAAGCTTTTTTGAGGTACCCGGAGGTGTGTTCACGGTCCACTTCTTCAGCAGTCGCCTCTATCCATTCATGTCTTTAAGGGGTCACCGAGTGGGTTCTGTCAGGTTGCTTCCGAGCCGGCAGGGCCGGAGTATCTTAGGTGCGATTCGCTGGCTCTGCGTATCCCGGATATCTTGGGATTTTTTGAACTGTGGAGAAGCGCGCGGGACGGGACAGGACATTGGCGCTGTAAACAGAGCAGGCGGATAGGGGCTCCTCAATTCTCGCGCCGCCTTTTTTGCCACGTATCAAGCAACCGCCCGTTGCGGGATGCGACCGGATCACCTGGACCCACGGGCCAGCCACTCGGAAATGCGGCCATAAGGGGGCGTGATCGCCGAGACATTTGCACTGTGCCTCCCATTTCCTTCTCCGCTCGCCTCTCTGCTCTTTCCTTTCTCTTCTCTCGCTCAAGCTCTCCAAAAATGGCGAAGGACGGACCTGCCAAGAAAGCGGCGTCCAAGGGCAAGAAACCGGCGAAGGGGTTGTGCTCGCGGTCTGGCCTGCCACCGGGCTGGATCTAGGGGGATTAGATCCGCTCGACCGTCACGAAAGAGGATCTGGAAGATCTCACCGCCAATGGCCTCATCACGCCTGGGTATTGGAGGTTGCCGAGGAGGGAGACCGAGCCCGAGCCGTGCGAGGGCGAGCGCGTCCTACTCACAACCCACGTCGATCGAGGTCTTTCTTTGCCTCCACATCCGTTATTCCGTGGCTTCTTAAACTTTTTTGGTGCTCAGATCCACCACTTTCCTCCCAACACCATTGCCTACCTTGTCGCGTTTATCACAATGTGCGAGAGCTTCCTGGGATGTCAGCCCCATTGGGGGCTGTTCAAACATATCATCACTTGTCGATCTCAGTCGGTGAAGAAGGCTACTCCGACTGATGAAAAGACGCATGTAATCCAGATGTGTGGGGGGTTGGGTCTCCAGACGAGAGGTAGGAGCACATTCCCTTCGGTAAAGTTTCCCAAGTTGGCCAGGGGTTGGCAGTCGACTTGGTTTTACTGCAAGGATGTTCCGACTCCTGGCTATCCGATTGGGCTCCCACCTTTCACTTTAGATAGGATTGTCAAAGCATGCTCCATGTTAGTTACTGCGGAGGAGAAAGGCGAAGTTCCCATTTTGGTCGACGTAGTTGTCGTGCTGGTTCAGGGTGGGGTGACTGGCCTGGACCTGCTGGAAGTATTTCTCAGTCGACCCATCCAGCCTCTGCAAGCCGGCGACCATCCTATGTGGATGTACTCGGGCCCAAATGATACTACTAGGGCTCACCCAGAGGAGGTCGATGAGAAGAAGGTAGCACAGTGGTTGAAGAGCATTACTGGGAACAAGGACAATCCTTGTGGAGCCAGGAGGATCTTGCCATTCGACGCTGAGCATGCTCGATGCGAGGTTAGGCTCTGCTTTGTCGAGTGATTTCTTTCCTAGTTATCTTCTATCTGTAATCGTCCTTGGATAGGTCTGAATTTATTCGACCAGTGCCTTTCAGGTCTTCACAAGGATGCATTCCATGCCGAATGGGGAGCAGTAGTTGGAGGAAGGTGGGAGCGAGGACGGGAGTGCCAGTGCTGACTACGTTGATGACAACAATGATGACAGGTCGAACTCGAACAGTAGCGACGAGGTCGAGTCACCGCCCCGTACTGAGAGGCGCTCCAAGCAATCGCATGACCCAGCGGGCGGTCAAGGTAAGGCGACTGTGTCGAGTGACAGGACCTCGAAGCGCACTTGGACATCGACTCCGGAGCCGACTGAGAAGACCGCGAAGCAAGCCAAGGTCACCGGCGCCAAGCCTCGTAAGGCTTTACCCAAGATCAAAGTGGTTGTTCCCGTTGCTTTGAGGTGAATGTTTGTCTTCTTTGTTTCCCGATGTTGTCACAGATTCTTCCTTTGTCTAACCGAGTGTGATTTTCACACTTTTAGGGAAGCCATTTCCGCAACATCTCACATGGAGATAGATGAACAGCAAGGCGACGCAGACACCGCCGATGCGATGACTTCTCGAGCAGGTAAACTATATCAGACGCCCTTTTCTTTCATCAGCTTATTTGAATGGTCGATTGGAATCTCATTCAAGATATTTGCAGAGCAAGCAGAGGTTATCCAGCTTCCAGATGACGCCGATGATAATGATGAGAACCAGAGGAGCACAGGGAGGAGGGGCAGGACCTTCAGCCGGAGGGTGTCTGCCAACCACACGTCTCGTCTATCTGCTGAGCCGATTGTCCAGGAAATCGGCGGCTCGTCTTGAGCCGCTATTACTTTTGCTGACCCTCTGTCGACTGACCAGTCTCCTACATCGACTATTCATGCATTGGACCTTACTAGGAATCCCCAAGTTCCGAGGTCATCAGCGGTGCCCCAAGCTCCGACTCCGCCACCAACTCGGACTCCTTCATCAGGTCCGCCTCCATTCACCCAATATAATGTCTGTGAGGACTAGATAGGAGCTACCACGGAGGCGATGATCCAAGCTGGAGTGATGGTGGATTGCCTGAAGACGACGTATGAGGCCAGCAGAGCTGCTTACGACGCCAGCTCCTCTCTCCAAGCCAATGTCCGAGTAAGTGGGACTGTAAGTTAATTTCCGATTGTTTTCCTAAAGCTTCCGCTTTGTTTTCTTTAGATGTTTGTGGATGAGCGTTTTGGAACATTTAATGTGCATCTATTGTAGGTCTGAACCTTGAGTCTGTATGTACACCCACTGGGTGTTTATTTTGATTGTATAGCTCCTCCACTCGAATTGCGTCGAGTGGGCATTGTATCTACTCGGATCGGGTGGGCCGTGTCAAGTGGAAATTCAAAACCAGTGGGGGCACGGTGAGTGCACCCACTGGGTGTAGTCCCCGAGACCGTCATCGACTATTGACAGTTGGCAGGGGTCTTATACTTGTTTCTGTTTGTAGGTGTTCGGTCGCGCCAGTAGGCTTTCCTGGGCATAGAATCGAACCAGTGGGGGCATGCTTAGTGCACCCACTGGGTGTACTCCCCGAGACAGCCGTCGACTGCGAGCAGTCGGCGGTGGTCTTAGAACTCCCCTTTTTTACTCCTTCCACTTGAGCTGAGCAGACCATGCCGAGTGGGAAATCGAGCCAGTGAGGGCAAGCCAAGTGCACCCACTGGGTGTAGTCCCCGAGACTGCCGTTGAATGTGTGATTCGGCGGTAGTCTTAGAAGTCCTTTTGTTATAATAATCTGGCCTTGCAACTTATCACTCGGAAGTGACTGATCTTGGTTTCTGTCGACTGAAGTGTCTTATTTATTGGTTGCAGAAATCTGGTGAGCTTGGATCCAAGTTTGCTGATTTGGAGAAACAACAGATTCAGCTCAATCTCAATCTGGAGTTGGCTAAGGAGAACTTGAAGAGAGCTCAAAATGAAGCAGCTGTCCTGGGAGGTAACAATTGTCGACTGTTCGCCTTACCATCTTTTCATTGCAACCTTTAAACCGAGTGATTCCACTCGAACAGATGTGCGTAGTGAAAACCGTCAACTCCAAGGTTGTCTGAAGAATGTTATTTCTTTAGACAAAATGAAGTAGGCTCTAGAGCAGAAGGATCTCGACCTTGTAGCAGCACAGAAGACGGCGCAGGAGAAGACTGAACTTGCCAATCAGAAGCTGGATTTGGTCGGAAAGTTGGAAGAAGAGAACGCCAAGTTGAAAACCGATGTTGATGAAGCGAAGAAAGAAAACGTGCAGCTGAAGGAGGAGAAGGTGGTTAACGATCCATCCGTGCCGAGACTGTTCAGTCGGCTTTCAGTCCGAGGTCACCTCCCCGAAGGGAGAGATACAATTATGATCAAGGCCAGCATGTGGGTCGGGGCCACGAGCAGTACGATCTCCGCCATCACCGCGACGACCATTGTCGAGTGCCGACGCCCCCTCCAAGGAGTGGGTCTTTTGCACCCCAGTGGTATGAGGATAGGCACCCTCACGGTGACGAGCGAAGGGTTCCAGTCGATCCTAGAGAGCCTGGTTTTGATGCGAGGTCACTCCTCGTGCAAGGTTTGGTCGACATAAATAGAGCTCACGGAGAAGGCACAGTCAGAGATCGCCCGACTGGGAGTGGAACTCTCCTCTCTGACCCGAGTGTTTTAGTCGCCCTATACGAGCGGCTGTGATTTCCCCCAACTTCAGGTTGGCGGCGGGAGTAAGCAAGTTCACTGGCGAGTCGAAGCCAGACACCTGGTCGGAGGATTACCGTGTGGAAATCCAGATCAGCAGAGGCAATGATAAGGTGTCCATGAAGCATTTACCTTTGATGTTTAAGGGCTCGGCCAGGGCGTGGCTCAACCAGTTGGCACCCTCCAATATATACTGTTGGGATGACCTAGCCCGAGTGTTTGTCAGAATTTTCGAAGGAACTTGCAAACGGCCAGCGGGGCTGAGTGAATTGCAGCACTATGTCCAGAAGCCGAATGAAACTCCGTGGAATTACATCCAGCATTGGACCACCCTGCACCATGCGGTGGAAAATGTCTCCGAACACCAAGCTGTGTGCGCGTTCAAGGAAGGCGTTAGATACATGGAGCTCATCTTGAAGTTTTGTCACTCCGGCGACATGTCTCTGAATCGCATGATGGAAACCGCCCTTCGATATGCCAACGGAGAAGAGGAAGATCGCCTACGCAGTGGAAGGGGGAAGGCAGTCCACCAGGACGCTGGTGGCGGAAATACCAGTCGAAAGCAAAAGCGCAAGGTTGATGCCAATGTTCAAACGAAAGCTGCAATGGTCACTCCTCAGAACAAGAGCAAGGGATAGCCCAAAGGTCCGTGGATTCCCAACAAAATGAAAGATCAGTCGGGCCAGGATGTTATGGATCTCCCATGCCCCATACACACCAAGAAGGACGAAGAAGCTAACTTGATTTACCCCAAGCACACCACTCGGCAGTGCACGTTTCTGGTTCAACAGTTTCAAGGAGGACAGTCGAGCGAGAAAGGCTCATACAAGGAGGAAGACGAGGAGAAAACATAAAATTTCCCGAAGGCCAATGCCACTCTGATGATTTTTGCTGATGTTGAAAGCAAGAGTCGACTGAAAGTAATTAACTGCGAAGTCAACATGGTTGCTCCTGCAACCCCCGCGTATCTCAAATGGTCTCAGACAACGATCACTTTTGACCAGTCAGATCACCCTGCTCATGTAGTAACTCCGGGACGACAGGCTCTGGTAGTCGACCCAGTAGTCGAAGGCACTCGACTGCGCAAAGTTCTCATGGATGGTGGCAGTGGCCTGAACACCTTATACGCTGAAATCCTCCAGGGAATGGGCATCCCGATGTCGAGACTTAGTGAAAGCAACATGACTTTTCATGGGGTCATCCCAAGGAAGAAAGCAAGGTCACTCGGCCAGATCACCTTGGATGTAACCTTTGGCGACTCAAAAAAATTCCGAAAGGAAAAGCTGACTTTTGAAGTGGTGGATTTCCGCAGTGCATACCATGCTATCTTGGGCAGGCCAGCGTACGCGCATTTCATGGCCCGCCTGTGTTATGTTTACCTCAAGCTCAAGATGCCTGGACCTAGGGGCGTGATCACGGTCACTGGCAACAGACAGAGAGCGGAAGAATGTCTTCAAAAAGGTTGCAAGATTGCTGATGAGCAGATGGCAATGGTGGAACTCAAATAATATAAGAAAATGTTGATCGGAGTGAGTTTCTCTGCGCCAAGAAGCCTGCTTCTGTGTCTGCGTTTCAGTCAGCGAGAGATACGAAGCCGATTCACGTTCATCCGGAGGATCCCAATGCTGCGCCGACTCATATTTTGACTATGCTCGACAGCAAATAGGAAGCCGCGCTCATCCCGTTCCTCCATGAGAATTGGGACATCTTTGCATGGAAACCATCAGACATGCCAGGTGTGCCCAGGGAGCTGGCTGAGCACCCTTTGCGCGTCGATTCAAAAGTTAAACATGTCAGAGAGCATCTTCATCGGTCCGCCGCGGAGAAAAGAAAGGCGATTGGTGAAGAGGTGGCTCGACTCCTGGTAGCTGGGTTCATCCGCAAGATTTACCACTCTGAGTGGATCGTGATGACCCACAAGTGTAGGGGATCTATCGTAGTCCTTTCGATAAGTAAGAGTGTCGAACCCAACGAGGAGCAGAAGGAAATGATAGGCAACTTTCAGTAAGGTATTTTCTGCAAGCACTGTAATTATAGGTAATAGATAGTTTTGTGATAAGATAATTGGTAGCAAGTGACAAACGGTAAAAGTAAATAAGGTGCAGCAAGGTGGCCCAATCCTTTGTGTAGCAAAGGACAAGCCTGCACAAACTCTTATGCAAGGTAAAGTGCTCCCGAGGACATATGGGAATTATCGTCAAGCTAGTTTTCATCACGATCATCTGATTCGTGTTCGGTACTTTGATAATTTGGTATGTGGGTGGACTGGTGCTTGGGTGATGCCCTTACTTGGACAAGCCTCCCACTTATGATTAACCTCTAATGCAAGCATCTGCAACTACAAAAGAAGTATTAAGGTAAACCTAACCATAGCCTGAAACATATGGATCCAAATCAGCCCCTTACGAAGCAACGCATAAACTAGGGTTTAAGCTTCTGTCACTCTAGCAACCCATCATCTACTTATTACTTCCCAATGCCTTCCTCTAGGCCCAAATAATGGTGAAGTGTCATGTAGTTGACGTTCACATGACACCACTAGAGGAGAGACAACATACATCTCATCAAAATATCGAACGAAGATCAAATTCACAAGACATAATATTGTTCATGATCAGAGGGGTATTAATATGCATAATGGATCTGAACATTTGATCTACCACCAAATAAACCAACTAGCATCAACTACAAGGAGTAATCAACACTACTAGCAACCCACAGGTACCAATCTGAGGTTTGGATACAAAGATTGGATACAAGAGATGAACTAGGGTTTGAGAGGAGATGGTGTTGGTGATGATGTTGATGAAGATAGCCCTCCCTACGATGGTAGACTTGTTGGTGATGACGGCGGTGACGATTTCCCCCTCCCGGAGAGAAGTATCCCCGGCAGAACAGCTCTACCGGAGCCCTGGATTGGTTTCCGCCTCGGTTCCGCCTCGAGATGGCGGCGTCTGGTCCCGAAAGCCTCCTCTTGATTTTTTTTCCAGGTCAAACCGCTTCATATAGGAGAAGATGGGCACCGGGGGCCCACCGGCTGGCCCTCGAGGCAGGGGGCGCGCCCTAGGAAGGGGGGCGCGCCCCCACCCTCGAGGCCAGCCAGTGGCCCCTCTCGTGGGTTCCTTTCGCTAGATATTTTCTATATTTTCCGAAACAATGCTCTGTGGAGTTTCAGAGCTTTTCGAGTTGTGTAGATTAGGTTTCCAGAGTTTGCTCCTTTTCCAGCCCAGAATTCCAGCTGCCGGCATTCTCCCTCTCATGTAAACATTGCAAAATAAGAGAGAAAAGGCATAAGTATTGTGACAAAACATGTATGAACAACCCATAATGCAATAAATATCAACTTATAAGCATGATGCCAAATGGACGTATCAACTCCCCCAAGCTTAGACCTCGCTTGTCCTCAAGCGAAAGCCAATATCGAAAAATATGTCCACATGTTTAGAGATAGTGTCGGGGGAAACTGTCCTCCCACGAGCACCTATGGGACCGGAGCCCCTTCTACGTTGCGGTAAGGGAGCGGAGGGAGCACGGAGAGCAGATCGAGGGGCACACGCGGGCAGTTTACCCAGGTTCGGGCCGCGCAGACGCGTAAAACCCTACTCCTGCTTAGATTGTATTGAGTTCTTGAGCTCGGGAGCTTGAAGAGCTACAGTACTAGCTACACCGAGCGAGTGAGTTGTCTAGGTTTCGAACCCTTTCTACGTTGTGCATAGGCCTCCTTTTATAGCTCAAAGGGGTCACCGACAGGTGTCAACGTAGAGGAGGGTAAAAGTGTAATTTTGGTGGTAGTTGTAACAGTGCATGAACAGTGCGTGAACAGTGGTCTTCACCTAACTTTGACAGTGGGGGACAAAGGCATTAAATGCCCGTCGCCGTCGACCCCAAAAGTGTCCGTCCATGCTTCTCCGTTCGCCACGGCGGTAGCCTCGTCACCGTGGCTTGCCACCGTGTGCCCCAGGCTGCACAACCGTCCGCCACGCGTCCCTGGAAGGGACCCAGGGCGACACGTGGGCAGATGAGCTGGAGCGCGGGCACACAGCGTGGGTTTCCCCGGCAAGCACCTTGCCGGGGTCTTGATCTTGCCGGGCCCGGAAGCTTGTCGCTCTCCGGGCCCTGCCGGGGCGCATGATGCGCCGAGGCATCTCTTGGGATATGTGTTCCTTGGTCTTCCTGGCAAGCTCCACTTGCCAGGGTCTTGTGTTAAAGTGATAACCTCGAGCCTGGTGCGGCCTTCCCGGCAAGCTCCTCTTGCCGGGGCCTTGATCTTCTGACTTGTATACTTTGTTCTTGAATGGCTTCAAAAGGGCCGGAAAGGTACTTGGCGAGCACGTGGTAAGCCCTGCCGCGGGAAGCTGCTACTGCCCGTGCACAAGTTGGGGTACTAAGGTACCCCTATCTTAGTACACCGACAGGAGCCCCCGGGCCTGGGCCACACACGGTGCCGAGCGTTGTTGGGCCAGGCCCAATACAGTGCACGGGCACACGCGGCCCACGGCAAGCCGTATCCCCTTCCGTATCCGCCGCATCCCTCCCTAACGGCACGCGTCGATTGCGGCGTCGTGGGAGAGATCGTGGCATGTTGTTTAATGGTAAATGCGGAGCGTCCCCCACTTCCCCCTTAAAAGCAGAGGAAGCAGGGGCAGTTCCCTCCATCGTCTTCATTGCGTCTTCATTCTCCAGAAACCTCCGCTGCTTCTTGCCTCCGCCCCTCCTCCGCCGTCTTCCGCACCTGCGGTGCCGTCGAGCTTCTCGCCTCCTCCCTCGCCGCCTCCGCCATGGCTCCGAAGAGCGACAAGGAGAAAAGTGACAAGGCCAAGAACGACAAGGCCAAGAAGGAGAAGTCCGAGCAGGCGGCGAAGCTGGCCGCCCTGCGGAAGAGGTGCGTGGTCTTCGCGCCAAGGCTTGGTCCGAGGGAGCTGCGGGACAAATATTATTTGTTCTGGGCGAGGGAGACCAAAGCTCATCCCTGCACCCGTGTCTTCCCCGCCATCGCCAAAGATATGTTCCCCGGCGGGTACTTTTTCTTCGCTGCGTTTTTCCACTGTGGACTGTGCCCTCCGTTCTCGGAGTTCTTTTGTGATATCATGAACACATATGGCCTCCACCTCCTAGATTTCACCCCCAACGCCATCCTTACGATGGCCGTTTTTGCACATCTGTGCGAAAACTATGTTGGGGTTCATCCCAATGTAGCTCTTTTCCGCCATTTCTTCATGCCTAGAGTAGAGGCTGGCGCTCCCCTCTCCGGCGGCATCTCCTGGATCTTCAGGCTGAACAAGAAGGACTCATACCTGAAGGGAGAGCTCCGCGGCAAGTGGGAGGAATGGAGAGCAGATTGGTGTTGGATGGTGGAGGATAAGCCGAAGCCCTTCACCGTGCCGCGCACAACTGCCATAGTGCGCGGAAGGGATTGGAGCGAATTGGCCCCGGAAGACAACAAGCTTAGCATCGCCCTCATTAGGATTATTTGTCTCCGGGTCGCCAATCTGACTATCGGAGAAGTTGGGGCAGATTTCCTCCGCCGCCGCATCGCCCCTTTGCAGGAGAGGAAGAGGCGTGCCTGGGAATTCGGCAACGCGGCGGACATCATGAGGTTGCGCCCTGGATTAAACTAAAACTTCACCGTCTTGGAATTGAAGGGGATGGTCAAGGAGCTCTTCAAGCACGACCCTGCCCATCCAGAGTGGTTCAGACCTCCCCGGGGAGTGGTACCGCTGTGCAACAGCACTGCTCGTGATTCCCTACGAGCGATGATGCCCGCGTGCGACTCCCACGGCGTCGTCCCCACTTGGATAGAGCCTCCGCCAGACACCGTGCTGAACTTCTTCGACAACTTGGTCGAGAAGCCCTGCAAGGCCGACGAGCAGAAGGGCCTTACCCGGGACACTACTGGCCGGGATATTGCTTACATCGCCTCCAGAATGGAGGAGGCTGCCGCAGCTGCAGCTGCGGGCGAATTCGGGTACACTGTGGACGAGGCACAGGCCGCGGACGCGGTGAGCCAAGCAGAGGAGGCGGAGATCATCAAGCTGCTCAAGCTTCCGCCCGAGGAGTTTGCCGGGGTGCCTTCCCTGAAGTTTGCCGGGACGAGCGAGGTTGCCGGAGGGAGCGAGGTTGCCGGAGGAAGCGAGGTTGCCGGGCACGGCGCTGAGTCCAGCGGGCCCGCCGAGGAGGAGGAGGATGCCGGGGCTGATGAAGACTCTGGTGGGTCTCTGAATCTCGATGACGACGCCTCCTCGTCCTCGGAGAACTCCCCGCCTCCGGCAAGTCCCAAGCAGCAAACGAGGAAGCGCCTCCGCAAGGCAGCAGAGACGGCGAGGCCGCAGGTGCCTCGACAGCAGCCAGCGCGCCGTGCGACGCGCGCCACCAGGACGAGCGGAGTCGTCCAGGAAGCGCCCCGTGCTCAGGCGCCAAGCGGAGGAGGATCTTCCTGGAGCGGAACGGGTGCTCCTTCTGCCTCTCGGTCCTCGGCGACAACGGGGGCCGGGTCTTCGCAGCCCACGGCCCCGGAGTCCTCCAAGCGCCCGAGGGAACCTTCTCCTCCAGCTCCTCGCGCGGGAGCAAACCAGGCGGAGTTTGATTTCTCCGCCTTCAGCTCCGACGAAGAGGAAGAGGAGTAAGTACTTGCACTTCTTTTGTTTCTTCGATTTTATCTTGATTTTCCTTGTTGATTCTGATCTTGTTCTTGTTTTGTTTTCAGGACCTTGGCCCAGCGGATGGCGAAGAGGGCCAAGATCCCTGTGGTTGAGGTTGAAGACGACTCGCCCACCGCGGCGACAGGAGACGCGCCAGCGGCAAACTTGCCGGATCAACCTGCTGCTCCGAGGAGCAGCCCCCAGTGCAGCCCCCCAGCGTAAGTCTGGTATTTGTTCTTCTATTTGTCGGGCGCGCTTGAGGTTGTTGCTTGTACTGATGTTTTGTTGTCTTGTTTGTCTTGTGCAGAAGTGGAGCCGCAGCCGCAGGAGCGCCAAGAGGTCGCCCCCAAAGAGCTACCTGTTCCACCCTCCCCGCCAAGGAGGAGCTCCCCGGCGAGGGAGAACGCTCCGCCAAGGACGGGTACTCCGCCAAGGGCGAGTACCCCGCCAAGGGTGAGCAGCCCGACAAGGGTGATCACCCCGCCAAGGGAGGGCGCGGGCGGCCCTCCGCCAGCAGGGGCCACCACTCCGCCGCCAAGGGAGAATTCCCCGGCGAGGGAGCCTGCCGTTGAAGAAGTCCGTGAAGGTAAATCCTTGTAGCTTTTCCTTCTTGAACTTGTCTTTTTGGATATTTGCTTGACTCTTTCTTTTCTTCTTCTTCTAGATCCTCCTACCCCAGAGCCGATGGAGACGAAGGCCACCGTTGAGGAGGAGGTGCACGGTGACGGCGGCAACGCCACTGCCACTGAGGGCATGGCCGGAGCCGACGAGCCTGCCGCTGAAGAGACCGCCCCGCCCGCAGACGCCGCGGCTGGGGAAGGGGCCGGCGACCACACTGCTGGCCCGGAGGTAGCAGGAGCGTCAAGCGCTGCACCGGCCGCCGACCCTTCCGCCTCCACGACTGGGCAGGGCATCTACCTGGAGGCCCCCAACGGGGTCTTTATACAAGTCCCGTGGGCGTCCTCATCTCGAGCACCCGCGGAGGGAGAAACCTTTGACGGAGAGGTCCTCGCCTCCGCGGGGTTGAAGGTGGTTGAAGCGCCCGGCGGTAGCGACGAGCCCGAAGAGGAGAAACTCCTTTGCCGGCTTCTGGCTCTGTACCGGGCCAGGCAGGCGAAGCTGGAGTCTCGAGAAGCTCTCACCGCCAAAGCTGGAGCTGACTTGGAGAAGTGCGCCGCGGAGCTCCGCGCCGACAACCAGGCGGCTCTCCGCAACTTAGCGGAGGAGTGCGAAGAGCTTGCTGGGGCGCAGCAAGCCTTCCTCCTGGAGAAGGCCGAGGTGGACGAGCAGCAAAGGTTGGCCGCCGAGGAGCTGTCCCGGCGAGAAGGAGTGCTCAATCAGCGGAAGGTCGACCTCGATGCCCACGAGGACGACCTCACCGCCCGGGAGTAGGCCATTGGCGGGGCCCTGAAGGAGGCGAAGGACGCCGCAGCCGCCGCGGAGACCGCCAAAAAGGATCTGGAGGCCAAAGTGCAGCAGCTGGAGTTGTACCTGAAGGCGAGCGAGGACAGAGTCACCGCGCTCAATGTGGAGCAGGAGAAAGATGCCCACACCAACTCTGACTTGCAGGTACGTCTCTCCAAGAAAGGCGACGAGCTCACTGCCGCCAAGGATTCCATTGCTAACTTAGGGTTGAAGGTCTCCACTCTGACTGATTCGCTCGACGCCGCCTGGGATCGCGAGACGAAGCTGAAGGACGAGCTCCGCAAGGAACGAGGCCTGGTGGAGAGCGCCGCCGTCTCGGCGAACCAGTTCAGCCGGGCAGTGGAGCAGTGGACTGACGATCTGGTCACCTCCGCTGCCAATATTGACAAGGAGATGGTGGCGCTGAGGGCGGAGCATCTCGCGTACTCCCCGGACGAGAACCTCCCCCACAGCGCCAAGTTAAGTCTGTTCTTCAGGGGAATAGCGCCGGCACTTGCGCGGCTGCAGGAGAAGATCCCCGTGCAGCTGGCCGACGAGGCGCGTCGGCTCTGCATGGGCACCTTGGAGCGTGTCTTGACGAAGATCGTCTACCGCAACCCCGGCATCAACCTCGTCAACGTCCTCCGCACCTTGCCAGCCGAAGCTGATCAGGAGGCGTTGAAGGCGCAGGTTGCCCACATCGTCGCCAAGGTGAACAAGATCACAAGGCGTGAAGGCGACCGCGTAGATTAGATTTCTTTCCTTCTGTTTCCCTTGCCGCTGCAAGGCATATTATTGGACTAGAATCTATTAGTATCGCGGCAAGTTATCTTTGTAATATACAATCTTATTTTGATCAGTCAATGCTGTGTTATCTCCCTTGCTTTTGGTCCTCCACTTTGTATGCTTTCTACCCTACGCTTTCAGGGACTTGCCGGCAAGGGGCTCTTGCCGCGAGCGCTGAGTGCTGGACTCTTAGCAGCCTGCTGGCAAAAGACCTTGTCGGCAAGTAACCTTGCCGCAGCTAGTCGCAACACACTTAGCTTGTTGAGCGAACTCGAAAACGAAGTAAGGGCGCGACACTTGCCGCAGCTCACTTAAGTCGTTGAGCGTGCTCGAAAATAAAGTAAGGGTGCGGCTAGCCACGGGTAGGTTCCTCCGTGCATAGGTTTTCCATACAAAGTGTGGTTGTTCAAGGAAGACAACTAAAAATTAAAAAATTTGAATTACTCAAGCTTTGGTAACTTAGCTTTCATAGTTCGTTTGTTCCCCGGCAAAGCTTCTCTTTCTTGAACAGCACTTGGTTCATCCTCCACCTCCTTCCCCCCCGGCAAACTTGTGCGCGAGGAATATTCCTTCTGCTTAAGAGGGACAGAAAAAGAGGAGGGAAAACAAGTATAGGGCCTCTTGGCCTGCTAATGCTTACCGGGGATGTGTGTTGCACAAGATGCCAAACAATGCATGCAAATAACAAAGAAAGGCATGGAAATGGCAAATAGTGCGACGCACAAAAAGCTTTACTGATGCACGGGGTCTGCGCCCGGCTTTGTACAAAGGTTTACATGCAACAGCGGCAAGACTCGTACAAAATGTGGTTGCCGGAGCGGATCACGGCAACCGCGCCTTATGGGTGAAACTTGCGAATATGCTCTATGTTCCAGGAGTTGCTCACCGGTAAGCCTTCTTCGGTCTTAAGGCGGACAGCGCCGGGCCTTGTGACTTGTCTCACCCGATAAGGGCCTTCCCACTTCGGCGTCAACTTGTTGGAATTCTTGGCGGACTGAACACGCCGAAGAACAAGGTCGCCTTCCTCGAGACTCCTGGCCTTGAACTTGCGGCTATGGTAGCGACGCAAGGCTTGCTGGTATCGAGCAGCTCGTACAGCAGCCTGGAGACGTTCCTCCTCAAGGAGCAATGCATCATCTTGTCGCAGTTGCTCTTGCTCGAGCTCATCATAAGCGAGCACTCGAGGAGATTCGTATACGAGTTCCGTGGGGAGAACTGCCTCTGCTCCATAGACAAGAGCAAAGGGTGTCTGTCCGGTGGCTCGATTTGGTGTCGTCCTGATTGACCAAAGTGCCGCCGGCAACTCCTCTATCCAGTTTCTTCTGCACCTGTGCAGCCTATCGAAGGTTCTTGTCTTGAGCCCGCGCAGCACTTCAGCATTGGCCCTCTCCGCTTGACCATTGCTCCTCGGGTGAGCAACAGAAGCAAAGCAGACCTTGGCGCCAAGGTCTCGGACGTACTGCATGAAGGTGCGACTTGTAAATTGTGTGCCATTGTCAGTGATGATCCTGTTAGGGATTCCGAAACGACAAACAATCGCTCTGAAGAACCTGACTGCTGACTGTGCTGTCACCTTTCTCACTGGTTCCACTTCTGGCCACTTTGTAAACTTGTCGATTGCAACGTACAAGTATTCAAAGCCCCCGACAGCGCGGGGAAAGGGGCCGAGGATATCGAGCCCCCAGACCGAGAAGGGCCAGGACAAAGGGATCGTCTGGAGAGCTTGAGCTGGCTGGTGAATTTGCTTGGCATGGAACTGGCACGCTTCACACTTGGTTACTTGTGCAGTTGCATCTTGGAGGGCTTCTGGCCAGAAGAACCCTTGCCGGAACGCCTTCCCGGCAAGTGCCCTTGCGCCAATGTGGTGGCCACATATGCCTCCATGTATCTCTGCCAACAGCTTCTGTCCATCTTCTCTGGAAATGCACTTCAACCTGACACCGTTGAGTCTTCTTTTGTACAGTTCATTGTCAACGAACTGGTACATACTTGACTGTCTGGTTATTTTCTCTATTTCTTCTGGCTCGTCGGGAAGTTCTCCAGTTTGCAGAAAACGGACGATCTGCTGTGCCCATGCTGGAGCCTGAGGCTCAACGGCAAGGACTAAAGGCATGAGGGCCGCTGCGGGAACCCCAGCTTCTACGGCGAGAACCTCAGGCTCTGCCGGAGCTGATGGTCCCCCGGCAAGCCTGCCGGGGCAAGGCTTGTCGGGAACGCTTGCTTCAACTGCACAGACCCTTGGATCTGCAGGAGCAAACTGTTCCTCAGCGTTTTGACTGTTGGTCTTGGGGACCTTGGCGGCGGTTTCGGGAAGATCCGCCGGCAAGTAGTCGCCAGAGACCAACTTTCTCTTCTTGTTCTGCCCAACTGATGGTGTAACGGATGGCTGAGTTAACTTGAGCAGGAAGGTCCCTGGCTCCACAGGTAACTTCATTGCAGCACACTTTGAGAGGCCATCTGCAATATCGTGCTGAGCTCTTCGGACGTGCTCCATTTGCAGACCTTCAAAGTGCTCTTCAAGCTTCCTCACTTCATCAACATAAGCTTCCATCAAAGGGCTCTGATAACTCTTATTCACTTGTCGGACCACCAACTGTGAATCTCCCCGCACAATCAACTTCTTGATCCCAAGTTCGGCTGCAATTCTGAGGCCGGCAAGCAGACCTTCATACTCAACAGTATTGTTTGTCGCTTGTTCCTTGGGAAAGTGCATCTGGACAACATACTTGAGGTGCTCTCCGGTGGGTGCTATGAGTACTACGCCAGCACCGGCGCCTTGCAGCGAGAATGCACCATCAAAGTACATTATCCATTCGCTGCTCGCTTCTTGGACGGGGGGTGCTTGTCTCTGGAACTTCTTCATCCGGCGTTGGGGTCCATTCTGCTATGAATTCTGCCAAAGCTCTGCTCTGTATGGTTGAAGTACTTTCAAACTTGAGACCAAAGCTTGATAGTTCCAGTGCCCACTCGACGATCCTGCCTGTTGCCTCTGGATTTTGCAATATCCTCTTCAACGGAAAGCGAGTGACCACTGTTATCTCGTGTGCTTGAAAGTAATGGCGCAGCTTCCTTGAGGCCATGAGGAGGCCGAAAAGCAACTTCTGCACCCCAGAGTATCTTGATCTAGGCCCCTGCAAGAGGGAACTTACAAAATACACTGGGCGCTGCACCATCTTCTTCCGTACTTCTCCTTGTTCCTGCGCGGACTTGTCCTTGTCGGGGCCAGAGCTTGTCGGGGAAGCCCCCTGCTTGCCGCTGGAAGTGCTCGCCGGGTCCGTGGGCTCTTCCTCTGCCTCCCTCTCCGCTACCAACGCAGCACTAACCACTTGATTGGTTGCTGCTAAGTACAGTAGCAACTTCTCTTGTGGTCTAGGTGCGACAAGTATTGGAGTGGAGGATAGATATCCTTTCAAGTCCTGCAGCGCAGCCTCCGCTTCCGGAGTCCATTTCATAGGACCTGCCTTTTTCAAGATTTTGAAGAAAGGCACGGCGCGTTCTGCAGACTTTGAAATGAATCTGCTGACGGCAGCCACACAACCAGCAAGTCTTCTTACGTCCTTGACGCGCTTCGGGGCTTCGATCTGCTCGATGGCTTTTATCTTGTCGGGATTGGCTTCAATCCCCCTCTGGGACACAAAGAACCCGAGAAGCTTGCCGGAAGGGACTCCGAAGACGCACTTCTCGAGGTTCAACTTGAGCTGGATCTTGCGCAGATTCTCAAAGGTTTCTTCTAAGTCTTGGATCAGGGTATCTTTGCTCTTGCTCTTGACCACTATATCATCCATGTAGGCTTCTACATTTCTGTGGATCTGTGGCCCAAAAGCAGTGTGCACCACCCTTGCAAATGTTGAGCCTGCATTCTTCAATCCAAAGGGCATGCGTATGAAGCAATATGTGCCACATGGAGTAATGAATGCAGTCTTCTCTTCATCTTCCTTGGCCATGAATATCTGGTGGTAACCTGAGTATGCATCAAGGAAGGAAAGCAGCTCACATCCGGCGGTGGAGTCAACAATCTGGTCAATACGCGGCAAGGGAAATGGATCCTTGGGACATGCTTTATTCACATCAGTGAAGTCTATACAAAGTCTCCACTTCCCGTTGGCCTTGCGTACGACAACTGGATTTGCTAACCACGTAGGATGGATCACGCCTCTAACCAGGCCCGCTGCTTCTAGCTTCTTTATCTCTTCGGTGATGAATTCTTGGCGCTCCACGGCTTGCTTCCTGACCTTCTGCTTGACGAGCCGCGCATGAGGACAAACAGCAAGCTTGTGCTCAATTACCTTCCTGGGAACGCCGGGGATGTCAGATGGTTGCCACACAAACACATCGACATTCGCCCGCAGGAAGGCAACGAGCGCGCTTTCCTATTTGTTGTTGAGCGTAGCACTGATGGTGAAGGTACCACCAGTGCCGTCCTCCTTGGCGGACACCTTCTTGGTTGCCGGTGGAGCTGCCATCCCTTTCTTGCACTTGTCGGTGGAGCTCGATGGTGCGTCCTCGACGGCAGCGCAGCACTCCGAAGAGGTGCGTTTGTCGGAGTGGGCCCCAGAGCTCTTCCCGGACTTGGTCTTGGTCTTCCCCCCGGGAGCTTCAGCGGCAAGTGTGTTGCTTTCTGCTGTGGCTGCTGCATCCCGGTAGATCTTGTCGGCGCAGATAAGCGCGTCCTTCTTGTCGCCAGGGACAGAAATGACGCTTATCGGCCCCGACATCTTGAGTACGTTGTAGGCAAAGTGGGAAGCTGCCATGAACTTGGCGAGGGCAGGACGGCCGAGTATCCCATTGTATGGCAATGTGATATCAGCAACATCAAATGTAATCCTCTCCGTCCTGAAGTTGAGCTCCCCGCCAAAGGTCACAGGCAGCGTGATCTTCCCCTTCGGCTTGCTCCTTCCCGGGTTGATTCCTTGGAACGTCCCGGTTTCCTCGAGCTCGTTGTCGGGGATCTGTAGCTTCTTGATCATAGCTGAGGAGATCAAGTTCAGGCCGGCCCCGCCGTCAACCAACATCTTGGTGACCTTGAGGTTGCGGATAGTTGGTGAGACCAACATCGGCAAGCACCCGACCGCAGTTGTGCGGTCAGGGTGGTCCTCAAGGTCAAAGATGATGGGCGTGCTGGACCATTTCAGCAGCCTGCGTGACTCGACGGGCGGCTCAGCTGCATTCACTTCCCGCACCCACTGCTTGAGTTGGCGGTGGGAAGTGTGCAGAGAGGCGCCTCCGTCGACACACAGAACTTCTGTGGCCTTCTGGAACTCCTGCTCGCTGTTATCTCCTTCATCCATGTCGTCGTCGTCTTCTTCCTCGTCCTTGTCGCGGCCCCGGGGAGGTCTATCACCTTGCCGCTGCTTGGCCTTGCCGCGGCGTCCTCCCCGGCCATTGAATGGCCGCTTCTTGCTGGGCTCCCCTCCGCCTCCTTGGGCCTTCTCCTTGTCGCGACGCTCGTATTCAGCCTTCTGCTGCTCTACGAGGTACTCGACTCGTTTGCAGTTCTGAAGATCGTGGCCCTTGGTGCGGTGGATCTTGCAGTACTGCTTGTCGGAGCCGTCCTGCTTGTCGGCTGCCGCTACAGGGGCAGGCTCCTTGCCGGAACCGCCAGCATGTGCTTTCTTGGCGGGATCCTCCTTGCCGGACTGCTCGACAACCAGCACCTCCTTGCTCTTCTTCTTTCTGTTGTTCCGCCGCCGGCTCTTCCTTGCCGGGGCGGCATCCTCGCTGTCGCTTCCTCCTGCGCCAGCATCCTCTCCGGGGAGTCTCCTCCCTTCTTCGGTGCGCGCGCACTTGTCAGCCAGAGCGTAGAGCTCGCTGACATCCCGGATCTTGGTCATGGCCATCTCTTCCCTCATGCGGCGGTTACGCACGTTCTCGTGGAACGCGCTGATAACCGCGGCAGGGTGGACATCGAGAATGTTGTGTTGCACGCGGCTGAACCTCTGGATGTACTTGCGCAGGGATTCTCCCTCCTTCTGGGCTAGGATGTGGAGATCGCTCTCCTGGCCGTGGGGTTTGTGGCCGCCCGTGAAGGCGCCAACAAACTGGTGGCACAGATCCGCCCACGAAGAAATGGAGCTCTCCGGCAAGTGCATAAGCCAAGAGCGGACGTTAGGCTTAAGCACTAGCGGGAAGTAGTTGGCTAGTATCTTCTCGTCGCGTCCCCCGGCAGCCTGCACCGCGATGGTGTAGATGCTGAGGAACTCTAAGGGGTGCGTCTTGCCGTCGTACTTCTCGGGTACGTCGGGCTTAAAATTCTTCATGCTGGGCCACTGGACTCGCCGTAGCTCGCGGGTGAACGCAGGGCAACCTGCCGCGTACGACAAGTCGCCTGGTTCACCGGGCATGTGTGTGTCGACAGCGGTCCCAGCGCGCTGATCTGATTGTCTTCGGGCTTCTCGTCGACGCTCGATGCGAGTCCGAGCGTCTTCTTGTCGCCGGTCGTCGAGGACTTGGCGCTGGTCCCGACGAGCCCGCGGATCCGACGACGCCGTAGAGTCGTCGTCGACGTTGATCCGGCGGGGTGGCGTCTTCTGCTTCCGCGGCGGGGGTGCATGGCAGTTGCACCCCCGGCGGTCTTGTCGGCATCGGCCTTCGCTTGATCGACTTGCCGCGGCCGCGACGTCACCGGCTGCTATGGCGTGTCATTGTTGGCGAAGGCGATGAGGCTCTGGATCGTCGCCCTCCAGTCTTCGGCTTTGTCTGCTGCTGGAGGGAAATCGAGGAGCAGCTGTGCTCTTGCTAGAGCTTCAGCTGGAGAGGAAGGGAGTGGCGGCGAGCGGTGCGAGGAGCGAGATATGCTCGGACTTCTAACGGGGTTAGAAGGAGCAGTTTCTCGCCCCGGCGACCGCGCCTTGCTCGTACCAGGACGATGGCCTTGAGCATCCCGCGATCCTCCAGTTTGTCCTTGCCCCAGCAAGCGTATGGTACCTCCTGTACCACGGCGCTGCTGGCTTGGCACCTCCCGAGAGAGATGTGGTGCGTCTACGGACACCGAGGCTTTGGAATTCGCCCGGTCGTCCGTCTTGTCCTTGGATTTGGTGGCGCCGTGAGTTTCCTCACCGACGACCACCCTTCCGCCGGCGTCTCCTCCACCAACCGTTGGTTCTGGTGGCGGTGGAATCGACGCAGACGGGCCTCCGACCTCCGAAGCTTTCTTCTTCGGAGCCATGTTGATGCTGTCGATGAAGTCGATGAAGCTGGTGAAGTTGCTGAAGGTTGCACCCGCGTGAGCGCCGGATCAGGTTCGCACAACCTCGACGCCCCTACCTGGCGCGCCAAAGATGTCTGGGGAAACTGTCCTCCCACGAGCACCTATGGGACCGGAGCCCCTTCTACGTTGCGGTAAGGGAGCGGAGGGAGCACGGAGAGCAGATCGAGGGGCACACGCGGGCAGTTTACCCAGGTTCGGGCCGCGCGGACGCATAAAACCCTACTCCTGCTTAGATTGTATTGAGTTCTTGAGCTCGGGAGCTTGAAGAGCTACAGTACTAGCTACACCGAGCGAGTGAGTTGTCTAGGTTTCGAACCCTTTCTACGTTGTGCATGGGCCTCCTTTTATAGCTCAAAGGGGTCACCGACAGGTGTCAACGTAGAGGAGGGTAAAAGTGTAATTTTGGTGGTAGTTGTAACAGTGCATGAACAGTGCGTGAACAGTGGTCTTCACCTAACTTTGACAGTGGGGGACAAAGGCATTAATTGCCCGTCGCCGTCGACCCCAAAAGTGTCCGTCCATGCTTCTCCGTTCGCCATGGCGGTAGCCTCGTCACCGTGGCTTGCCACCGTGTGCCCCAGGCTGCACAGCCGTCCGCCACGCGTCCCTGGAAGGGCCCCAGGGCGACGCGTGGGCAGATGAGCTGGAGCGCGGGCACACAGCATGGGTTTCCCCGGCAAGCACCTTGCCGGGGTCTTGATCTTGCCGGGCCCGGAAGCTTGTCGCTCTCCGGGCCCTGCCGGGGCGCATGATGCGCCGAGGCATCTCTTGGGATATGTGTTCCTTGGTCTTCCTGGCAAGCTCCACTTGCCAGGGTCTTGTGTTAAAGTGATAACCTCGAGCCTGGTGCGGCCTTCCCGGCAAGCTCCTCTTGCCGGGGCCTTGATCTTCTGACTTGTATACTTTGTTCTTGAATGGCTTCATAAGGGCCGGAAAGGTACTTGGCGAGCACGTGGTAAGCCCTGCCGCGGGAAGCTGCTACTGCCCGTGCACAAGTTGGGGTACTAAGGTACCCCTATCTTAGTACACCGCGGTAGCCTCGTCACCGTGGCTTGCCACCGTGTGCCCCAGGCTGCACAGCCGTCCGCCACGCGTCCCTGGAAGGGCCCCAGGGCGACGCGTGGGCAGATGAGCTGGAGCGCGGGCACACAGCGTGGGTTTCCCATGCAAGCACCTTGCCGGGGTCTTGATCTTGCCGGGCCCGGAAGCTTGTCGCTCTCCGGGCCCTGCCGGGGCGCATGATGCGCCGAGGCATCTCTTGGGATATGTGTTCCTTGGTCTTCCTGGCAAGCTCCACTTGCCAGGGTCTTGTGTTAAAGTGATAACCTCGAGCCTGGTGCGGCCTTCCCGACAAGCTCCTCTTGCCGGGGCCTTGATCTTCTGACTTGTATACTTTGTTCTTGAATGGCTTCATAAGGGCCGAAAAGGTACTTGGCGAGCACGTGGTAAGCCCTGCCGCGGGAAGCTGCTACTGCCCGTGCACAAGTTGGGGTACTAAGGTACCCCTATCTTAGTACACCGACAGATAGAGGCGTCGATAAAAACAGAATACAAACATGAGGGCATCATGATCATTCTCATAGCAGCAACTTATATAAATATAGTCATATGATCATTATGCTAAAGTAACAATTCATCCACAATATCAAGTATGAATCATAAACTTCATTGGAAACTAACAAACTTTGGTCTCGGTCATTGAAGCAATTGCAATTTATCGTAACATCGGAAAGAGTCAATATAAGAGCTTTTCAGCAAGCCTACATACTCAACTATCATATAGTCTTTCACAATTGCTCCCACTCACGCAATACTTATGTTTATGGAGTTTTAATCGGACACAGAGACAGATAGGGGCTTATGGTGTTGCCTCCCAACCTTGTACCTCAAGGGTAATGTCAACAGTAATAGATCATGAAAACTTACATCCAAGTGGGTATATATGTCAGGATCTTTCCAACACAATGTGCTTACCAAAGGATAAAATATAAAATGGAAAGGTGGATTTCACCTTGACACTTACAAGACAAGAATAAAATATAGGCCCTTCGCAGAGGGAAGCAGAGGTTGTCATGTGTTTTTATGGTTGGATGCAAAAAGTCTTAGCATAGAGGAACTTCGCTTTATATTTCCACTTGTGATAAGGACCTTTATTATGCAATCCGTCACTTTTATTACTTCCCTATCACAAGTTCGTATAAAGCTAATTTATCCCACACTAATAAATCATACATATTTAGCAGGTTTGCAACCATGACAACTTACTTGGAAGGATCTTTCTCAATCCATAGGTAGGTATGGTGGACTCTCATGGCAAAACTGGGTTTAAGGATATATAGAAGCACAAGTAGTATCTCTACTTAGTGCGAGGAGTTTTGGCTAGCATGATGGGGAAAGGCAAGCTCAACATGTTGGAAGATCCATGACAATATACTTTATTTCGGATATAAGAAGACATAACCCATTATGTTATCTTCCTTGTCCAACATCAACTCTTTAGCATGTCATACATTAATGAGTGCTCACAATCATAAAAGATGTCCAAGATAGTATATTTGTATGTGAAGCCTCTCTTCTTTTATTACTTCCTATTAATTGCAACGATGACCAAAACTATGTTTGTCACCTCCCAACAACTTTTATTTATCATGCTCTTGGATGTGAGGTCATTACTTCCCATAAGATCGATATGATCTCTTTGACACTCTTTTTGTTTTCTTTCTTGTTATCATGACCCAAGTGAGGAAATCAAGCCCTTGACTCAATACTAATCTTTATTATATAGCTCACGGACTCGATTACAAAGGATAAAGCTCACAAAGCAAAAGGTCACAACTAGATCATGCTAAATTTATTCTAATTGATCAAGATACTACCAAAAGGATCGAACTAAGTGAAACGGTAAAGATAGGAGTGATGGTGATATGATACCGGGGTCACTCCCCCAAGCTTGGCAGTTGCCAAGGGGAGTGCCCATACCCATATGATTATGTATCCTTCTTCGGGGTTGGTGATGATGGAGTTGTTGCTGATGTAGGCTTGTTGCTCGTCTTCCAAAGCATGGGCTCACCATCATAGAAGGATGATCGAGTCTCCGGGATACTCAAATCTGCAGCCAAACTCATGTTCTTGAATCTATATTCATACTCACAGTTTTGGTTCTGCAGGTCATAAATCTGGGCTTGGAGGTGATCGATCTTCTCTTGAAGATTAGAGATGGCTTCCCCAAAGATCCTCGAGTCCATCTTGAGGTTGTTGGCAAGCTCCGAGATAATCATGTGGTTGGCGTCGAGTCCTCGTTCCACCATACCTTGGCACTTGAAAACTTGTTGCTCCATTGCTTCGAGTCTTGTCTCCACACTTCTGGTCCTTCTTGGTCCCACAACATCACGGATGTGCAGCACCCCCTCATGCAACTCCATGGTTTTGGGGTGGTGCAGCACCTCCGCAAAGTAGGGGTTGATGACTTTCTCGAAGAACTTGTCCTTGGGGGTGTTGGAGGACGCCATGATGATCTAGATCTGTCAAAAACAACAGCTCGAAATGAAAACAGAGGATTTCTGCGTGATACAGAGGTCAAAACGTTCGGGAGTATATATAATGAATTTTTCCCGAACGAAAGGAGTAACCCACAAGAAAACGGACTCCAGGGGACACACGGGGTACGCTCGAGGCAGGGGGCGCGCCCCCTACCCTCGAGGAGGCCCCGTTTCTCCTCCGGACTGCGGTTTATTTTCCTATTTTTCTAAATATTCCAAAACGGAGAAAAATTTCCTTTAGAACAGTTTTGGAGTCGGTTTACTTACCGTATCATGTACCTCTTCCTTTTCGGAGGCTGAATCGTTCTAGAAAGTGTCCCTTATGTATTCCTCCGGGGTTATGGTTTCAATAATATTAGTTTCAACATTTATAGGATTACCTGAGATATAATGTTTGATCCTTTGACCATTCACCACCTTCAGATTTGTGCCTTCGAAGTTGTTGATTTTTATGGCACCAGAACGATAGACCTCCTCGATAATGTAAGGTCCCTCCCACTTGGAGAGAAGTTTTCCTGCAAAAAAATTTAAACGAGAGTTGTATAGCAAAACATAATCACGTACGTTAAACTCACGCTTTTGTATTTGTTTGTCATGCCATCTTTTATTTTTTCTTTAAATAACTTGGCATTCTCGTAGGCCTGCGTTCTCCATTAATCTAGACAGCTAATATCAAATAGCCTCTTTTCACCGGCAAGTTTGAAATCATAATTAAGCTCTTTGATAGCCCAATATGCCTTATGTTCTAGCTCAAGAGGTAAGTGACAAGCTTTTCCATATACCATCTTGTATGGAGACATACCCATAGGATTTTTGTATGCAGTTCTATAGGCCCATAATGCATCGTCTAGTTTCTTGGACCAATTCTTCCTAGACCTATTAACTGTCTTTTGCAAGAATAATTTCAACTCCCTATTAGTTAGTTCTACTTGACCACTAGTCTGTGGGTGATAAGGTGATGCAATTCTAAGGTTGACATCATACTTAGCAAGCATCTTACGGAAAGCACCATGAATAAAGTGTGAACCACCATCAGTCATTAGATATCTAGGGACTCCAAACCTCAGAAATATAACTTCTTTAAGCATTTTAATAGAGGTGTTATGATCAGCACTACTAGTTGGAATAGCTTCTACCCACTTAGTAACGTAATCAACAGCAACTAGGATATGTGTGTACCCATTAGAGGCAGGAAAAGGTCCCATATAATCAAATCCCCAAACATCAAATGATTCAATAACAAGTGAATAATTCATAGGCATTTCTTGACCTCTACTAATATTACCGATTCTTTGACATCCATCACATGATAAGACAAACTTATGGGCATCCTTGAAGAGAGTAGGCCAATAAAAACCGGATTACAGTACCTTGTGTGCAGTTCTGTCTCCCGCATGGTATCCTCCGTAAGCTTCAGAGTGGCACTTGCGTAGGATCTGTTCCTGTTCATGCTCAGGTACACAACGTCTAATAATACCATATACTCCTTCTTTATAAAGATGCAGGTCATCCCAGAAATAATGCCTCAAATCATAGAAGAACTTTTTCTTTTGCTGGTATGTGAAGCTAGGAGGTATAAACTTAGCAACAATATAATTAGCATAATCAGCATACCATGGAGCAGTACGAGAAGTACTTATGACAGCTAGTTGTTCGTCAGGAAAGCTATCATCAATGGGTTGTGGGTCATCAAGTATATTCTCTAACCTAGACAAGTTATCTGCTCCGGGGTTCTCAGCTCCCTTTCTATGAATAATATGCAAGTCAAATTCTTGCAGCAAGAGAACCCATCTGATAAGTCTTGGTTTAGCATCTTTCTTTTCCATAAGCTATTTGATAGCAGCATGATCAGTGTGAATAGTTACTTTAGAATCAACGATATAGGGTCTAAACTTATCACAAGGAAATACAACTGCTAAAAATTCTTTCTCGGTGGTAGCATAATTTCTTTGGGCACTATCTAGAGTTCTATAGCATACTGGATAACATTCAATTTCTTATCAACTCTTTTCCCTAGAACAGCTCCTACAGCATAATCACTAGCATCGCACATAATCTCAAAGGGTAAATTCCAGTCAGGAGGCTGGACAATAGGTGCAGAGACCAATGCTTTTTTAAGTATTTCAAATGCTTCTAGACAATCATCATCAAAGACAAAAGGAATATCTTTTTGTAAAAGATTAGTCAGAGGCCTGGAGATTTTGGAGAAGTCCATAATGAACCTCCTATAAAACCCGGCATGACCAAGGAAACTTCATATACCTTTGATATCCTTAGGGCATGGCATCTTTTCAATAGCATCAACTTTAGCTTTGTCAACTTCAATACCTCTTTCAGAAATTTTATGTCCCAAGACAATGCCTTCATTAACCATAAAGTGGCACTCCTCCCAATTGAAGACAAGGTTAGTGTCTTCACATCTCTGCAAAACTCGATCAAGGTTGCTTAAGCAATCATCAAAATAAGTCCCGTAAACGGAGAAATCATCCATGAATACCTCAACAATCTTTTCACAAAAGTCAGAGAATATAGCCATCGTGCATCTTTGAAAGGTAGCAGGTGTGTTACATAAACCAAAAGGCATACGTCTATAAGAAATGTACCGAAAGGACAAGTAAAGGTGGTCTTTTCTTGATCCCCTTTTGACACAGGTATTTGAGAGAAACCGGAATAACCGTCTAGAAAGCAGAAATGTATATGTTTGGATAACCTTTCTAGCATTTGATCAATAAATGGCAAGGGGTAATGATCTTTCCTAGTAGCTTTATTTAACTTACGGAAATCAATTACCATCCTATAACCTGTAACTATTCTTTGCGGGATCAATTCATCCTTATCATTAGGGACAACAGTCATACCTCCTTTCTTAGGAACGCAATGAACAAGACTTACCCAATGACTATTAGCAACTGGATAGATAATACCTGCTTCTAAGAGATTTAGTATTTCCTTCCTCACCACTTCTTTCATATTAGGATTTAACCATCGCTGATGATCGATAACTGGTTTAGCATTTTCTTCCAATTTTATCTTGTGTTGACATATAGTGGACCTAATGCCCTTAAGATCATCCAGAGTATATCCAATAGCAGCTCGGTGCTTCTTCAGAGTTTTCAATAACCTTTCTTCTTCCTGCTCTGAAAGGTTAGCACTAATAATAACAGGATATATCTTCTTTTCATCAAGATAAAACATACTTAAGATTATCAGGTAAAGGTTTAAGTTCAAACACGGGATCACCATTGGGTGGAGGAGGATCCCCTAGGATTTCAACAGGCAAGTTGTTTTTCAATACGGGTCCCTGTGTAAGGAATATTTCATCTATCTCCCTTCTCTCATTCATATGCATATCACTTTCATGGTCTAGCAAGTATTGTTCTAAAGGATCATTAGGTGGCACGACAATAGAAGCGAGACCAATAAGTTCATCTTTACTGGGTGGTGCCTTTCCAAGGGGTTGTCTACGGAATTTAGCAAAGTTAAAATCATGAGACATATCCCCTAATCCGACAGTGACAATATCTTTCACGCAGTCTATCTTGGCATTAACAGTATTCAAGAAGGGTCTGCCAAATATAATGGGACAGAAAGCATCTTGTGGGGAACTAAGAACAAGAAAATCAGCAGGGTATTTAACCTTCCCACACAAGACTTCAATATCTCTAACAATCCCAACTGGTGAAATAGTATCTCTATTAGCAAGCTTAATAGTAACATCAATCCCTTCTAACTCAACATGTGCAATATCATGCATAATTTTGTTGTACAGATCAAAAGGGATAATGCTCGCACTAGCACCTACATCGCATAAACCATGATAGCAATGATCTCCTATCTTAACAGAGATAACGGGCTATCCTACGACAGGTTTATGTTTATTCCTAGCATTGGGTTTGGCTATTTAGCAGAATCTTCTTGGAGGTAACTAACATGTCCATCTAAATCTTCTACCAAGATATCCTTAACCATAGCAACACTAGGTTCAACTTTAATTTGCTCAGAGGGTGTAGGTGTTCTAGTATTACTCTTACAAACTACAGTTGAAGCTTGAGCATGATCCTTTATCCTAACAGGGAAAGGTGGTTTCTCGATATAAGCGGTAGGAATGACAGGATCAACATTATAAGTGATAGTATTTTATTCAACTTTAATAGGTTCAACTATTTTTACTTCAATAGGGCGATGGTATTTGAACCACTTCTCCTTGGGGAGATCAACATGAGTAGCAAAGGATTCACAGAAAGAAGCTACGACCTCAGAGTCAAGTCCATATTTAGTGCTAAACTCACGGAAAACATCAGTATCCATAAAAGCTTTAACACAAGCAAACTTAGGGGTCATACCTGACTCCTTACCTTCGTCGAGATCCCAATCTTCGGAGTTGCGTTTAATTCTTTCCAATAAATCCCATTTGAAATCAATAGTCTTCATCATATAAGAGCTAGAACAAGAAGTATCAGGCATGGAGCGATTATTATGAGAAAGCCGAGCATAAAATTTTGGAATGATCATTTCTCTTGAGAGCTCATGATTGGGGCATGAATATAACATTGACTTAAGCCTCCCCCAAGATTGAGCCATGCTTTCTCCTTCACGAGGCCAAAAATTATAATATAATTACGATCACGATGAACCTGGTGCATAGGGTAGAACTTCTGATGAAATTCCAACTTCACACGATTATAGTTCCATGACTACATATCATCGCATAGCCTAAACCATGTCAATGCATCTCCCTTCAAAGATAAAGGGAAGACCTTCTTCTTGATAACATCCTCGGGCATACCTGCAAGCTTAAACAATGCACAAACTTCATCCACATAGATTAGATGTAAATCGGGATATAGTGTTCCGTCTCCTGTAAATGGATTTTCAATCAGTTTCTCAATCATACCTGAAGGAATTTCAAAGAAAACATTTTCAATAGGTGCAGTAGGTTGAGGAGCAACTCTTTGCTCTTCTTCTCGGGGTGAAGATACCCCGAACAAGCCCCTCAAAGGATTTTGAGCCATAGTAACAAGTGACAATAAATTTCAGCACACTATATAAATTTTTCCTTACCAAAGGCGCTTCACTCCCCGGCAACGGTGCCAGAAAAGAGTCTTGATGACCCACAAGTGTAGGGGATCTATCGTAGTCCTTTCGATAAGTAAGAGTGTCGAACCCAACAAGGAGCAGAAGGAAATGATAGGCAGTTTTCAGTAAGGTATTTTCTGCAAGCACTGAAATTATAGGTAATAGATAGTTTTGTGATAAGATAATTGGTAGCAAGTGACAAATGGTAAAAGTAAATAAGGTGCAGCAAGGTGGCCCAATCCTTTTTGTAGCAAAGGAGAAGCCTGGAAAAACTCTTATGCAAGGTAAAGTGCTCCCGAGGACATATGGGAATTATCGTCAAGCTAGTTTTCATCACGATCATCTGATTCGCGTTCGGTACTTTGATAATTTGGTATGTGGGTGGACCGGTGCTTGGGTGCTGCCCTTACTTGGACAAGCCTCCCACTTATGATTAACCTCAAATGCAAGCATCCGAAACTACAAAAGAAGTATTAAGGTAAACCTAACCATAGCCCGAAACATATGGATCCAAATCAACCCCTTACGAAGCAACGCATAAACTAGGGTTTAAGCTTCTGTCACTCTAGCAACCCATCATCTACTTATTACTTCCCAATGCCTTCCTCTAGGCCCAAATAATGGTGAAGTGTCATGTAGTCGACGTTCACATGACACCACTAGAGGAGAGACAACATACATCTCATCAAAATATCGAACGAAGACCAAATTCACATGACTACTAATAGCAAGACTTCTCCCATGTCCTCAGGAACAAAATTAATTACTCACAAGACATAATATTGTTCATGATCAGAGGGGTATTAATATGCATAATGGATCTGAACATATGATCTTCCACCAAATAAACCAACTAGCATCAACTACAAGGTGTAATCACCACTACTAGCAACCCACAGGTACCAATCTGAGGTTTGGATACAAAGATTGGATACAAGAGATGAACTAGGGTTTGAGAGGAGATGGTGCTGGTGAAGATGTTTATGAAGATATCCCTCCCCAAGAAGGGAGAGTTGTTGGTGATGACGGCAGTGACGATTTCCCCCTCCCGGAGGGAAGTATCCCCGGCAGAACAGCTCTGCCGGAGCCCTAGATTGGTTTCCGCCTCGGTTCCGCCTCGAGACGGCGGCGTCTGGTCCCGAAAGCCTCCTCTTGATTTTTTCCAGGTCAAAACGCTTCATATAGGAGAAGATGGGCATAGGGGGCCCACCCGCTGGCCCTCGAGGCAGGGGGGCGTGCCCTGGGAAGGGGGGCGCACCCCCCACCCTTGAGGCCAGCCAGTGGCCCCTCTCGTGGGTTTCTTTCGCCAAATATTTTCTATATTTTCAAAAACAATGTTCTGTGGAGTTTCAGAGCTTTTGGAGTTGTGCAGAATAAGTTTCCAGAGTTTGCTCCTTTACCAGCCCAGAATTCCAGCTGCCGGCATTCTCCCTCTTCATGTAAACCTTGCAAAATAAGAGAGAAAAGGCATAAGTATTGTGACAAAACATGTATGAACATCCCATAATGCAATAAATATCAACTTATAAGCATGATACAAAATGGACGTATCAGCTCGCAAACGTAGTCATGGTGCCTAAGAAGGATAATTCGCTTCGTATGTGTATTGATTTCAAGCATCTCAATAGGGCATGTTCGAAAGATCACTTCCCACTCCCCCACATCGATTAGATCGTTGACTCGACCGCGGGGTGTGAGCGACTGTCTTTTCTTGATGCGTACTTCGGATACCATCAGATCCGACTTTTTGGACCAGATGAAATAAAGACGGTCTTCATCTCCCCATTCGGGTGTTTTTGCTACATCACTATGCCATTCGGTCTCAAGAATGCTGGGGCTACGTTCATGTGCATGATCCAGAAGTGCCTGCTCACTCAAATCAGTCAGAACATAGAGGCTTATATGGATGATATCGTAGTTAAGTGATACGTCTCCAATGTATCTATAATTTTTTATTGTTCCATGCTATTATATATTTTGTTTTGGATGTTTAATGGGATTTATTATACACTTTTATATTATTTTTGGGACTAACGTACTAACCCAAGGCCCAATGCAAATTGCTGTTTTTTTTGCCTATTTCAGTGTTTCGCAGAAAATGAATATCAAACGAAGTCCAAACGGAATGAAACCTTCGGGGGAGTTATTTTTGGAACGATATCTTTACGAGAGACTTGGAGTACAAGTCAGAGAAGAAATGAGGTTCCCATGAGTGGGCAGGGCACGCCCCCACCCTCGTGGGTCCCACATTGCTCCTCTAACGTACTTTTTCCTCCTATATATGCCCATATACCCTGAAACATCGGGGAGCACGAATAAACCCTAATTCCACCACCCTAACCTTCTGTTCCCGTGAGATCTCATCTTGGGGCCTGTTCCGGAGCTCCGTCGGAGGGGGCATCGATCACGGAGGGCTTCTACATCAACACCATAGCCTCTCCGATGAGTTGTGAGTAGTTTACCACAGTCCTTCGGATCCATAGTTATTAGTTAGATGGCTTCTTCTCTCTCTTTGGATCTCAATACAAAGTTCTCCTCGATCTTCGAGGAGATCTATTTGATGTAATCTTTTTGCGGTGTGTTTGTCGAGATCCGATGAATTGTGGGTTTATGATCAAGATTATCTTTGAACAATATTGGATTCTTTTCTGAAATCTTTTATGTATGATTGTAATATCCTTGCAAGTCTCTTCAAATTATTGGTTTGGTTCGGCCTACTAGATCTATAGTTCTTTCAATGCGAGAAGTGCTTGGCTTAGGGTTCAATCTTGCGGTGTCCTTTCCCAGTGACAGCAGGGGCAACAAGGCACGTATACTATAGTTGCCATCGAGGATAAAAAATATGGGCTTTATATCATATTGCTTGAGTTCATCCCTCTACATCATGTCATCTTGCTTAAGGCGTTACTATGTTCTTATGAACTTAATACTCTAGATGCATGCTGGATAGCGGTCGATGTGTGGAGTAATAGTAGTAGATGCAGAATCGTTTCGGTCTAATTGTCACGGACGTGATGCCTATATACAATGATCATGCCTAGATATTCTCGTAACTATGCATTTTTCTATCAACTGCTCGACAGTAATTTGTTCACCCATCGTAGAATTCTGCTATCATGAGAGAAGCCACTAGTGAAACCTATGGCATTCAGGTCTATCTTCGTCATATTACTTTCCTTTCAACTAGCCAATTTCTGTTGCCGTTGCTTATTTGCTTTATTTACTTTCTGTTCTTATACCAAAAATACCAAAAATATTATCCTATCCTATCTATCATATCTCACTCTCGTAAGTGACCGTGAAGGGATTGACAACCCCTTATCGCGTTGGCTGCGAGGTTCTTATTTGTTTGTGTAGGTGCGAGGGACTCGCGCGTGGTCTCCTACTGGATTGATACCTTGGTTCTCAAAAACTGAGGGAAATACTTACGCTATTGTGCTGCATCACCCTTTCCTCTTCGAGGGAATACAACGCAAGCTCGACAAGTAGCATTAAGTCGCGCAAAAGTTCCGACCTGTTGACCGACCTCGCAGAAACCTTCGCCAACCTGAGGAGGTATGACATCAAGTTGGATCCATCCAAGTGTACATTCGGAGTGCTAGGGGGAAAGTTACTCGGTTTTCTCATTTCCGAACGGGGAATCGACGTTAATCCTGAGAAGATCAGTGCGGTAGTACGAATTAAACGCCCGGAGCGAGTGCATGACGTCCAAAGGCTCACTGGTTGCCTGGCGGCTTTGAGTCGATTCATTTCCCGCCTCGGTGAGAAGGCTTTGCCACTTTACCGACTGATGAAAAATTGAGACAAGTTCGAATGGACTCCAGAAGCAGAAGCAGCGTTTGTGGAGCTCTAAGCCCTGCTATCCACCCAGCCGGTGCTCGCTGCCCCGAACATCAAAGAACCTTTGCTCTTGTACATAGCAGCCATTGGCCAAGTTGTCAGCTCAGTGCTTACAGTCAAGCGAGAAGAAGAAGGCAAGGTATATAAAGTGCAAGGCCGGGTGTACTATATTTCTGAGGTCCTTAGCCCGTCTAAACAGAGGTATTTACACTACCAAAAACTCATATGTGGGATTTACTTGACTGCGAAGAAAGTTACCCATTACTTCCAAGACCACTCGGTTTCGGTTGTTAGCGACACCCCACTTTCTGAAATTATGAACAATCAGGACGCTACAGGTAGAGTGGCAAAGTGAGAAATTGAACTTCTCCCTCTGGACATCAAGTTTGAAGCAAAGAAAGCGATTAAATCCCAGGCGGTTGCCGATTTCTTGGCCGAATGGATTGAGCAGCAGCAACCGACTCAAATTCACTCGGAACACTGGACCATGTTCATTGATGGATCCAAACTGCTCAATGGATGTGGTGCAGGTGTGGTCATCGTGTCACCAAGAGGCGACCGACTCAGCTATGCCCTTCAGATCCACTTCGACTCTTCCAACAATGAAGCCGAATATGAAGCACTCCTCTATGGATTACGCATGGCCATCTCACTCGGCGTCCATCGCTTGATGGTTTTTGGCAACTCGGATTTAGTAGTCAACCAGGTGATGAAGGAACGGTATATCAGAAGCCCCACCATGACGGGATATTGCAATGCGGTCAGGAAGTTGGAGAAATTTTTTGAAGGTCTGGAATTTCACCACGTCCCTCGTGCCAAGAACCAAGAAGTTGATGAGCTGGCAAAGATAGGTTCCACTCGGAAGCCTATTCCTAGCAATGTTTTGCTCGAACACCTCTACTCATCATCGGTACAGGATCCATTCACTCAAGAGCCTCCCTAGGCAAAAAGCTCTTCTGGCCCGACTAAAATCGAGATCCCAGCCGTTACTGATTTGGTCATGGAGGTCCTGGTAAGCACCCCCGACTGGACCGTGCCTTACATTGCGTACCTTCTCAGGCAGGAGCTCCCAGAAGACGAAGTCGAGGCTCGCCAGATTATCCGTAGGTCCAAGGCCTTCAAAGTCATGAACGGGTAGCTCTACATGGAAAATATAATTGGAGTGGCCCATCACTGCGTTTCTCCAGAAGAAGGTCGACTGATTTTGGAAGAGATCCACTCAAGAACATGCTGTCATCATGCATCCTCTCGAACAATTGTGGCTAAATAATTCCGAGCTGGGTTATATTGGCCACGCACCAATGAAGCGGCCACATAGATCGTGAAGCATTGTGAAGGGTGCCAATTCTATGCCAACATGTCCCAGAAGCCTGCATCTGCCTTGAAGACAATTCCGCTCGTCTGGCCCTTTACCGTTTGGGGTCTGGATATGGTCGGACCTTTGCGCACTGGTAGAAGCGGGTTCACTCACTTGCTGGTGGCACTCGACAAATTTACCAAGTGGATCGAAGCCAAGCCCATCAAAAAGTTAGACTCGCGCACAACCATCAGTTTCGTGAGACAGTTGATCTTCATATTCGGAGGTCCACACAACATCATCACGGATAATGGCTCTAATTTTGATTCGGAAGAATTCAGAGATTTTTGCGCTTCCCAAGGCACTCGGGTGGACTATGCATCCGTCGCTCACCCGCAGTCGAATGGTCAAGCAGAAAGAGCGAACGGTCTTATTCTCTAAGGCAATGTTGGGGATATCGCTTATCGGGAACTTATCGGTAGACACATGATAAGGGGTAAATCGGCCAGTTTATCGGCATATCGGTCGATTTATCACCATATCGGCTCATTTATCGGCCAATTTATCTTATCGGTCAGGCAACGATAAGCGATAAATCGGCCGATTTATCGGCATATCGGAAGATATCTTGAACAGTGCTCCAAGGACTGAAGCCTCGACTCATGCAGCTAGTGCCTGGGTCACCGAATTGCCATCCGTTTTGTGGGGTCTGAGGATGACTCCAAACCGATCCACCGAGCGTTCACCGTTCTTTATGGTGTATGGAGCCGAAGTGGTCTTGCCGACTAACCTCATTCACAATGCACCCCGAGTGGAACTTTACTCAGAAGCTGAGGCGAAACATGCATGCCAAGATGCCGTTTATCTCCTCGAAGAAGAGCGTGAGATGGCTTTGATTCGGTCGACAATATACCAACAAGATCTCCGTCGATTCCACGCCAGGAATGTCTGAAGCCGAACCTTTCACAAAGGGGATCTAGTCCTCCGAGTGGATCAGCAGCGCCCCCATAAGCTAGCCCCCGCATGGGAAGGCCCTTTCGTCATCACCAAGGTGTTGCATAATGGGGCCTACGACCTATACAACCTGAAGAAGTGAATCGACAAACCACATGCCTAGAATGCCGATCTCCTTCGTTGCTTTTTCTCCTAATTCTCGAACAGTCGAGATGTAATAAAAGTACTCCTTTCATTTGTTATCAAACTCGACTCATGCAGTCTCATAATCATTGTTGTTCGTACCTACATATGTGTAAACCCCCCCTTAGTGGGTGACTTAGCTGCGGAATCCGTTTTTGCCGAAGTTTCAAAAACACTCCGAGTGAGAGCGTCCCTCTCACTGGGGGGCTTAGTTGGGAACCAGATGCGCCTAAGTTTCAAAAACACTCCGAGTGAGAGTGTCCCTCTCACTTGGGGGCTTAGCTGCCAACCAGATTTGCCTAAGTTTCAAAAACACTTCGAGTGAGAGTGTCCCTCACACTCGGGGGCTTACCTGCGAACCAGATTCGCCTAAGTTGCAAAAACACTCTGAGTGAGAGCGTCCCTCTGATACGCCTCCAATGTATCTATAATTTTTTATTGTTCCATGCTATTATATTATCCATATTGGATGTTTTATATGCATTTATATGCTAATTTATATGATTTTTGGGACTAACCTATTAGTCTAGAGCCTAGTGCCAGTTTCTGTTTTTCCTTGTTTTTGAGTTTTACAGAAAAGGAATACAAAATGGAGTCCAATTGACCTGCCAATTTTTGTGGATTTTTGATGGACCAAAAGAAGCCCTTGAAGTAAAAGAGTTGGACCATAAGAGTCCCGAGCCATCCACAAGGGTGGAGGGCACGCCCTACCCCCCTAGGCGCGCCCCCTGCCTCATGGATGACTCGGAGACCCCCCTGACTTGTTCACAACGCCAAAAATTCCTGTAAATACATAAACCCTCGAAAAGAAACCTAGATCAGGAGTTCCGCCACCCCAATCCTCTGTAGCCACCATAAACCAATCGGGGCCCTGTTCTAGCACCCTGCTGAAGGGGGGATCCATCACCGGTTGCCATCTTAATCATCCCGGCGCTCTCCATGACGAGGAGGGAGTAGTTCACCCTCGGGGCTGAGGGTATGTACCAGTACCTATGTGTTTGATCTCTCTCTCTCTCTCATGTTCTTGATTTGGCACAATCTTGATGTACCGCGAGCTTTGCTATTATAGTGGGATCTTATGATGTTTCTCCCCCTCTACCTTCTTGTAATGGATTGAGTTTTCCCTTTGAAGTTATCTTATCGGATTGAGTCCTTAAGGATTTGAGAACACTTGACGTATGTCTTGCGTGGGATACCCGTGGTGACAATGGGGTATTCTATGGATTCACTTGATGTATGTTTTGGTGATCAACTTGCAGGTTCCGTGACCTTGGGAATCTATGCAAACAAAAATAATATTGCTAGAAATTGATAAGGTAGCATTTCCATTTCTTCTTCTTAAAAAAAGTGCTTTTTGATGCAAGAATTGACTTTCCTTGATATGGAACATAATGCATAAGAGGATCCATAAAGAACCATAGGGTTTTCCGAGAAAAACCAGGGGGTTGGCACACGTTTTCGTCTTGACTCACCGGTAGAAACTTTGGGGCACTCTTTGAAGTTCTTTGTGTTGGTTTGAATAGATGAATCTGAGATTGTGTGATGCATATCGTATAATCATACTCGCGGATAGTTGTGGTGACATTTGAGTATCTAGATGACATTAGGGTTTTGGTTGATTTGTGTCTTAAGGTGTTATTTTACTGCGAACTAAAGGGCTGTTTGTGACAGTTATAGGAATAGCCCAATGGATTGATCGGAAAGAATAACTTTGAGGTGGTTTCGTATCCTACAATAATCTGTTCGTTTGTTCTCCGCTATTAGTGAATTTGGAGTGACTCATTGTTGCATGTTGAGGGATTGTTATATGATCTAATTATGTAATTATTGTTGGGAGAACTTGCACTAGTGAAAGTATGAACCCTAGGCTTTGTTTCGAAGCATTGCAATACCGTTTGTGCCCACTTTTATAATTAGTTACCTTGCTGTTTTTATATTTTTCTGATTACAAAAACCTATAGCTACCATCCATATTGCACTTGTATCACCATCTCTTCGCCGAACTAGTGCACCTATACAATTTTCCATTGTATTGGGTGTGTTGGGGACACAAGAGACTCTTTGTTATTTGGTTGCAGGGTTGTTTGAGAGAGACCATCTTCATCCTACGCCTCCCACGGATTGATAAACCTTAGGTCGTTCGCTTGAGGAAAATTTTCTACTGTCCTACAAACCTCTGCACTTGGAGGCCCAACAACGTCTACAAGAAGAAGGTTGCGTAGTAGACATCAAGCTCTTTTCTGGTGCCGTTGCCGTGGAGGTGAGTGCTTGAAGGTATATCTTTAGATCTTGCAATCGAATCTTTTAGTTTCTTGTTTTATCACTAGTTTATTTTATAGAAGAAAATACAAAAAATGAATTGAGGGTGCCTCATATGCTTCATCTTTTTAATTTCTTTCGTGAAAATGATGGAAAGGAAAATTGTGTCCAAGTACTAGAAGAAGAATGCATTAAAATGTTTGGCACTAAATCTTTGAATGATGAGCATGATTGCAATGTTTTTAGTATGAACTCTTTGAATATCCATAGTACTAACGATGATTGCACTAGTCATGATGAAAATGTATCTTATTAGCATGTCAACTTTTGTGCAGTGCATAGAGTTTGAAAGTACACACCAAATAGGGAAGATAAATTTTGCAAGAGGCATAAGTATTTAGAAACTAAATGGTTGCAAGAGAGGCTAGATGTTTGTTCTAAAAATTTGAAATTTCTTTTCCATCTTTGTGAACTTTGCAATGAACATGATCATTTAAATCTCCAATGCAAATTGTTTCATGATCGAATCGTGTCCAAAAGTTGTGATGACTTGATTTCCCTTATGCATCTTAATGAACTTAGTTTGCTTTTGGGCTATGAAGAAATAAAACGTATGACTAAGGATATTCCAGAATTTGTCCTTGATAAAGTTCTTGATTTTGATCGACAGGAAATTTATATGTATTGTGCGGTGAATTGCATTAAAAATCCTAATATTGCCAATTACATAAAGAGAAGAAAACAAATAGAAGATGAAGAGAATACTAATGAAAGGGAAGAGATTTCCCAATATCTCCCATTCTTTCTTATGATGAATCAGGTAACGAGGAGGAGCTTTCTGTTCAACAAATCTCATTAATAAGGAGCTCCAAAAATAGGATTAAACCCACCCATGATGCGAAAAGAGAAAAAGAAAAGACGGAGAAGCAAAGTTTTCAAGTTTTGGGTAAAGATTCGATGGACTATGGAATAAGGAGTGGCAAGAACCTAAGCTTGGGGATTCCCAAGGCACCCCAAGGTAATATTCAAGGACAACCAAGAGCCTAAGCTTGGGGATGCCCCCGAAGGCATCACCTCTTTCGTCTCCGTTCATCGGTAACCTTACTTGGAACTATATTTGTATTCACCACATGATATGTGTTTTGCTTGGAGCGTCATATTGTTTTATTTTGTTTTACTTGCTGTTTGAATAATATCCCAAGATCTGAAATTCTTAAATGTTAGAGAATCTTCACATAGTTACATAATTATTCGACTACTCATTGATCTTCACTTATATCTTTTGGAGTAGTTTGTCGTTTGCTCTAGTGCTTCACTTATATCTTTTTAGAGCACGATTTGTAGTTTTATTTTTGAAGAAATTGATGAACTCTCAGTGCTTCAGTTATATTATTTTGAGAGTCTTTTAGAACAGCATGGTAATTTGCTTTGGTTATGCATTTAGTCCTAATATGATGGGCATCCAAGAGGGATATAATAAAAAACTTTCATATAAAGTGCATTGGATAATAAGAGAAGTTTGATTCCTTATGATTGTTTTGAGATACGAAGATGGTGATATTAGAGTCATGCTAGTGAGTAGTTGTGAATTTGAGAGATACTTATGTTAAAGGTTGTGATTCCCGTAGCATGCACATATGGTGAACCATTATGTGATGAAGTTGGAGCATGCTTTATTTATTTATTGTCTTCCTTATGAGTGGAGGTCGGGATCGCGCGATGGTTAACTCCTACCAACCCTTCCCCTAGGAGCATGCGTGTAGTACTTTGTTTTGCTAACTTGTAGATTTTTGCAATAAGTATGTGAGTTCTTTATGATTAATGTTGAGTCCATGGATTATACGCACTCTCACCCTTCCACCATTGCTAGCTTCTCTTGTGCCGCGCTACTTTCGCCGGTACCATACACCCACCATATACCTTCCTCAAAACAGCCACCATACCTACATATTATGGCATTTCAATAGCCATTCCAAGATATATTACCATGCAACTTTCCACCATTCCGTTTATTATGACACACTTCATCATTGTCATATTGCTTTGCATGATCATGTAGTTGACATCGTATTTGTGGCAAAGCCACCTTTCATAATTCTTTCATACATGTCACTCTTGATTCATTGCACATCCCGGTACATCGCCGGAGGCATTCACGTAGATTCATATTTTGTTCTAACTATCGAGTTGTAATTCTTGAGTTGTAAGTAAATAAAAGTGTGATGATCTTCATTTTTAGAGCATTGTCCCACTGAGGAAAGGATGATGGAGACTATGATTTCCCCACAAGTCAGGATGAGACTCCGGACGTAAAATAAAAGAAAAAGAAAAAAAGAGGCCATAAAAAGAGAAAAGGCCCAAATAAAAAATGAGAGAAAAGAGAGAAGGGGCAATGCTACTATCCTTTTACCACACTTGTGCTTCAATGTAGCACCATGATCTTCATGATAGAGAGTCTCCTAAGTTGTAACTTTCCTATACTAGTGGGATTTTTCATTATAGAACTTGGCTTGTATATTTCAATGATGGGCTTCTTCAAATGCCCTAGGTCTTCATGAGCAAGCAAGATGGATGCACACCCACTTAGTTTCTTTTTGAGCTTTCATAAACTTATAGCTCTAGTGCATCTGTTGCATGGCAATCCCTACTCACTCACATTGATATCTATTGATGGGCATCTCCATAGCCCGTTGATACGCCTAGTGGATGTGAGATTATCTTCTCCCTCTTTGTCTTCTCTACAACCACCATATCCTATTCCACCTATAGTGTTATGTCCATGGCTCACGCTCATGTATTGCGTGAAAGTTGAAAAAGTTTGGAAATACTAAAGTATGAAACAATTGCTTGGCTGGAACCGGGGTTGTGCATGATTTAAAATTTTGTGTGATGAAGATAGAGCATAGCCAGACTATATGATTTGCTAGGGATAGCTTTCTTTGGCCATGTTATTTTGAGAAGACATAAGTGCTTTGATAGTATGCTTGAAGTATTATTGTTTTTATGTAAATATTAAACTTTTGTTTTGAATCTTATGGAATTGAATATTCTTGCCACAATAGAGAAGATTACATTTATAAATATGTTAGGTAGCATTCCACATCAAAAATTCTGTTTTTATCATTTACCTACTCGAGGACGAGCAGGAATTAATCTTGGGGATGCTTGATACGTGTGCAATGTATCTATAATGTTTGATTGTTCCATGCTATTATATTATCCATCTTGGATGTTTTATATGTATTTATATGGTATTTTATATGATTTTTGGGACTAACCTATTAACCTAGAGCCCAGTGCCAGTTTCTGTTTTTTCCTTATTTTTGAGTTTTACAGAAAAGGAATACCAAACGGAGGCCAATTGACCTGCCAATTTTGGTGATTTTTTTATGGACCAAAATAAGCCCCCGAAGTAAAAGAGTTGGTCCAGAAGAGTCCCGAGCCATCCACGAGGGTGGAGGGCGCGCCCTGCCCCCTGGGCACGCCCCCTGTCTCGTGGGTGACCCGGAGATCCCCCTGACTTGTTCCAGACGCCAAAAATTCCTATAAATACATAAACCCCCGATAAGAAACCTAGATCGGGAGTTCCACTGCTGCAAGCCTCTATAGCCACCAAAAACCAATCGGGACCCTATTCTGGCACCCTACCGGAGGGGTGATCCTTCACCGGTGGCCATCTTCATTGTCCCGGTGCACTCCATGACGAGGAGGGAGTAGTTCACCCTCGGGGCTGAGGGTATGTTCAAGTAGCTATGTGTTTGATCTCTCTCTCTCTCTCTCATGTTCATGATTTGGCACGATCTTGATGTACCACGAGCTTTGCTATTATAGTTGGATCTTATGATGTTTCTCCCCCTCTACCTTCTTGTAATGGATTGAGTTTTCCCTTTGAAGTTATCTTATCGGATTGAGTTTTTAAGGATTTGAGAACACTTGATGTATGTCTTGCGTGGGATACCCGTGGTGACAATGGGGTATTCTATTGATTCACTTGATGTATGTTTTGGTGATCAACTTGCAGGTTCCTTGACCTTGGGAATCTATGCATAGGGGTTGGCACACGTTTTCGTCTTGACTCTCCAGTAGAAACTTTGGGGCACTCTTTGAAGTTCTTTGTGTTGGTTTGAATAGATGAATATGAGATTGCGTGATGCATATGGTATAATCATACCCGCGGATACTTGTGGTGACATTGGAGTATCTAGGTGACATTAGGGTTTTGGTTGATTTGTGTCTTAAGGTGTTATTTTACTACGAAATCTAGGGCTGTTTGTGACACTTATAGGAATAGCCCAATGGATTGATTGGAAAGAATAACTTTGAGGTGGTTTCGTACCCTACAATAATCTCTTCATTTGTTGCCCGCTATTAGTGACATGGGAGTGACGCTTTGTTGCATGTTGAGGGATTGTTATATTATCTAATTATGTTACTATTGTTGAGAGAACTTGCACTAGTGAAAGTATGAACCCCAGACCTTGTTTTGAAGCATTGCAATACCGTTTGTGCTCACTTTTATAATTAGTTACCTTGCTGTTTTTATATTTTCATATTACAAAAACCTATATCTACCATCCATATTGCAGTTGTATCACCATCTCTTCGCCGAACTAGTGCACCTATACAATTTGCCGTTGTATTGGGTGTGTCGGGGATACAAGAGACTCTTTGTTATTTGGTTGTAGGGTTGTTTGAGGGAGACCATCTTCATCCTACGCCTCCCACAGATTGATAAACCTTAGGTCATCCACTTGAGGGAAATTTGCTACTATCCTACAAACCTCTGCACTTGGAGGCCTAACAACGTCTACAAGAAGAAGGTTGCGTAGTAGACATCTCCCTCTCACTCGGAGGCTTAGCTGCGAACCAGATTCACCTAAGTTTCAAACACACTCCAAGTGAGAGCGTCCCTTTCACTAGGGGGCTTAGCTGCGAACCTGATTCGCCTAAGTTTCAAAAACACTCCGAGTGAGAGTGTCCCTCTCACTTGGGGGCTTAGCTGCGAACCAGATTCGCCTAAGTTTCAAAAACACTCCGAGTGGGAGCATCCCTCTCACTCGGGGGCTTAGATGCGAACCAGATTCGCCTAAGTTTCAAAGACATTTCGA
>LR738713.1:361146905-361164912 GCA_902687465.1 Secale cereale
CTGTGAACCAGATTCTCCTAAGTTTCAAAAACACTCCGAGTGGGTGCATCCCTCTCACTCGGGGACTTGGTTGTGAACCAAGTTCGCCTAAGTAACTAGATTCATCTAAACACCTAAAGGGTGCACCCAGAGCTGCGCCACAAGTACAACGTCAAGTTACACCCGGAGTTGCGCCACAAGTACAACGACAGGTTGCACTCGGAGCTGCGCCTCAAGTACAACGTCAGGTTGCACTCGGAGCTGTGCCACAAGTACAAAGTCAGGTTGCACTCCGAGCTGCGCCACAAGTACAACGCCAGGTTGCACTCGGAGCTGCGCCACAAGTTCAACGACAGGTTGCACTCGGAGCTGCACCACAAGTATAACGTCAAGTTGCACTCAGAGCTGCACCACAAGTACAACGTCAGGTTGTACTCGGAGCTGCGCCACAAATACAACATCAACTCCGAGTGAAGTGCAACCCACTCACTCGAAGACTCAGTTACGGCCCTACAAGTACACACTCAAGACATCCGAAGACAAAAGTAGCCGCATCCTGATAAAAGCAACAAAGTTTGGATAAATCCAGCCGAGTTCAGAACCATGAGTAGAAGTAATCGGGCATCAGGCCTGAAGGAGTTCTAACGATTACAAAATTACTCGGCATCCCGAGGCAAATAGAGTCAGATCATAAAAAGTTCTCACTCCGCAGCAGGGCAGGCATGCTCGATGAAGGTGTCCAAGTCAATGTCATCTGCGATTCGAGTGGCCGAGTCCAAGAAAGTTTCCATGAAACTCTGGAATTGGAGCTTCTTCGTGTTTGCCACCTTGAGAGTCTTTAGTTTATCTTCCTTGGCATGTTTGCAATGGACGTGCACAAGCAACAGTGCCACATCAGCCCCGCAGCGGGCGACGGACTTCTTCCATGCTTGCACTCGGCATGGGAGTTCATACAGTCGAGTCATAAGTGACTCGAGATCATTTTGGAGCCGCTCTTCTGGCTATAACTCCTTGTCTATCCCAGTGAGTGCGATCTTCAGTCAACCGACGTATCCCAGGACACCCTCAAGGTGCGCTTCGAGTCGCAATACATTCACGGCGGTGGCATCACCCACAAGTGACTTGCTAGGGTCCAACCCGGTTTCGATTTGATCTGTCTCCCGATCAAAGCTTTGGCAGAATTCTGCATGAAGAACAAAAGTGTGAGTCGATGACATTTTCAAGAAATATTGCTTCAGTGGTGTTCTAAGTACAACGTACCTTCAAGCGAGATGTAAAACTTCTAAGCGAGGCGCCCCAAATATTCTTCCAACTCATTCCTCTTTAGGGTGAGTTGGTCGACCTTGTCAGACAATGTAATCTTCTCGTCCGCAGCTGAGCAGCTTCCTTCTTCACTTTGTTAACCGTAGTCTTCAGGGCTGCATTCTCTTCCTCAAGCTTGTCGACTGAAGCCAGCTTCCGATCTGCCTCTGTGGTCTTCTCCCTAGCAGTCTTCTGAGCCGCAGCGAGGTCCGTATCCTTCGCCTCCAGGGCCTTCTTCATGGTGTCCAAAGAAACAGCAACCCTGAGTCGAGCTTGCAGCCGATGATTCTCACTACGCACATTTGCCTGAGTGGAATTACTAAATTCAAGGAGTAGAATGGGAAAGCAACGGAGTTTTCAGTCGACGAAAAGTTTACCTCCCATGGTCCTCACTTCAGTCAGGGAATGCTCCAGCTTCTTCTTGGTGGCCTCCAGCTCTAGGTCGAGAGATATTTTTCTCCTTTTCCATAGCAGTGTATTGGCTCCCAAGTCCACAGGCTTTCTACAATAAGTTGAAGGACTAGTCAGTCGACAGGAACAAGCAAACGATGGACGGATTTAGTTAATCAACATAAAAATAAAGAGAGAGTTCTTACACCACTGCCGACTGCTAGCAGTCGACAACTGTCTCGGGGACTACACCTAGTGGGTGCACTCTGCATGCCCCCATTGGTTCGGATTTGTCACTCGGAGAGGTCCGTCCGATTTGAGTCCCCCAAAAAAGAGATATCAGAGCTCTAAGACCTCGCCGACTGCCAGCAGTGGATGGAGGTCTCGGGGACTACACCCAGTGGGTGCACTCAGCGTGCCCCCACTGGTTTTGATTGCGTATCGAGGGAAACCTACCGATTGAGATTACAAGTATAAGACCCCCGCCGATTGCCCGCAGTCGACGGCGGTCTCGGAGACTACACCCAGTGGGTGCACTCAGCGTGCCCCCAGTGGTTTTGACTTCTCACTCGACACGGCCTGTCTGGTCGGGGAGGACGAAGTACCCACTCAACACAGCTCGAGCGGTAGAGCTACGTGATAAAATAAAAAACCCATTGGGTGTACAGGCGGACTCAAGGTGCAGACCTATAATAGATGCACATTAAAGGTTCCAAAACGCTCACCCGCTGGCATCTCTCAGAGGCAAATCAAAGACAAGGCTGAAGCTTCAGAAAAACAATCGGAAATCAACTTACAATCCCACTTACTCGGACATTAGCTTGAAGGGAGGAGCTGGCATTATAGGCGCCTCTGGCGGCTTCATACGCCTCCTTCAGTCACTCCACCATCAATCCAACTTGGATCATCGCTTCCTTGGCCGCACCTACCTGGTCCTTAGGGACATGGTACAGTGTGAACTGAGGCGGAGCTGACGGTGGAGTTGGAACTGGTGGAGGAGTTGCAGCGGGCGGCACCATTGATGCACTCGGATCTGATGGCTGCCCGGTCAGGCCTGAAGCATGAACTGTCGGCGCGGGCGGCTGGTGAGTCGATAGAGGATCAACAAAGGAAACTACAACTCGGGACGAGCCTCTGAGCTCTGGAACAATAGGCTCAGCAGACGAGCGAGGCGTGCGACTGGCAGGCATCCTCGTGTTCAAGGGTCTTCCCCTCCTCCCCGTGCTCCTCTGGGCCTCGTCATCGTCATCATCTGGAAGCTCGATAATCTCTGTTGGCCCCAAAGTTTCAATGAACGAGATCTCAGTCGACCAATCCAATCGGTTAGCAAAAGGCAAATTCATCTGTCTCAAGTTTACCTGCTCGAGAAGTGACCATGTTGGCAGTTTCCGCATCACCTTGTTCCTCATCTATCTCCTTGTGAGACGTGGCAGAAGTGGCGGCCCTAAATATGCAAAATCTCACTCGGTCAGGATAGAACCAAGAATTTGGGACAACAACATGCGGATAAAGGGAGAAAGATTCACCCCGAGGTAACGGGAACATCCACTTTGATCTTGGGCAGGGCCTTCCGAGGCTTGGCGGCGATGACTTTGGCTTGTTTCGCAGTTTTCTCATTCGATTCCGGCGTGGACGTCCGATTGCTCTTTGAGGTCTTGGCACTCGACGCCACCGCCTTGCCATGGCCACCCGCGGGGTCCTGTATCTGCTTGGAGCGCCTCTAGGTGCGAGGCGGTGCCTCGACCTCATCGCTGCTATCCGAGTCAGAGCTGTCTTCATCGTCTTCTTACTCATAGTCGACACTGGCCCTCCCGCCCTCACTCCCGCCTTCCTCCAGTTGCTGCTCTCCATTCGGCATAGAATACATGTTCATGAAGACCTGCAACACACCAGTCGATGAGTTGAGACGAGCCCAAGAACAGTCGCATATGAAAGAACACAAGAGAAAAAAAATCACTCGACAGAATAGAACCTAACCTCCCATGGAGCATGCTCGGCGTCGTATGGCAAGATCCGCCTGGATCCACATGGGTTGTCCTTGTTCCCAGTTATGCTTGTGAACCACTGGGCCACCACCTTCTGGTCGACCTCCTATGGGTGGATTCGAGTGGTGTCGTTTGGGCCCGAGTACGTCCACATGGGATGGTCACGAGCTTGCAGGGGCTGGATGCGGTCACTCAAGAGCACCTCTAGCAGGTCCATACCCGTCACCCTACCCTAAACCAAGGCAACTATGACATCGACCAAAATGGAAACTTCACCTTTCTCCTCCGCGGTAACTTGCATGGAACGAGCTTGGTTAATTCTATCTAAAGAAAAGGGGGGAAGTCCAATCAGATATCCATGAGTTGGAATGTCCTTGCAGTAGAACCAAGTCGACTATCAGCCTCTGACTGACTCGGGAAACGTCATCAGAGGAAATGTGCTCCTGCCTCTCATCTGGATTCCCAACCCCCCACACATCTGAATCACATGCGTCTTTTCGTCAGTCGGATTAGCCTTCTTCACCGACTAAGATCAGCAAGGGAAGATATGTTTGAACAGCCCCCAATGAGGTTGGCACCCCAAAAAGCTCTCGCACATCATGATGAATGCAGAAAGGTAGGAGATGGTATTGGGGGGAGGAGTGATGGATCTAAGTGCCAAAGAAATTCAAGAAACCTCGGAAGAATGGGTGAGGGGGGTAGAGAAAGACCTCCATCGACGTGAGTGGTGAGCAGAACACGCTCGCCCTCGTGCGGCTCGGGCTCCGTCTCCCTCCCCGGCAACCTCCAAGACCCAGGCGCGATGAGACCGTCGATGGCGAGGCCATCCAGGTCCTCTTTGGTGATCGTCGAGCGGATCCAGTCCCCCTGGATCCAACCAGGCGGCATACCGGACCGTAAGGACGATCCCCTTGCCGGCTTCTTGCCCTTGGCCGTGCCTTCTTCGCGGGTCCGTCCTTCACCATCAATGAACAGCTCTGGCGAGGCAATGGAAGTGGGGAAGGAACAAAGAGGCGAGCGGAGAAGCAAATGGCAGGCACAGTACCTCGTCTCAGCGGCAACACTCTTAATAACCACACCTCCGAGTGGCTGACCTGCGGGCCCGGGCGATCCGATCACATCCCGAAATAGTCGGCTGCTCGATACGTGGTGAAAAAGGAGGCGCGAGAATCGAGGAGCCCCTGACGGCACGTCCAGGTTACTGCGCCAACGCCCCGTCCCGTCCCGCGCGCTTCTCCGCGCTTGAAAATCCTGAAAAATCCTGAGCGCCCAGGGCAGCAAATCACGCCAAAGATACGCCGGCCCGTACGGCTCGGTAACAGACCGAACGAGTTCACTCGACAAGTCACGGAAGAACAAAATGGATAGAGGCAACTGAAAAAGAGGCGAACCGTGAAACACACCTCCAGGAACTTCAAGAGGTTCACTCGGAACTTCGAGGCGTATTCGACCTGCTCTAATCAACCTCCTCCCCAGTCGACCCTCAATCCATTCGGGGGCTAATGATGAAGACATGTACCTAGGGTAGGGTCTTAGGCCTGACCTACATGACCCACCCAAGGACACCATACGAAGACCAAGAAAGACTTTACAGAGAATACCGACTGGAATATTCTCTGGTGAAATACACTCGATAGGAAATGTCACTCGGACGACCTGTCTCTACTTGACATCACAAGATCCCACTCGACGGTCAGGATCCCAAAGGCCACGCCTGAAGAGCAATAGACAGGCGTTCAATCCATAGTCATAAAGTTCATTTAATATAGGCATTATCAGTAATGTTAAAGACTTAACTCTCATTGATCCGTTGTGTAACTGATGGCTGCAGAGGTCCGACGCACTCTATATAAGCCACCCCTCTCCTTAGGCACAAGGGTTCCCACCCTTTGCAACTTCAATACAATCCAGTCGACAAGCCTTTGCGGCACCGAGACGTAGGGTTGTTACCTCCTCCGAGAGGGGGCTGAACTCGTAAAATCACTGTCACAAAATTTCCGTAGCTAGGACGCCGCCGCTTTCCAACCCCCTACTCTTACTGTCAGATACGTTCCCACGACACCTGGCAGACAAAGTTGACGCTCTCACTCGAAAGAGAGGTGAACTAGAAACTTATTTGGGAGGTCTTGCCAAGAAGATGTTCCTTATGCTTGAAGGTATTTTTCTTTATCCGACTATCCGCAGAGAACTTTTCCATTATGTTACTTGTAACATCCCAAATTTTCAATTTGGAATGTTATACATAGATCATATTGCATTTGCATGTTTTTGCATTTTTGTTCGTGGAGTTCCTCGAAATTCTAAGCAACTCAAGGACCTACGGAGAGAGTTGGGAATTTTACCATTTTCGTATTTGAGTTCGCTCGAATACCGGTACGAGGACAGTGTGATTCTAATTATTTTTCTCTCCTAAAAATATTTCTAAATACAAAATATGAGCGGAGATAATATGACTTCTCCAAAATAACAGAAATATTGGAGGAAAAATATTAAAATCACTTTTGGAATTTTTCTGGATTTATTCGCGGATTTATTTGCATAAGAAAAATACGCGTTTTTCAAAATTGCATTTAGGTCCGGGAAAAATGTTCACTTTGTCCTAAATATTATTAGAGGACGGTGAAAATTTATTTCCAGAATTTTGAAGTACGTTTGATATTTCTTTCGTTAGTTTTTCTGCGCCGGGACTCTTTAAAAAAACAGAAACCGACTAGGAGTCTTATTCGCCCAGGACTCTTGGGCATTATAAGCCGCCCCAGGCCGGCCCAAGTCGCCACAGCCGCCGCAGCCTGCGCCCAAACCCTAGCCGAGCCGCCCCGCCGCCGCCGCCGGTTTCGCCGCCGCCGCTGCCGGTTCCCGCCGCCCCGCCTCCCGCCGCCGCCGCCTCGCGGCCCGCGCCGCCCCGCCGCCTCGCCCGCGCCGCGCCGCCGCCCCGCCGCCTCGCACCCGCCGCCGCGCCGCCGCGCAGCCGCCGCCGCCGCCCCTCGCCGGAAGCCCGCCGGAGTTCGCCGGAGTGAGGTATTTTAGTTTTTTTCGGTTATTAGATCGGTTTTAGTTAAGAAAACCTAGATCTGTTTTTTTAAATAGATCGGTTCGGTTTTTTTATTTTTCCGCCGCTTTAGTTAAATAGCGGACGTTCGTCCGTGCGTTCGTTTTAACGAACGGTTTTCGTTAGTTAGCTGCAGACAGCGAACGTTCGTTCGTTAGCCTATTCGTCGTTTTTCTTTTTCGGGGAATTTATCCGCGATTTTCCGATCGCGATTTCTGCCCTGATCTTGTTTCGCGTTTTTCTTTTCGCTCGAGAGTCGGAATCAGGTGATTCAAAATCCCAGATCTTCGTCTCGAAGCCCTCTTTACGTTAGAACAACTTGAACAAAGTTTTGGCTACTGTAAAATTTGACTTTAGGCCAACTAGTAATTCGGAGCTCGATTCTTTTGCAATTTGAGTTTCGTTGCTTCTTTCGAGTTGATTGTTTTTGCATACCGGAGTTCTTAAGTTGAACTTTCTGGTTAGATCTCTTATTTGAGTTTTACCCGTGCATTAGTTAAGTACTTATTGTATGCTTGTTTGTTTGATTGCGATAGAGTACCCGGAGTGCGCCGCTTGCTACTTTGAGTCTCTAGGTTTTGCGGATCATCAGCAAGGCAAGTAACACTTTGATCAAGCTTTCCAATTACCCAGTTTTCATTGCATTAGTAAAACCCTCACACATTGCATGTGTAGGATCAATTAACTTGTGGGATTGGGAAGTTGATTGAGGTAGTACCTATTACCTGCATTACATTCAAACCCTTGGGAGTTACTTCTACGTTTGCTGTTAGGACATGCTATGCTCGTAGACGTGGTTTGGGTTTGAGTGAAATCCATGACAGATGTGAGTTGTTAATTAATGGTTCAACTTAAGGTGGCAACTTTAATACACATCTGGGTGGATTGAGGCATCTGGGTAATCCAGGATTGCTTGTTTTTCTTTTGGACCGCCACGGGATCATGAGATTTTTCATACTAGAAACTTCCGTGTGCAGCCACATGCCAATATGGGCTCTGGCATAGTTGAGTAAGTTGTGGGAAACCTTTCCATGATGGGCTAGCAGATGTAGTTGGGTTTTGTAGGTGTACCGGCCTATCTATCTGGTTAAGGGGACCTCTTCGGAAAGACTGTGTCTCGGTCATCCGTTTCTCAAACACCATGCAGTGCGAGAAACCAAACGGAGGCGATCGAGTCTTGTGGGGAAAGTGCACAAACCTCTGCAGAGTGTACAAACTGATCATGATTAGCCGTGTCCCCGGTTATGGACGTCTTGAGTATCTGGTACTTGGATTATCATGTGCATCTCAACATGTTACTTTAATTTAATTTTGTTGGGTTTAATGAATTACTTTTAATTGGGGTTGAGAGGATGTCTATCTTCTCAACGATGTTTCAACTACCATGATAGTTAATTAAAATACATTCCTTTGTAGTAGGGAAAAATTGGCTTTACGCAAAAACTTAACCATAGAGCTTTCCACCAGCCAAATATTGCATATAGTATAGTTTTACTTTCATTGCATCTCTTGTGTTACCTTGCCAGCATATTCCATGTGCTGACCCGTTTTTCGGGCTGCAACGTTTCATGTTGTAGACTTTTCAGACGACGAGTAAGATGCTCTTTTAGGTCATGGTTCTATACTCAGTGATGCCGCTGGAGTTGATGGACTCACTTATCTTCCAAGCCTTCCGCTGTTATCGTGTTAGATGGCCTTCAACCATATTATTTGTAATAAATTCATCATTGGACTATCGATGTAATAAGTGTGTGATTGCTACTGTGTTATAAATCCTTCAAGTACCATGCGTGTCAGTATTACTGATCCAGAGATGACACTGATGCATGGAGATCAGACTGTTTGAGGTCTGGTCGCTATAAGATGGTATCAGAGCACACGCTGACTGTAGGACACGACCACTAAGACAAGCCCGAGAACACTATTCTCTCTTCTCTCTTCTGACTCCTCATCTTTTCTATTATTTAGGATGGTGGAAGCAAAGCTCAAGTTCATGCAACCGGATGATGACACGCCATTTGGACGACACCTGAAGGAAGTCACCAGATATCTACACATTGGATTACCAAGTTTCACTGGAACCTACAATGCCACTGTACCTGAGGAGGAGCGTTGGTTGATTCAAGCTCAAGTTCCAGGAAGGACGTTCGCACCCGTCACCCCACTCATAGCATTTTCCTTTAATGCACCTACATGGAGCCTAGGAAGGAGTATGGCAGCCCACATTGCTATGGGAAGGATTGGAGAAGTCTACCAGCAGGAGCTAAAGGACACTATCTACCAGATTGTGGACGCTGAGATGAGAATTGGGATTTGATCAGCACTAAGAAGGGTATATCCATTGCACCATTCATCCAGGAGTTGAACCACCACATTCGTCGCCAGGAGCACCATATGTGTGCTGGGATGATAGATTTGAAGAAGGCCCTAAATAGGAATTTGGAGCTAGAAGAAGAACTCAAGTCTACACGCGATGGATATGAGGAGGAGATGAAGATACTTGTGGAGAAGAATGATGACTTGACTCGGAAGTTAGGGATACTCATGGGAGAAGAAGACGAGGAAGAAGAACCCAAGGAGATTCCACCGAAAGACTATATCATCATAGATGATACGGATTCGGAAGCTGAGGGTAGCAAGGATGAAGACTATGAAGATGAAGCTGGGGCAGATATTATGGAATCCTTTGCCGACCAATATTTTTTAGATGACCACCCTATGACTAGTAGTTTACTCCATATATTAGATTTAGAGCACTTTTGTAAATGATCGTTAGATTTGTAAGACCTTGTTTGAAATTGATTGGTGTGATATGATTGTGTGTTTGTCTCATGTGCATATGGGTAGTGATTTTCCCTTAGACCTCTTTTCTATTCTAATCTCTTCCCTCTACACCCATCAGATGCCTCCAAGACCTGAATTCGAGTTTCCCCCTGAGCTCACCTAGTTCATCCAGCAGTAGAACACCCTGATGCAACTTCTTGTCCAGAACACCCAAAACAACCAGAACAACAACAACAACCCTCCACCACCACCACATGTGGACAACCTGACACGTTTCTTAAGGTTGCAACCACCCGTGTTTGCTAGCAGCATCGAACCAATTGTGGCTGATGACTGGCTACGCAAGATTGGAAGGGATTTGACCACCGCCAATTGCTCGGATGCTGAGAAGGTGCGATTTGCCGCACACCAGTTGTCTGGACTAGCCGCAGCATGGTGGGAGAATTACACAGCCACTTACCCCGTAGCCAATGTGACTTGGGATCAGTTTCAGCAAGCTTTTCGTACTGCCCATGTCTCGACTGGAGCATTGAGTATGAAGAAGCGGGAGTTTCGCAATTTGCGCCAAGGAAACCGTACTGTGGCTCAGTACGTGGATGAGTTTAGTACCCTATCTCGTTATGCCCCAGATGATGTGGCCACAGATGCCAAGAAGCATGAGAGATTTATGGAAGGGCTGAATGATGAGATGAGTGTACAGTTGATGGTGGCAACTTTCAATAACTATCAGGAGTTGGTTGACCGAGCCCTGATGATTGAAAGGAAGCATCAGCAGATTGAGAGTCGCAAGAGGAAGTATGGGCAAGGAAAGTATAACTCTGGAGCTCAGCAGAAGCCTCGCTTTACCCCTAAAGCAATAGGACAGTTTCAGCATACCCATGGAGGAAGTAGCTCACACAACCACAATGGCACCAAGAATGGCAATGGCAATGGAAATGGAAATGGAGCCAATGGAAACCAGAGCCGCCCTGCACCGTCCACACCCACCAAGAGGGATTTTAGCCATGTCACCTGTTACAAGTGTGGGAAGACTGGACATTATGCCAATGAATGCCCAGAAGTTAAGAATGGGAACGGCAATGGAAGCGCCGGGAAGAAGCCCAACCCATTCAATAAAGGACAAGTGAACCACGTGACCGTGGAGGAGGTAGAAGAGCAACCAGATGCTGTTGTCGGTAAGTTTTTGGTTAAGACATTTACCGCAATAGTTCTTTTCGATACTGGTGCATCGCATTCATATATTTCAAGGGGATTCGTAAATAGACATAGGATGTCCACCCGAGTTCTTAAGACCCCCATGTTAGTAAGTTTACCTAGAGCAGATTATATGGCACACCAAGGATGTTTTCAGACGCCATTGATCATAGGACGCCATACTTTCCCCTCTGACCTAATAGTCCTGGAGTCACAAGGATTGGATGTGATATTAGGTATGGATTGGCTATTGAAGTATGGAGGTAATATTGACTGTGCCAGTAAGTCTATTTTGCTCACCACCCCGGAGGGAAAAAGGATTAAGTATGTATCTAGGCATTCGCCAATAAGGACTCAAGTACATTCTCTCACGGGAGTTGTTCAGGAGGAAGTGCCAGTAGTGAAGGATTATCCGGATGTGTTTCCAGAGGAGTTACTTGGCATGCCACCAGATAGAGATATACAGGTTTTGATTGAACTTTTGCCAGGCACCGGGCCAATTTCTAAGAGACCATATAGGATGCCCGCAAAAGATTTGGAGGAAATTAAGAAGCAGATTAAGGAGTTACTGGATAAAGGATTCATACACCCAAGTTCTTCGCCTTGGGGTTCGCCAGTACTTCTAGTGGAGAAGAAATATGGATCGTTAAGAATGGTTGTTGATTACCGAGGATTGAATGAAGTAACGATCAAGAACAAGTACCCATTGCCAATGATCAACGATCTGTTCGATAGATTAAAAGGAGCTAAGGTATTTTCTAAGATCGATCTGTGATCAGGGTACCATCAATTGAAGATTCGAGAGCAAGATATACCTAAGACGGCCTTTACCACTAGGTATGGGTTGTATGAGTATACCGTTATGTCGTTTGGTCTGACAAACGCACCGGCCTACTTTATGAACCTGATGAACAAAGTGTTTATGGAGTATTTGGATAAGTTCATCGTAGTGTTCATAGATGATATTTTGATCTTCTCGAAGGATGAAGAGGAGCATGAAAAGCATTTGCGTTTGGTACTGGAGAAGCTCAGAGAACATCAGTTATATGCCAAGTTTAGCAAAGGTGAGTTTTGGTTGAAGGAAGTCGGATTCCTCGGACATGTTATATCCGGAGAAGGAATAGCAGTAGATCCCGCCAAGGTGGATACTGTGACAAATTGGGAAGCACCAACAACAGTTGGAGAGATCCGGAGTTTTCTTGGACTCGCAGGATACTACCGGAGATTTATCGAGAATTTCTCGAAGATTGCAAAGCCAATGACGGAGATGTTGAAGAAGGAAACCAAGTTCAGTTGGACCGAAGAATGTGAGACTAGTTTCCAGGAGTTGAAGAAAAGGTTGGTCTCATCCCCTGTGTTGATTTTGCCAGATCAACATAAGGATTATGAGGTGTACTGCGACGCTTCACGTCGAGGACTTGGAGCAGTTCTTATGCAGGAAGGAAGAGTTGTTTCGTATGCTTCACGACAACTAAAACCTCATGAGATGAACTATGCCACCCACGATTTGGAATTAGCAGCCGTAGTGCATGCATTGAAGACGTGGAGACATTTTCTTATTGGAAACCATTGTGAAGTATATACGGACCACAAGAGTTTGAAGTATATATTCACTCAGAAGGAGTTGAATCTTAGGCAAAGGAGATGGCTGGAACTCATTAAGGATTATGACATGAGATTGCATTATAATCCCGGAAAGGCTAACGTAGTAGCTAATGCGCTAAGTCGTAAGAGACATGTCAATACCCTAAGGATGGAGGAGTTTCCAAAGGAGTTAGATGAGGACCTACGAGAACTACGTTTGGAGATAGTTCCGAGAGGCTATGTAGCAACATTAGAAATCCAGTCTACCCTGATGGATAAAATCAAAGAAGCTCAGAAAGCTGACAAGGAGATTGTCGCTATAAAGGAGAGGATGAGCGAAGGAAAAGCGAAAGGTTTTCATGAGGATGAACACGGCACCTTATGGTTTGAGGATCGAATCTATGTGCCCAATGACCCGGAGATTAGGAAATTGATTTTACAGGAGGCCCATGATTCACCATATTTGATTTACCCACGAAATACTAAGATGTATTTGGATTTGAAGGATATTTTCTGGTGGACCGGTATGAAGAAGGATATTGCGGAGTATGTAGTAGTTTGTGATGTATGCCAGAGAGAAAAGGCAGAGCATCAGAAGCCAGCAGGATTGTTACAACCTATGCCAATACCCGAATGGAAGTGGGAGAAGCTTGGTATGGATTTTATCACCGGATTGCCCAGGACCAAAGCAGGATATGATTCAATCTGGGTAGTAGTAGACCGATTGACGAAGGTAGCCCACTTTATTCCTGTGAAAACCACATATACCAGTGCAAAGTTGGCAAAGATATACATGACCAGAATTGTATGTCTGCATGGAGTTCCGAGGAGCATCGTATCAGATAGAGGAACCCAGTTTACCTCAAAGTTCTGGAATCAGTTACATGAAACTTTGGGTACCAGACTATAGTTTAGCACAGCGTTTCATCCGCAGACAGATGGACAGACGGAGAGAGTCAATCAGATTCTGGAAGATATGCTAAGAGCCTGTGCATTAGATTATGGATCTAGTTGGGATGACAACTTGCCGTCCGCGGAGTTCTCATACAACAACAGTTACCAAGCCAGTTTGAAGATGGCACCGTTCGAGGCATTGTATGGAAGGAGATGCCGAACACCGTTGTCGTGGGACGAAGTTGGAGATCGATAGTTGTTTGGACCAGACTTAATCAAAGAGTCTGAGGAGAAGGTGAAGTTGATTCGAGATAGACTGAAAGTAGCTCAGTCCAGGCAGAAGAGTTATGCCGACTCGAAGCGTAAGGAGATAACCTATGAGGTCGGAGACAGAGCATACTTGAGAGTATCGCCTCTGGGAGGAGTTAAACATTTCGGAGTTAAAGGGAAGTTAGCCCCGAGATTTGTGGGACCTTACCGTGTTTTGGAACGCATGGGAGAAGTTGCCTATAAGTTGGAATTGCCCGAAGGATTGTCAGGAGTGCACGACGTGTTTCACATTTCTCAACTGAAGAAGTGCCACGCGGAGATGTCCGATATACCGCTTAGAGACACAGTACCCCTGGAAGCAATTCAGTTAGACAGTGATCTGACTTACGAGGAGAAGCCTGTTAAGATTCTCGAATTTTCGAGCAGAGTTACTCGCAACAAGGTTATCAAGTTCTGCAAACTTCAGTGGAGTCACCACACCGAGGAAGAAGCCACCTGGGAACGAGAAGATGATCTACGCAAGGACCACCCACACCTGTTCTCTAGCCAAGCCGAATCTCGAGGGCGAGATTCATTCTAAGGGGGGTAGGTTTGTAACATCCCAAATTTTCAATTTGGAATGTTATACATAGATCATATTGCATTTGCATGTTTTTGCATTTTTATTCGTGGAGTTCCTCGAAATTCTAAGCAACTCAAGGACCTACGGAGAGAGTTGGGAATTTTACCATTTTCGTATTTGAGTTCGCTCGAATACCGGTACGAGGACAGTGTGATTCTAATTATTTTTCTCTCCTAAAAATATTTCTAAATATAAAATATGAGCGGAGATAATATGACTTCTCCAAAATAACAGAAATATTGGAGGAAAAATATTAAAATCACTTTTGGAATTTTTCTGGATTTATTCGCGGATTTATTTGCATAGGAAAAATGCGCGTTTTTCAAAATTTCATTTAGCTCCGGGAAAAATATTCACTTTGTCCTAAATATTATTAGAGGACGGTGAAAATTTATTTCGGGAATTTTGGAATCAGTTTGATATTTCTTTCGTTAGTTTTTCTGCGCCGGGACTCTTTAAAAAAAAGCAGAAACCGACTAGGAGTCTTATTCGCCCAGGACTCCTGGACTTTATAAGCCGCCAAGGCCGGCCCAAGTCGCCACAGCCGCCGCAGCCCGCGCCCAAACCCTAGCCGAGCCGCCCCGCCGCCGCTGCCGGTTCCCGCCGCCGCCGGTTCCCGCCGCCGCCGCCTCCCGCCGCCGCCGCCTCGCAGCCCGCGCCGCCCCGCCGCCTCGCCCGCGCCGCGCCGCCGCGCAGCCGCCGTCGCCGCCCCTCGCCGGAAGCCCGCCGGAGTTCGCCGGAGTGAGGTAGTTTAGTTTTTTTCGGTTATTAGATCGGTTTTAGTTAGGAAAACCTAGATCTGTTTTTTTAAAATAGATCGGTTCGGTTTTTTTATTTTTCCGCCGGTTTAGTTAAATAGCGGACGTTCGTCCGTACGTTCGTTTTAACGAACGGTTTTCGTTAGTTAGCCGCAGACAGCGAACGTTCGTTCGTTAGCCTGTTCATCGTTTTTCTTTTTCGGGGAATTTATCCGCGATTTTCCGATCGCGATTTCTGCCCTGATCTTGTTTCGCGTTTTTCTTTTCGCTCGAGAGTCGGAATCAGGTGATTCAAAATCCCAGATCTTCGTCTCGAAGCCCTCTTTACGTTAGAACAACTTGAACAAAGTTTTGGCTACTGTAAAATTTGACTTTAGGCCAACTAGTAATTCGGAGCTCGATTCTTTTGCAATTTGAGTTTCGTTGCTTCTTTCGAGTTGATTCTTTTTGCATACCAGAGTTCTTAAGTTGAACTTTCTGATTAGATCTCTTATTTGAGTTTTACCCGTGCATTAGTTAAGTACTTATTGTATGCTTGTTTGTTTGATTGCGATAGAGTACCCGGAGTGCGCCGCTTGCTACTTTGAGTCTCTAGGTTTTGCGGATCATCAGCAAGGCAAGTAACACTTTGATCAAGCTTTCCAATTACCCAGTTTTCATTATTAGTGAAACCCTCACACATTGCATGAGTAGGATCAATTAACTTGTGGGATTGGGAAGTTGATTGAGGTAGTACCCATTACCTGCATTACATTCAAACCCTTGGGAGTTACTTCTACGTTTGCTGTTAGGACATGCTATGCTCGTAGACGTGGTTTAGGTTTGAGTGAAATCCATGACAGATGTGAGTTGTTAATTAATGGTTCAACTTAAGGTGGCAACTTTAATACACATCTGGGTGGATTGAGGCATCTGGGTAATCCAGGATTGCCTGTTTTTCTTTTGGACCGCCACCCAGGCTCAAAGGGATCATGAGATTTTTCATACTAGAAACTTCCGTGTGCAGCCACATGCCAATATGGGCTCTGGCATAGTTGAGTAAGTTGTGGGAAACCTTTCCATGATGGGCTAGCAGATGTAGTTGGGTTTTGTAGGTGTACCGGCCTATCTATCTGGTTAAGGGGACCTCTTTGGAAAGACTGTGTCTCGGTCATCCGTTTCTCAAACACCATGCAGTGAGAGAAACCAAACGGAGGCGATCGAGTCTTGTGGGGAAAGTGCACAAACCTCTGCAGAGTGTACAAACTGATCATGATTAGCCGTGTCCCCGGTTATGGACGTCTTGAGTATCTGGTACTTGGATTATCATGTGCATCTCAACATGTTACTTTAATTTAATTTTGTTGGGTTCAATGAATTACTTTTCATTGGGGTTGAGAGGATGTCTATCTTCTCAACGATGTTTCAACTACCATGATAGTTAATTAAAATACATTCCTTTGTAGTAGGGAAAATTGGCTTTACGCAAAAACTTAACCATAGAGCTTTCCACCAGCCAAATATTGCATATAGTATAGTTTTACTTTCATTCTATCTCTTGTGTTACCTTGCCAGCATATTCCATGTGCTGACCCGTTTTTCGGGCTGCAACGTTTCATGTTGCAGACTTTTCAGACGACGAGTAAGATGCCCTTTTAGGTCGTGGTTCTATACTCAGTGATGCCGCTGGAGTTGATGGACTCACTTATCTTCCAAGCCTTCCGCTGTTATCGTGTTAGATGGCCTTCAGCCATATTATTTGTAATAAATTCATCGTTGGACTATCGATGTAATAAGTGTGTGATTGCTACTCTGTTATAAATCCTTCGAGTACCATGCGTGTCAGCATTACTGATCCAGGGATGACACTGATGCATGGAGATCAGACTGTTTGAGGTCTGGTCGCTACATTACTGTCGCTTCAACACTTTTTTGCACGCGCAGAATTCTGTCAGAACTTCGAGGAAGAGACTGGGCAGATTGAGACAGGACTAGACCCTATCAATTCTCTTGTCAAGGACGAAGCTACCATGAATGTGTTGCGACTGGAATCTCGCCTTGCCAGTGTCTTGGATTACATCGCCCGACTGAAGGTCGCGCTGTCCCGGATCGACAAGTAGTTATGGCCAGAGGATGTGCTTCTGAACGACCACGAGTCCCTGATTACTCAACTCAACAGCATCCCGGACCGATTGTAGGCATGGAAGAAGTCAGCCGCCCGCTGTGGTGCGGATGTAGCTTTGTCACTCGTCCGCGTTCACTTCAAGGAAGTCAAAGAAGAGAAGTTGGCGGCTCTTAAGGTTGTCAACACCAAGAAGCTTCAATTCCAATCCTTCATGGAGACCGTCATCGATGCAACTACTCGCATTGCAGATGGTATCGACTTGGACAGATTCGTCGAGCCAGCAAGTCCTCCTCCTACCGAGTGAATTACTTAATAACTTAACTTTATTTGCCTCAGAATGCCGAGTGATTATGTAATCGTTAAAATCTTTCGGGCTTGACGTCCGAGTACTTCTGCTGGTGGCTTTGAACCTTCATGGACTTATCCAAACTTGGTTGCTTTATTTGGATGCGGTTGCTTTGTCTGTATTGCCTTCAGAGATTGCATTTTTGACTTAGCTGGATCTAAGATCACGGCTGAATCTCCGAGTGGAAGGATTGCTTTCCACTCAGAGCAGACATTGTACTTGTGGAGCAGCTCAGAGTACAACCATGCGTTGTACTTGTGGCGTAGCTCAGAGTGCAACCGTACATTGTACTTGTGGCGCAGCTTGGAGTACAACCATACGTTGTACTTGTGGTGTAGCACAGAGTGCAACCATACGTTGTACTTGTGGCGCAGCTCGGAGTACAACCGTATGTTGTACTTGTGGCGTAGCTCAGAGTGCAACCATACATCGTACTTGTGGCGTAGCTCGGAGCATGTGGCCAAACTTCCGAGTAAGAGGGTTGCTCTTCACTCGGAGTGTTTTTGAAACTCAGGCGAGTACGGGATCACAGCTAAGCCCCCGAGTGAGAGGGTTGCTCTTCACTCGGAGTGTTTTTGAAACTTAGGCGAGTACGATATCGCATCTAAGCCCCCAAGTGAGAGGGTTGCTCTTCACTCGGAGTGTTTTTGGAACTTAGGCAAGTCAGATTCGCGGCTAAGCCCCCGAGTGAGAGGGTTGCATTTCACTCAGAGTGTTTTTGAAACTTAGGCAAGTACAGGATCATA
>LR738713.1:361165290-361268242 GCA_902687465.1 Secale cereale
CGGAGTGTTTTTGAAACTTAGGCGAGTACGAGATCGTAGCTAAACCCCCGAGTGAGAGGGTTTCTCTTCACTCGGAGTGTTTTTGAAACTTATAGAGTCGGATTCACGGCTAAGCCCCCGAGTGAGAGGGTTGCTCTTCACTCGTAGTGTTTTTGAAACTTAGGCGAGTACGAGGTGGCAGCTAAGCCCCCGAGTGAGAGGGTTGCTCTTCACTCGGAGTGTTTTTGAAACTTAGGAGAGTACGGTGTCGCAGCTAAGCCCCCGAGTGAGAGGGTTGCTCTTCACTCTGAGTGTTTTTGAAACTTAGGCGAGTATGGGATCACAGCTAAGCCCCCAAGTGAGAGGGTTGCTCTTCATTAGGAATATTTTTGAAACTTAGGCAAATCAGATTCACGGCTAAGCCACCCACTGGGGGATTTGAACATCCATGCTTATGTGAAAACGATCATTAATGATATTGTGAAAATCATGTCTTTGATAGGCAATTTGAAGGATTCTTATTACAACTCGCCAATCCGAGTGTTTAGGAATAAACACGGCGGAGTAGATCCGCATTCCACGGGCGTGGCTCGTCTTCTTTCTTGGCTATGTTGTAAAGGTGGTACACTCCATTGTGGAGCCCCTTGGTGATGATGAAGGGCCCTTCCCAGGCCGGGGCGAGCTTGTGAGTCCGTTTCTGGTGTACATGAGTACAAGGTCTCCTTCCTAAAATGCTCGACCTCTGGTATTTCGGGCATGGAATCAAGGTAGGTCTTGCTGATAGATGGTCGACCGGATCAGAGCCATTTCTTGTCCCGCTTATAGGAGATCAACAGTGTCCTGGCGTGCTTGTTCTGCTCCAGCTAGAAGAGTTCCGCTCGAGGGGCATTGTGCAACAAATCACTCGGAAGCACAGCTTCAGCTCCATATACCATGAAGAAAGGGGTCCGATCAGTCGACTGATTTGGATTTGTTCTCAATCCCCACAGAACAGATGGCAACTTAGTTACCCTAGCTCCAGCCGTGTGCTTGAGGTCGCGCATCCATCGTGGTTTCAGCCCTGGCAAGATCAAACCATCCGCTCTTTCTACCTGCCCATTAGAGTGCGGGTGTGCAACGGACGCGTAATCGGCCCGAGTGCCTTGGGAAGTGCAAAATGCTCTGAACTCATCAGAATCGAAGTTGGAGCTCTTGTTTGTGATAATGCTGTGAGGGACTCCATATCGGAATACTTGTTCTTCGACGAAACTGATGGCAATGCTTGAGTCAAGATTCTTGATAGGCTTGGCCTTGGCCTCGATCCATTTGGTGAACTTGTCGACCGCTACGAGCAAATGAGTGAAGCCACTTCTGCTGGTCTTGAAAGGTCCAACCATGTCTAACCCCCAAACCGCAAAAGGCCAGATGAGTGGAATAGTTTTCAGGGCGGGTGCGGGTTTGTGAGACATGTTTGAGTAAAACTGGCAACCTTCACACTTGTCCACCATATCCTTAGCTATCTCATTCGCACGCGGCCAGTAAAATCCTGCTCGGTATGCTTTGGACACGATGGTCCGAGAGGACGCATGGTGACCACACGTCCCCGAGTGAATCTCGTTTAAGATCAGTTGATTTTCTTTTGGAGAGATGCAATGCTGAGTTACTCCGTTAACACTTTCTCTATAAAGATGTCTGTTTATCACAGTGAAGGCTTTGGTCTGTGGACGATCTGGTGGGCCTCATCTTCATCCTCTGGGAGCTCTTGCCTGAGCAGATATGCAATATATGGCACCGTCCAGTCGGGCGTGATCACTGAAACCTCCATGATCAAGTTGACTACTGCTAGAACTTTAATCTCAGTCGGATCGGTTGAACTTATCGGTTGTGGGGGCTCCTCTGTAAAGCAATCTTGTTGGACTGATGGGGTATGGAGATGCTCCAAGAACATTTTACTAGGAATAGACTTCCGAGTGGAGCCTATCTTTGCCAGATCATTAGCTGCTTGATTCTTGACTCGGGGTATGTGGTGGAGCTCCAACCCTTCAAACCTTTTCTCTAACTTTCTCACTGCATTGTAGTAACCAGTCATGGCAGGGCTCCTGACGTCCCACTCCTTCATTACCTAATTGACCACCAAATCTGAGTCGTCGTAGACCATAAGGCGACGGACGCCTAGTGAGACGGCCATACATAACCCATAAAGAAGTGCTTCATACCTAGCCTCATTGTTTGAGGATTCGAAGTGAATCTGGGGGACATAACTGAGCTTATCACCTCTTGGGGATACCAGGACTACTCTAGCACCAGACCCATTCAACATCTTGGACCCATCAAAGAACATGGTCCAATGTTCTGGATGAACCTTAGTCGGTTGCTGCTGTTCAATCCACTTGGCGAGGAAATCTGCTATTGCATGTGATTTGATTGCTTTCTTTGCTTCGAACTTGACATCTAAAGGAAGAAGTTCAATTGCCCATTTGGCCACTTGACCGGTGGCATCTCGATTGTGTAGAATTTCTGATAATGGAGCATCGCTGACGACTGAAACCAAGTGGTCTGTGAAGTAGTGTGCAACTTTCTTCGTGGTCAAATAAATCCCATAGACAAGTTTCTGGTAATGCAGATACCTTTGCTTGGACGGAGTCAAGACTTCAGAAATATAATACACTGCATGTTGAACCTTATAGGCTTTGCCTTCTTCTTACCACTCGAATGTAAGCACTGTGTTGACAACTTGTCCAATGGCTGCGGTATATAACAATAGACGCTCTTTGCTCACTTGGGCAGCAAGCACCGGCTGGGTGGAAAGCAGGGCTTTGAGCTCCGCAAACGTTGTTTCGGCTACGGGTGTCCACTTGAACTTGTCAGATTTCTTCATCAGTCGGTAAAGAGGCAATGCCTTTTCACCGAGATGAGAGATGAATCGACTCAGTGCAGCCAAGCAACCAATTAGCTTCCGAACATCATGCACACACACATGGCGTTTCATTCGGAGAATTGCTCCAATCTTTTCGGGGTTTGCGTCAATCCCTCGTTCGGAAACGAGAAAACCGAGTAACTTCCCGCCCGGGACTCCGAATGTGCATTTTGACGGATTGAGCTTGATATCATATCTTCTTAAGTTGGCAAATGTTTCAGCGAGGTCAGTCAGCAGGTCGGAACCTTTACGTGACTTGACCACAATATCATCCATGTACGCTTCCACATTTCAGCTGATTTGAGAGAGCAGGCACTTCTGAATCATGCACACGAACGTGGCACCCGCATTCTTGAGGCCGAAGGGCATGGTAACATAACAAAAGCACCCAAATGGAGTGATGAAGGACGTTTTTATCTCATCAGGTCCATACAGTCAGATCTGGTGGTACCCGGAATACGCGTCCAAAAAGGACAGACGCTCACACCCAGCAGTTGAGTCGACAATCTGGTCGATGTGGGGGAGATGGAAGTGATATTTTGGGAAGTCCCGATTGATGTGCTTGAAATTGATACACATACGGAGTGAATCATCCTTTTTGGGGACCATGACAGATTGGCGAGCCACTCGAAGTGGTATATCTCGCGGATGAACTCAACAGCCAGAAGGTGAGCCACTTCTTCACCAATTGCCTTTCTCTTCTCCACAGCGGACCGACGGAGATATTCCTTGACATGTTTTACTTTTGGGTCGACACGCAAACGGTGCTCAGCCAGTCCCCTAGGTACACTCGGCATGTTAGATGGTTTCCATGCGAAGATGTCCTCGTTCTCATGGAGGAACTGGATGAGCGCTTCTTCCTATTAGCTGTCGAGCATTGTTGAGATGTGGGTCGGAGCATCATTGGGATCAGTCGGGTGAATACTTACAGGTTTTGTCTCTCCGGCCGACTGAAACGCGGACTCTGAAGCAGGCTTCTTGGCTCGCAACAAATCACTCTGATCCGCATTCTTCTGATATTCTTCCACTTCTACTGCTGCCATCTGATCGTCGACGATCTTTCAGTCCTTCTGGAGGCACTCTTCCGCTCTTTGCTGATTTCCTGTGAATGTGATCACACCACTAGGACCAGGCATCTTCAAATTGAGGTATACATAACATGGTCGAGCCATAAAACATGCATATGCATTCCTGCCCAGAATAGCATGGTAGGCACTGTGAAAATCCACCACCTCAAATGTTAACTTTTCCTTGAGGTAATTCTTTGAATCACCGAAAACCACATCAAGAGTGATCTGACTGAGTGAATCTGCTTTCTTTCCTGGGATGACTCCATGGAATCGCATGTTGCTCTCACTAAGTTTAGACATCGGAATGCCCATCCCTCGGAAGGTCTCAATATATCGAATGTTCAATCCACTACCACCATCCACGAGAACCTTGGTCAGTCGCGTGCCCCCAACGACTGGGTCGACCACCAACGCTTGACACCCGAGGGTAGCAACGTGCGTTGGGTGGTCAGACTGGTCGAATGTGATGGGAGTTTTCAACCACTTCAAATACGTCGTAGTTGCCGGAGCAACCATGTTCACTTCTCTGCTAATGACTTTCAGACGACTTTTGCTTTCTAAGTCAGCAAAACTCACCAAAGTAGCATTCACATTAGGGTAACCATCATCCTCTTCTTTCTCTTCTTCCTTATCAGAGTCTTTCTCTAGGGGTTGCGCCTCTTGTAACTGCTGAATCAGGAGCCGACACTGTCTAGTGGTATGCTTGGGTAGAATCAAATTACCCTCCTCATATTTGTTCGTGTGTATGTGACACGGTAAATCCAGAACATCATTGCCGGACTGATCTTTCACTTTTTTGGGCACCCACAGCCCCTTAGGTCTTCCTTTGAATTTTCCTGATTCAGAACCGCGGCCTCAGCAGGACCTGCAACTTCAGCTTTACGTTTCTGTTTCCGACCGGACTTTCCACCTCTAGTGTCCTAACCTTGTCCGACTAGTTTTCCCTTGCCACCGCGGAGTTGATCTTTATCTTCACCATTGGCATACCGAGTGGCAATCTCCATAATTCGGCCTAGAGACATATCTCCTGAACGGCCGAACTTCAGATTAAACTCTATGTATCGTACGCCTTCTTTGAAATCGCAAACTGCTTGGTGCTCTGACACATTATCTATTGTATGATGAAGAGTGGTCCATCTCTGGATGAAATCTCTTAGAGTTTCATTCAGTTTCTGGAAACAATGCTTAAGCTTAGTCATCCCGGCTGGTCGCTTGCAAGTGCCCTCAAATGTCTTAATGAATACTCGAGCCAACTCAGAAAATACTTCCAGGGGCCAACTGATTCAACCAGGCCCTGGCCGAGCCCTCAAACATCAGGGGGAGGTGTTTCATGGCTACTTCATCGTTTCCTCCACCAATCTGCATGGCCACTCGATAATCTTCCAACCACGTGTCGGGTTTCGACTCACCTGGGAACTTACTCACCCCTGTTGTCAATCTGAAGTTGGGAGGGATTTCAGCAGCTCAGATGGCCGTACTAAAACACTCGGGTCCAGAAACAAATGCCCTGCCGCCGACTGGACGTTCTCTATCATGTCCCTCTCTGTGCGCTCTGCCTCTGTCAACCAAACTTTAGACCAAAACTGATCTTGCATCAAACCCAGGCTCTCTGAGGTCAATCGGAGCTCTACGCTCATCGCCATACGGGCGCCTATCATCATACCACCGGGGCGTGTATAATCCGCCCTTCGGATGGGGCATAGGCACTCGACGATGATAATCATGGAGAAACTGATGATCATACTGCCCATGACCTCGACCCAAAAATTGATCCTGGCGGTGACCACGATCTTCATGACGCAGAGGTGATCTTGGGCTATCCTCTGACTGAACTGTGTCCGCAACCACAGATATGCTATGGATCCTATTGCGCGACTGAGAAACAACCGAGTTTTGTTCTCCTGTTGCTCGGAGCAGTGCTCTGATCTGCAACAACCCTCTACCAGCTTCTGAACGGGACGGCTGAATTGACTTCGCGCTGCTGCTGCAATATTTTGACCCGGAGTGCGATATACGTGAGTTTCAAGTGGAAACAATCATCATGGCCGTTGACTGGACTCGGGAATCTACTGACGGGTGCCTTAGTCGAGTCAATATTGGAGATTCTCCAGCCGCGTGTGCTCAGCCAAGGTGGCTGGGCGCGTAGCATCCAAGGCCCGAGCCTCGGGTGTCTCCCCAATGATGGGGGTATGGAGCGCCTCCTCGTTGCGACGATGGAGCTCCTCCCTCTACTCTGTAGTGAGGGCTTGGGGATGATATTCATCGTGATCACTTGACCGGCCGCCGCCGCCATCGCTGCCGCCACTGCGACGGAATCTAGGTGGGCTGCATGGTGAGTCGACCATGAGAACTTCCGCCGTAGGGTCGCTGCTACCGCACTCGGAACCAGTCGACACGTCGAATGGCCCGTAAAGAGACTCATCGGGCCCGATAGCCGCAACTTGAGAAGTGGCCGACTGGCGGGCCACCGCGTGCTTCACCCACCACTGGAGCCATGAACGGCCAGACCGCTTGCAGCGGCGTACAGCGGGGAGAGCACATGACGCGGGAACCAACCGATACTGGGTCAGCGGCTACCACAGGAGGATGATACGTCTCCAACGTATCTATAATTTTTTATTGTTCCATGCTATTATATAATCTTTTTTGGATGTTTAATGGGCTTTATTATACATTTTTATATTATTTGTGGGACTAATCTACTAACCCAAGGCCCAGTGCAAATTGATGTTTTTTTGCCTATTTCAGTGTTTCGTAGAAAAGGAATATCAAACGGAGTCCAAACGGAATGAAACCTTCGGGAGAGTTATTTTTGGAACCGTATCTACCCACAAGACTTGGAGTACACGCAAGGGAATGAGAGAGGTGGCCACGAGGGTCCAGGGCACGCCCCCCACCCTCGTGGGCCCCCTGTGGCTCACCTGATGCCCTCCATCCTCCTATATATATATCCACGTACCCTAAAAACATCGAGGCAACATAGAAAACCCTAATTCCACCGCCGCAACCTTCTGTTCCCATGAGATCCCATCTTGGGGCCTGTTCTGGAGCTCCGCCGGAGGGGGGTTCCATAACAGAGTGCTTCTATATCAACACCATAGCCTCACCAGTTAGTTGTGAGTAGTTTACCACAGACCTTTGGGTCCATAGTTATTAGCTAGATGGCTTCTTCTCTCTTTTTGGATCTCAATACAAAGTTCTCCTCGATCTTTGAGGAGATCTATTCGATGTAATCTTTTTGCGGCGTGTTTGTCGAGATCCGATAAATTGTGGGTTTATGATCAAGATTATCTATGAACAATATTGGATTCTTCTCTGAAATCTTTTATGTATGATTATAATATCCTTGCAAGTCTCTTCAAATTATTGGTTTGGTTAGGCCTACTAGATCTATAGTTCTTGCAATGGGAGAAGTGCTTGGCTTTGGGTTCAATCTTGCGTTGTCCTTTCCCAGTGACAGCAGGGGCAGCAAGGCACGTATTGTATTGTTGCCATCGAGGATAAAAAGATGGGGTTTATATCATATTGCTTGAGTTTATCCCTCTACATCATGTCATCTTGCTGAAAGCATTACTCTGTTCTTATGAACTTAATACTCTAGATGCATGCTGGATAGCGGTCGATGTGTGGAGTAATAGTAGTAGATGCAGAATCGTTTCGGTATACTTGTCACAGACGTGATGCCTATATATAATGATCATGCCAAGATATTCTCATAACTATGCGCTTTTCTATCAATTGCTCGACAGTAATTTGTTCACCCACCATAGAATTCTGCTATCATGAGAGAAGCCACTAGTGAAACATATGGCCCTCGGGTCTATTCTCAACATATTAATCTTCCATATACTTTACTTTGCTTTATTTACTTTCTATTCTTATACCAAAAATACTAAAAATATTATACTATCCTATCTATCACATCTCACTTTCGTAAGTAACCGTAAAGGGATTGACAACCCCTTATCGCGTTGGCTGCGAAGTTCTTATTTGTTTGCGCAGGTGCAAGGGACTCGCGCGTGGTCTCCTACTGGATTGATACCTTGGTTCTCAAAAACTGAGGGAAATACTTATGCTACTGTGCTGCATCACCCTTTCCTCTTCGAGGGAATACAACGCAAGCTCGAGAAGTAGCAAATGACGCCGCAGGCAATCGCGCGGAAATGAGCCGCCCCGCGGACAGGTAGGGCCTCGACGTCGAGGGGAGCTTCTTTAAGCCAGGCGGAGTCATCGGCGATGAAGATAAGCGTGCCGAGATGGAACTCATGGCTCAAAGACAAACCGCCATAGAAAACCATGTTGATGGAGATCGGAAAAATCGCAACCTCGCCGGAAGTTGCTAAGACGCCTGCCCCATGGTGGGCGCCAACTGTCGTGGGAGTAACTCTAACAATAAGAATAGGGGGTACGTAGGAGGAGGCAAGGCCCTAGCTACGAGGAGGTTGTAAACAGAAGTTTACGAGTTCAAGCCCCTCTCGGAGGAGGTAACAGCCCTACATCTCGGTGCCCGGAGGCTTGTAGATTGGAATATGCGTGTGTGTTTACAAGAGGTCCTAACCCCTATGCCAGAGGAGGGGGTGGCTTATATAGAGTGCGCCAGGACCCCTCCGGCCCTCGATTACAGAGGGGTTAATGAGAGTTAAGACTAGGAAGTTACTGGTAACGTCAGCTATTAATGATCTTTAAGACTACGGAGTAAATGCCCGACCGTAGCTATCCTCGGATGACTTTAGATCTTCTGTACTCCAAGTGTTTCTTCATACGGTACACTGCTGTGGTCGAGTGGATTTTGAGTATCCGAGTGGAACATGTCGTCGAGTGGATTGTACTTCGAAGGTGATTTCAGTCGGTATCTTCTCTTAGACTTCAAACGCCTTCAACTCTAGGGAAGTGTCCTTGGGAAGGGTATCTTGGTCAGGCCTAATACCCTACCCTAGGTACATGTCTTCGTAAAGCAACCTTAAAATTATCAATGCCTAGCTAAAAGGCTTTAAAGAAAAGCGCTTGTTGGGAGACATCCCAATATTTTTATTTCCTGTTTTTCAATAAATACACATTATTACATCTGTATTAATTGTGTTTTTGTGTTTTAATCAATGTTTGATCCAAGTAAGACCTTTGGGATGGCTTATGGTGATCGTTGATTTGATTTTGCTGAAATACATAAACTTTTATGCCCAGTGTAGAAAATTAAATAATTCGCTGGAACGTGAAAACATACTGAACTTTTTACACAAAATTGATATACAAATTCTCCACGTCTTCCTAAGTTTTCAGAATTGTTAGAGTTATAGAAGTATGCAAAGTTTTCAGATTGCTAAAGAGTGTTCTGTTTTTGACAGATTCTGTTTTCTATGTGTTGTTTGCTTATTCGATGAATCTATGGCCAGTATCGGGGGATATGTGAAAGCACAAGTGCTCCCTGTGTGATTTTGGTAATTAATATCAACATATCTCTTGTTGGACTAATATTTTCATATAGTATATTTTAGACAAGTTCAAAAATTGGGGTGGCATGGACTAGAGGATGTGGAACACCTTCAAGATGATAAGGATAAAGGATTGGCTCAAGCTCAAAGCTCAGGACTCTACATATTCTATTTCAGTGATCCAATATCACATTGAGTCCATAGGAAGGCCAATACTATTAAAAGGGGATGAGGTGTTGCTTAATGGCTTGCTTGCTCAAAGTGCTTAGTGATATGCTCCAAAACCCTCAACCACTTTCTCACATCCACATATGTCCCAAACCAAAAGTCAAACTCGGCCCCACCAAAAAGTTCTATCCGGCGCCACCGAGTTCATTTGACATAACCACTGCCACAACCCTAATCACTTCGGTCTCACAGAAAGGGATCTCGGTCTCACCGAGATGGGAATGTAAACTCTTTGTTTCCTATTTGAAACATTTCAGTCTAACCAAGATGTGAGAATCGGTATCATCGAGTTAGCATTGAAAACTCTCTATTGCCTCTTCGTAACGTTTCGGTCCAACCAAAATGAGCGAATCGGTCCCACCGAGTTTGCCTGACCAACTCTCTCGTGTGCTTATTACCAAAATCGGTCCAACCGAGTTTGTGTAATCAGTCTCACCGAGATTACGTTATGCCCTAACCCTAATGAAATCGGTCCCACCGTATTGATCATAGCGGTGCCATCGAAATGCCTAACGGTCACATTATGAACTGAATTGGCCTGACCGAGTTCTCCGAATCGGTCCCACCGAGTTTGGTAAATTGTGTGTAACGGTTGGATTTTGTGTGGAGGCTATATATACCCCTCCACCCACTCTTCATTCGTGGAGAGAGCCATCAGAACATACCTACACTTCCAACATACATGTTCTGAGAGAGAACCACCTACTCAAGTGTTGAGATTAAGATCTTCCATTCCTACCATATGAATCTTGTTCTCGAGACTTCCCAAGTTTCTTTCCACTCAAATCATCCTTCCACCATATCCAAATCCATGAGGAGCTGTTTGAGTGTTGGGGAGACTATCATTTGAAGCATTTGAGCAAGGAGTTCATCATCAGCACACCGTCTATTACCTTTTGGAGAGTGGTGTCTCCTAGATTGGTTAGGTGTCACTTGGGAGCCTCCGACAAGATTGTGGAGTTGAACCAAGGATTTTGTATGGGCAAGGAAATCGCCTACTTCGTGAAGACCTACCCTAGTGAGGCAAGTCCTTTGTGGGCGATGGCCATGGTGGGATAGACAAGGTTGCTTCTTCGTGGACCCTTCGTGGGTGGAGCCCTTCGTGGACTCGCATAGTCGTTGCCCTTCGTGGGTTGAAGTCTCCATCAACGTGGATGTACGATAGCACCACCTATCGGAACCATGACAAAAGCATCCATGTCTTCACTTGCGTTTGCATTCTCCAAACTCCTCCCTTTACCTTCTAATGCAATTGTTTTACATTCTGCTGCTATACTCTTAAAATTGCATGTGTAGGTTGATTGCTTGACTTGTGCCTAAGTGCTAAAATCTACCAAGACTTCAAAATTGGGAAAAGGCTAGGTTTTGTTTTGGTCAAGTAGTCAAAGTTGCACGCTTTACTTTCTAATACATATACACTCTTGTTATGCATGCTTGTTAGGTATTGTGAATGTTTAAACATGTGCTAAAACTCCACTCCAGCTTCAAGTAATTAAAAAGTTGCCACTTTTCTTGATAGACGTCTATTCACCCCCCCCCCCTCTAGACATACTCTTCTCGATCCTTACAATTGGTATCAGAGCTTCGGTCTCCATTGCTTTGGTTTAATCACCATTGGAGGAAGATGGATGAGTCTACGTTGTGGAGTATTAGACGTAGAGTGCCTATGCTTGATGGAGAGTACTTTCATGAATGGAAAAATGAGATTCTAGAGATCTTAAATGAATATCACCTGAACAAGTATATTGATAATCCTTGTAGGCTTCCCATTGATGCTTCGAATCCTACTTTCAATGAGAAACTTGACATGGTTTGAAATCTTAGAACTGTTAATCTCATCACTAAAGGATTGCCTAGAAACTTGCTTGTATGTTTGCCAACTTTTGAATGTGCTTACACTATATGGAGATTCCTAGAGGAACGATTTCCAAATTATTCCTTGAAAAATCTGGATGAGATTCTCCATAACTCTATTGCCTTGAATAGGATGAGTACTAGTGATCTTAAGTTTAGCGATTGCTTATTTGAGCTTCGTGATCTCATGCGTGCCAAAGGAGATGTTGGAATTATTAGCAATATCATTTCCGAAGTCATTGGAATTCATAGAGATGAACATTGTTACGGTCATACTTGTAATGAATCACTCTCTCTAGGTGTTGATCAATCACAAGACGATGTGGAACATGCATGCTGTGATGAGGATGATGATAGTGACTACGATATTGATGAACAAATGGGACATTTTGGTCTTATGGAAAATCTTTGTGGTTACGCAGCCGGAGGAAAGGAATGGGTGCTTGATAGTGGATGCACGGATCACATGACCGGAGATAAGGACATGTTTGATGAGCTTGCTAGAAATGATGGTCCATGAAAGAATGTTACCTTTGGTGACAACTCTAAGGGTAAAGTTGTTGGCCTTGGTAAGGTGGCCATATCCAACGATAGCTCAATTAAGAATGTCATGCTTGTAGAATCCCTCGGATAGAATCTTCTCCCCGTGTCCAGATTAGCTGATTTTGGTTTAAATGTGCTATTCACCCATGTTGATTGCCAAGTCTTTCGTAGACATAATCATAATGTGGTCTTTACCGGCATTCGTAGAGGTGACCTATACATTGTTGACTTCACTAAGAAAACCCAACCTCACACTTGTTTTATTGCTAAATCCTCTAATGGTTGGTTGTGGCATAGAAGGTTAGGTCATGTCGGCATGAGAAATCTTGATAAGCTAATTAAAGGTGATCATATCCTTGGTGTTAAAGATGTTATATTTGACAAGGATGGACTTTGTAGTGCTTGTCAAGCAGAAAACCAAGTTGGAGGAAGTCATCCCGTGAAGAACATCATGACTACGAGAAGACCACTTGAGCTACTTCATATGGGTATTTTTGCTCCCAATGCTTACAAAAGCCTCGGTGGTAACTCTTTCGGATTAGTCATTGTTGATGATTTTTCAAGATTTACGTGGGTGTTCTTTCTTGATGATAAATCACGGGTCCAAAAGATCTTCAAAAACTTCGCTAGGAAGGCCCAAAATCAATTTGAAGTGAAGATCAAGAAGGTTCGCAGCGACAATGGAACGGAGTTCAAGAACGTAGATGTGGATACATTTCTTGACGAAGAAGGGATTTCACATGAGTTCTTGGCTACATACACGTCTCAACAAAATGGAGTTGTTGGGAGGAAGAATCGGCCCCTTATCGAGATGGCAAGAACGATGTTTGATGAGTACAAGACGCCAAGACACTTTTGGGCGGAAGCGGTTGAGACAGATTGTCATGCATCAAATCGCTTGTACCTTCACAAGCTTCTCCGCAAGATGGCATACGAGCTTATCACCGGTAACAAACCCCGAGTTTAATACTTTCGAGTATTCGGCTCAAAGTGCTACATTCTTGATAAGCATCATCGTTCTAAATTTGCTCCTAAATCTCATGAAGGTTTCCTACTTGGTTATGGCTCAAACTCTCACACTTACCGTGTCTACAACAATTTCACCCGAAAGGTTGAAGAGACGGTAGATGTGAAGTTTGATGAATCTAACAGCTCGCAAATAGAGCAATTGCCAATTGATGTAGGAGATAAAGATCCTTCGGAAGCAATTCAAGACTTGTCTATTGGCAAGATCTGTCCAACGAACGTGAAAGAGAGTAATTCGTCCGTCCATGTGGAAGCTTCTACCTCACGACAAGGTGAACCACAAGTTGACTTGGAGGCATCCACAAGTGGGACACGCCATGATGAAGAAAATGAGGAAGTGCATCAAGATAAACCTCATCGACCTCCTTCTCCACCTCCTCAAGGGGACAACAACACCAAAAACAATGAAGAAGGACAAGAAGAAGAAGATGATGAAGAGGATGTTCCACCCCGACCCAAGCAAAAGCTTTCACGAATTAGAGCAATAATTGCTAGAGATCACCCCGTAAGCAAGTCTACAATGATATCCAAACCGGGAGAATCACTCGCTCTAAAACTTGTTTAGCTAAATTTTGTGAACATTACTCTTTCATATCTAACCTTGAACCTATGAAGGTTGAAGATGCTCTTGATGATCCAGATTGGGTGAACGCTATGCATGAAGAGCTACACAACCTTGAGAGAAATCAAGTGTGGACATTGGTCGAGAAGCCCGACAACAACGACAACATCATCGGTACCAAATGGGTGTTTCGCAACAAGCAAGGTGAAGATGGTCAAGTCTTCCGCGACATAGCACGTCTCGTCTCCCAAGGCTACACTCAAGTCGAAGGTATGTTCTACGGTGAGACATATGCCCCCGTTGCTAGACTTGAGTCCATTCACATCTTACTTGCTTATGCTAATCACCATGATATCACCTTGTACCAAATGGACATTAAAAGTGCTTTTCTAAATGGTGAAATTGAGGAGGAAGTTTATGTTAAACAACCTCCCGGCTTTGTCAATCCTAAGAAACCCGATCATGTTTACAAACTTCACAAATCTCTTCATGGTCTTAAACAAGATCCTAGAGCGTGGTATAAATACTTGACCAAGTTCCTTATTGAAAAAAGCTTTGAAATTGGAAAAATAGATTCTACTAACCCCCAAGGGTTAATGGTGAATTATTTGTGTGCCAAATTTATGTTGATGATATCATATTTGGTTCTACTAACCCCCATTTTAGTGAAAGGTTGGGAAAGCTAATGTCACAAAAGTTTGAGATGTCTATGATGAGTGAACTCATGTTTTTTCTTGGTTTGCAATTCAAGCAAACTAAGGAGGGTACCTTTGTTTCTCAAACAAAGTATAGCAAGGACTTGTTCAAGAAGTTAAACATGCAAGAATGCAAGGAATGACTACACCCATGCCTACTAGTGGGCATCTTGACTTGACTAAGGATGGCGAAACGGTTGATCAAAAAGTTTACCGCTCTATGATTGGTTCATTCCTATATCTATGTGCCTCCCGTCCCGATATTATGCTAAGTGTGTGCATGTGTGCATGATATCAAGCGGCCCCTAAAGAATGTCATCTTAAGGCTGTGAAAATGATACTTAATTCATACACCAAATTTTGGCATTTGGTATCCTAAGAGGTCCTCTTTTGACCTTGTTGGCTACTCTGACTCGGACTATGCCGGAGACAAGGTTGATAGAAAGTCCACGTCGGGTACTTGTCAATTTCTTGGTAGATCTCTTGTGTCTTGGTCCTCCAAGAAACAAAACTCGGTATCCTTATCCACCACCGAAGCAAAATACATTGCCACTGGATCATGTTGTGCTCAATTACTTTGGATGACCCAAACTCTTAAAGATTATGGGATATATGTGAAACATGTTACATTGCTTTGTGACAATGAAAGTGCTATTAATATTGCTCATAATCCTGTGCAACATTCTCGAACTAAGCATATTGAAGTTCGTCATCATTTTATTCGAGATCATGATGCTAAGGGTGATATCAATCTTAAACATGTTCGCACCGATAAGCAATTGGCGGATATATTTACTAAACCACTTGATGATAAAGTGTTTTGCAGGTTGAGAGGTGAATTGAACATTATTGACGCCTCAAACTTGGAGTAGGAACTCCACTTGGATACATGCAAGGCATAAGCCTTTGATTAATCCTTGACTTTTTCTCTTATGATGTTGATCATATGCCTTGGATATATTTGTATCCTTACATGCTATCTAACCCTTGTAGGCACTTGGATGAATCTAAATCCATGGGATTGCAACTCACTCACATTTTGAGCAATCTCTACATCACCAAGTCCCTACACCGTGGTGGTTGAAGACAAGGAAGCATGAAACTCTTCAACATATCCTTTGACAATTTCTATGTATCAAATTTCATTTGGTATCAAGTTATCATGATTGTCATTTTGGATACACAAGTGCTCTTCCTTGCAAGACTAACCCATGTAGGAAGATGAACTCAAACTACAAGTGGTGCTCCCAATTCTTGATGATCTACATCAACCTTGAGCAACTCACACAAGTTCAACTACATGATAAAGATCAACACCACCACCCAAGGTATGTCATTCCATCTTAGAGAAGCTTTACCTAAAGTCATGGGTCAAAGCAGCTCAGCAAGATGTGAATACATCAAAATGCTTAAATGAAAAATGGCAACCCCATTTTGAGCTTAAACGACGAGTATGACCTATGATCAAGTTTCTTCACTTGACTCCTAAGTCAATATACTCTAACATAGGTGACTTTGTCGCTGACCAATTCTAGATGAACTTCTCCAGTGTTTCTCTAAGTTTTTGCATGTGTTCCTTGCATTTTGTTCCTCTTGTTTTAATCAAAAAAACTTCATCTAGATTTTCTTTTATTTGTTTTTATTCTGCATTTTCTGCATCCAATTCATTGCAAATCCTTCAGTTAATTCCTTGCAAATATTTGTGAGATTTCAATTGCCTAGTGAGCTGAGAAGACACGTGTTCTCTCTGTGTTGAACTCGGACACACCGATTTGCCTCTTTCGGTAGAACCAAACCATCTCGGTGCCACCGGAGCAAATAACTTGATGTAACCCATTTCAATACTAAGGAGATAATTTTTCATTTGCATCCTGCATATTTGTTCCAGCTCCACTCAATGATACTTGTCCTCTACCAGCATCACATTTTTATACTGCTCTGCTCTGTGACTCGAGGACCAAACCTAGTTTGACTCACACTCCAGAAGGTCCCTTCTTAGAAATTGATGTCAAAGGGGGAGAGAGAGTTCACATCAAAGCTTAAGGGGGAGAAAGAGTTCACATCAAATCACATGCCCCAGATGCTTGGTGTTCAAGAGGAGAGAAGTCACATGTCTTTAAGAGGGGAAAGACATGTCTATGTTGTTGATCTGATCTGTTTTGCTCTGATTCTGTTTCCCTACTTTATTCCATTATCCAATATAAGATTCAGGGGAGAAAGACTGCTAGGGAAGAACGTCTTTGAATTCATTGCATATCTTTTACTTTTGGAACATGTCTGCATTCTAGAATACCCAGTACTCACTCTCTACATGTTATCCCAGTCTTGGTACTCTTGTGGTTCTTTTGTTGCTCTGTCTAGTAGATGTACCTGTGTTATCTAACCTTGTTTACTCAGGTTCATCCCTTCATAAGCCAGCTCAAGATCACAAGGTAAGTATATGCATCACACTCATGTGCATGAAGATTTCTTGCTAATGTACATATTGTTTGCAAGAAGGAATCATGAACATGAGGATACACTTCATATATTCATATCATTTGCTCTGATGCATATAGCCAAGATACATGTAACTCATTACTTGCAATGTCATGTCTATGCCTTCACATGCTCTTATATTCCATAATTACATGATTGCATAAATGTAGGGGGAGCCTATGCATGTTACATGTCCTTCCAAAGCTTTACTTGTTATTCTTCATATATTTATCTAGAGCTTTGATGTATGCTGTCATCGATTACCAAAAAGGGGGAGATTGGAAGCACAAGTGCTCCCTGGGTGATTTTGGTAATTAATGTCAACATATCTCTTGTTGGACTAATATTTTCATCTAGTATATTTCAGAGAAGTTCAACAAATGGAGTGGCATGGACTAGAGGATGTGGAACCCCTTCGAGGTGATAAGGCCAAAGGATTGGCTCAAGCTCAAAGCTCGAGACTCTACATTTTCTATTTCAGTGATCCAAGATCACATTGAGTCCATAGGAAAGCCAATACTACTAAAAGGGGATGAGGTGTTGCTTAATGGCTTGCTTGCTCAAAGTGCTTAGTGATATGCTCCAAAACCCTCAACCACTTTCTCACAACCACATATGTCCCAAACCAAAAGTCAAACTTGGCCCCACAAAAAAGTTCTATCCGGCGCCACCGAGTTCATTTGACATAACCACTGCCAAAACCCTAATCACTTCGATTCGGTCTCACTGAAAGGGATCTCGGTCTCACCGAGATGGGAATGTAAATTCTCTGATTCCTATTCGAAAAAATTCGGTCTAACCGAGATGTGGGAATCGGTCTCACTTATTAGCATTGCAAACTCTCTGTTGCCTCTTCGTAACATTTCGGTCCCACCGAAACGAGCGAATCAGTCCCATCGAGTTTGCCTGACCAACTCTCTGGTGAGGTTATTACCAAAATCGGTCCCATCAAGTTTGTGTAATCGGTCTCACCGAGATTATGTTATGCCCTAACCCTAATGAAATCAGTCCCACCGAATTGATCATATCGGTCCCACCGAAATGCCTAATGGTCACATTATGAACTGAATCGGCCTGACCGAGTTCTCTGACTCGGTCCCACTGAGTTTGGTAAATTGTGTGTAATGGTTGGATTTTGTGTGGAGGCTATATATACCCCTCCACCCACTCTTCATTCGTGGAGAGAGAGCCATCAGAACATACCTACACTTCCAACATACATGTTCTGAGAGAGAACCACCTACTCAAGTGTTGAGATCAAGATATTCCATTCCTACCATATGAATCTTGTTCTCTAGCCTTCCCAAGTTGCTTTCCACTCAAATCATTCTTCCACCAGATCCAAATCCGCGAGGAGCTGTTTGAGTGTTGGGGATACTATCATTTGAAGCATTTGAGGAAGGAGTTCATTATCAACACACCGTCTATTAACTTTTGGAGAGTGGTGTCTCCTAGATTGGTTAGGTGTCACTTGGGAGCCTCCGACAAGATTGTGTAGTTGAACCAAGGAGTTTGTACGGGAAAGGAGATCGCCTACTTCGTGAAGATCTACCCTAGTGAGGCAAGTCCTTCGTGGGCGATGGCCATGGTGGGATAGACAAGGTTGCTTCTTCGTGGACTCTTCGTGGGTGGAGCCCTTCGTGGACTCGCGCAGCCGTTACCCTTCATGGGTTGAAGTCTCCATCAATGTGGATGTACGATAGCACCACCTATCAGAACCACAACAAAAACATCTGTGTCTTCACTTGCGTTTGCATTCTCCAAACTCCTCCCTTTTACGTTCATATGAAATTGTTTTACATTCCGCTGCTATAATCTTAGAATTGCATGTTTAGGTTGATTGCTTGACTTGTGCCTAAGTGCTAAAATCTGCCAAGACTTAAAAATTGGGAAAAGGCTAGGTTTTGTTTTGGTCAAGTAGTCAAAGTTGCACGCTTTACTTTCCAATACCTATACACTCTTGTTATGCATGCTTGTTAGGTATTGTGAATGTTTAAACATGTGCTAAAACTCTACTCCAACTTCAAGTAATTGAAAAGCTTCCACTTTTCTTGCTAGACGTCTATTCACCCCCCTCTAGACATACTCTTCTCGATCCTTAGAATACTAACCATGGGAAAGTTGGAATACAGTAGATATTATACCGATATAAAATAAGAATAAGATCACAACAGTACCTTTAGTGGTTGTTTGCTTTGTTTTACTAAAGGAGCTCACGAGATTTCTGTTGAGTTTTGTGTTGTGAAGTTTTCAAGTTTTTGGTGAGGATTTGATGGACTATAGAATAAGGAGTGACAAGAGCCTAAGTTTGGGGATACCCAAGGCACCCCAAGGTCCCCTCTTTCGTGTTCATCCATCGGTAACTTTACTTGACACTATATTTTTATTCACTACATGATATATGTTTTTGCTTGGAGCGTCTTGTATGATATGAGTTTTTGCTTTTTTAGTTTGTCACAATCATCCTTGTTGTACACACATTTTGAGAGGGACACGCTTCAATCATGATTTATTAGAATACTCTATGTGCTTCACTTATATCTTTTGGGCTAGGCAATTTTGCTCTAGTGCTTCACTTATATCTTTTTAGAGCACGGCGGTGGTTTTATTTTATAGAAATTGAACTCTCTAGCTTCACTTGAATTATTTTGAGAGTCTCTATAATAGCATGGTAATTTGCTTGGGTTATGAATTTAGTCCTAATATGATAGACATCCAAAGGGGATATAATAAAAACTTCCATATTAAAGTGTGATTGTTTTGAGATACGAGGATGGTAATATTAGAATCATGATTGTAGTAAATTGTAGGGTAGATGAAATAATTGTGTTAAGGTTCGTGATTCTCATAGCATGCACGTATGGTCCCTCAAATGTGTAACCGAAACGAAATGCTTGTGTCTTGATTGTTCACCTTTGTGTGAAGGTCGGGCGCGCACGATGGTTAACTCCTACCAACCTCCACCCTAGGGGCATGCATTGTAGTACTTTGCTTCGAGGGCTAATAAATCTTTTGCAATAAATATGTGAATTCTTTATGACTAAGGTTGAGTCCATGGATTATACGCGCTCTCACCCTTCCACCTTGCTATCCACTCTAGTGTCGTGCAACTTTCGCCGGTGCATAAACCACCTTATATCCTTCCTCAAAACAACCACCATACCTACCTATTATGGCATTTCCATAGCCATTCCGAGATATATTACCATGTAACTCCACCGTTCCGTTTATTATGAAAAACATCATCATTGTCATATTGCTTTGTATGATCATGTAGTGGCGAGGCCATCGTTCATATTTTCTCTACATGTCACTCTTCATAATTCCACATCCCGGCACACCGCCGGAGGCATTCATATAGAGTCATATCTTTGTTCTAGTATCGAGTTATTATATCGAGTTGTAAGTAAATAAAAGTGAGATGATCATCATTATTAGAACATTGTCCCATGTGAGGTTATCTAAAATAAAAGAGGCCAATGAAGCCCAAATAAATAAAAGAGTCCAAATAAGCCCACCAAAAAAAGAGGCCAAAGAGCCCAAAAAATGAGAGATAAAAGAGATAAGGGACAATGTAACTATCTTTTTCCACACTTGTGCTTCAGAGTAGCGCCATGTTCTTCATGATAGAGAGTTTCCTATGTTGTCACTTTCATATACTAGTGGGAATTTTTGTTATAGAACTTGCCTTGTATATTCGAACAATGGGCTTCCTCAAATGCCCTAGGTCTTCATGAGCAAGCAAGTTGATGCACACCCACTAGTTTTCTTTTGAGAATTCATAGACTTATAGCTCTAGTGCATCCATTACATGGCAATCCCTACTCGCTCACATTGATATCAATTGATGGACATCTCCATAGTCCATTGATTTGCCGAGTTGATGTGAGACTTTCTCCCCAGTTTTGTCTATTACCACCTTCTATTCCACCCATAGTGCTATATTCATGGCTCACGCTCACATATTGCATGAAAAGTTGAAAAGGCTGAAGCGCGTTAAAAAAGTATGAACCAATTGCTTGGCTGACACCGGGGTGGGCATGATTACCTTGTGTTGAGAAGAGGGAGCATAATAAGACTATATGATTTTGTAGGGATAACTTTCTTAAGCCATTCTATTTTTGAAGCTTAATAATTTACTATCTAGTATGCTTGAAATATTATTGTTCTCATGTCAATATAAACTTTTGCTTAAAACATACAGATCTGAACTTTCATGCCACACTAAAGAAGAATTACATTGATAAATATGTTAGGTAGCATTCCGCATCAAAAGTTCTGTTTTTATCATTTACCTACTCGAGGACGAGCACGAATTAAGCTTGGGGATGCTTGATACGTCTCCAACATATCTATAACTTTTTATTGTTCCATGCTATTATATTATCTGTTTTGGATGTTTTATATGCATTAATATGATATATATTATTTTTGGGACTAACCTATTAACCTAGAGCCCAATGCCAGTTCCTGTTTCTTCCTTGTTTTTGAGTTTTGCAGAAAAGGAATATCGAACGGAGTCCAAACGGAACGAAACTTTACGAGGATTTTTCATGGACTACAAGACATCCATAGGACTTGGAGTACACGTCATGGGAGATTCTAGGCAGCCACAAGGACGGAGGGCGCGCCCTGGGGGGTAGGGCGCCCCACTGGTGCGCGTCGGTCCTAAACAAATGTTTTTTTACCCCTTTCCATGACGGCATTTGGAACCGTCGCCAAGTGAATGTGTGCGATAGGGTGTCCTTCCCACATGACACATAAATCATCGGGGATAGGCCCTCCTGGGACCCAGGCCGGGACCGTGTGCGACCGGGCGAGGCATGGAAACCCAATCATTTTCGTAGGTATGTACATCCCACACGGTATTCCGAGAAAATCATTTCCGTAGGTATGTACATCCCACACGCTAATCCGATAAAATCATTTCCGTAGGTATGTACATCCCACACGGTGAATCCCAGAAAAACATTTCCGTTCGTATGTATATCACACACAGTCAATCCAAGGAATACGTTTCAGTTCTTATGTACCTCCCACACAGTTAATCCAGGGAAAACGTTTCCGTTTGGACGTAAATCCCACACAGTTTTATGTGTAGGCTCGTGTGTGAAAGGTGTAACTATCACACACGGTCTTCCTTGGTTAACTGTTTGCTTTTATCAACTATATCACGCACGATTTGATGAAGAAAACCGTGTGACATTGGGCTATCCATCACAAGCGCTTTTACTGCTAGAACCATTTGCAAAGGTCCATGACCGTCTGTTCTATTTTTATTTTTGCCTGTAATTTATTATTCTAATTGGAAATTTTGAAATACGAAACGTGCAATTCAAGTTTTTCTCGGCACAATGGTTCAATGACGAATCCATAAATAAAATTGCCAATACAATATGTTCAGTAATTACAGGATTAGGCAGCAATTAACTATGATGAACCGCAGTATTTAAAGGCGGTAAAGGTGAAGAGACAAGTGTAAATCATTTTGACTGCCGACGGTGTTGAATAAGCGGAATGCCCATAATGTGCCTTCCTATATGCCATAGGCACGAACCAATTTTGTCCAACCCCTTGTAAAGATCGCCCGCCCATCCTTCACCGCTTTCAGGAAGACTTCTAGAGCATTATCATGGTAGCATGAATTATAAAGAGCTTAATTCCAATCACCCGTTTCTTTCGCCTAACAATATTTCTTAGTTTCCTCACTTGACGCTTGTTCATGAATATCTCATTGCCCCATATGCAAAAGGGACCGAAGCGTGGATCAGTATCCCTCATATATATATATATATATATATATACGTACAAGCAACCAGTAAATGTTAGAAGCTAAACTAACATTGCACAAATGATGTAAAATACAACTACCTATGTTCCTAAGTACAAGTTTTTTTTTGAGATTTCAATATGAACTACATACGGATGTATATAGAATTATAGATATAGTTTAGATTAGAATCTAGATTCACTAATTTTGCTCCTTATCACTACACCACGACACCACACTACCGACATGCATCTGTTGGCATAAGTACACAACACCGACACTCTTTTTGTCTCAAACTATACCGACACACCGACTATCAGCGTTATGCAAGATTTTTGACACATTATCTGTCGGGAATGGCTCAATGACCACCGACGTAAAATGTGTCGGCATATACCACCTATACTGATACATTATGTGTCGGCAGTTCGGTTGGACAAAAAGAGTGTCGGCGTTTCTTAGACATGGCCCACCAATTTCTATCATCGCGCCCACACCAAAAATATCAAGTGGCAAAGAGCCCTCCGCGGGCTTGGCCCAAAATCCCGATATTTTGTAAGTCTCACCCCAATGACCCAAACCCACCGTCCACCTCTCACGCCACACACAAACCTAACCAAAATCCACACCTAGCCGTCGCCGCCGCCAGGCACCACCACCGTCCTTTTCCCCGGTTCGGTCACGCCCTGCCCCTCCGACCACCGGTGGCGCCTCCTGACGCTCCCGTCCAGCTGCACCTTCCCACCATCCATAGTCTGAGGTGCCTCCCGCTGGTTCCTTGGCGTCGCCGATTTGCTCACGCCGTCGATCCGCCTCGCGCCACCACCTCCCCAGACTACGACCTGCCTCGCGCCGCCACCTCCCCAGACTACCTGCCTCGCACCGCGACGGCCTCTGGCCCCGACCCACCTCCTGCTGCCACGGCCTCCGAGGGGACTTACTGCCCGACCTGAGGAGCCGCCCCATAGGCTACAACGGAGAGACTCCCACATGTCCCTCTTCCACCACCGGGAACGTCTCCACCCTCTCTGTCCTACCCTGTTTCCAGATTTGGCTGCTGCAGGTAAATTCATTTCATTTTTCCATCCAAAAGTGTGATTGCCCATTAGATCTATCTAGGTTGAGCAAGTTTATGTCTAAGCTATCATATTTATTCACAGATTTTGTCTGCTTGCTTCAAAGCATAAATGTGGCTTTTACTTGCTAATAATTTCGGTTATGGTGTGGCTGCCTGTTACTCAAGATGATCTCATATCATATCATCAATTTCAGGAACCTTATCTCAGTTGTCGTTGATTTCAGAACAGATTGTTGGCATTGTAGCTTCAAGGGCATCTATGTTGCCTATCCTTTTTCCTACTGAGCTCACAAAACAAATGTGTCTATATATTTATTTAAGTGAAACAACATGCTCCCATTTTTGGTCAATCGGTGGATCTGACTAATACATAATTACATATATATGTGTGAGATACGGACAGAAGGTTGACGGATGAGCCTGGGTACAACTAGGGGTGAGCATTCAGTTTAGGTTAACCCAGAAACCGAAGTCCATGTGCATCATCAATAGATGGAGCATGCCACGAGCAACCTCGCAGCCAATTGTTATTTGCTCTGTAACATACTGTAGTAAAATTCTATGCATGGATCAATTTTTTTTAAGAATATGTACTGATCAATATTCTGATGCCTCTAAATCAAGATATACTACCGAAACTGAGCAGCTTTCATTTGATAACTATTGTATTGAAAATAGAACTGAATTAATTAAGCGCAGTGTGAGCCATATGTTAATTACTTTCCATTCCGATACACTAGCAGTCTAGTGCTTTCGTGAATCAAGGTGTATCTGCTGGAGGAGTAATTTTCTTGTTTGGAATTATTCACATGACTCATGGGCTGGGTGTACACCGTATGGGGCTTTGCTGCACTCGAGGGATAAAGTGGTCACATGTACTATGGGTTATTCGGTAACATACCTATTACTCGATAGGGTAAAATATATTGTATTCATCTTCTTGTTCCAGTGTAAACTATGACCTGATACTAATGAATGGTTATTTCTTCAGATCCAACCTTGCAGCAAGTCACGATTGTCATCATCGCAGAGTTCATGTATTACTCTTGTCAACATCACCATGTTTATTGTACCACCCTTGCTTGACCTCGTGAATGGAGACAAAAACCATACACACAAATGGCAATGCTGGAGCTGCACGACTCATGTAGAGGGCTTAAGGAAAAAAGAGATTTTAGAAGGAGATCTGCAATTAAATTGATCGAACGGTGTGCTTCCGAATCATATCATTTTCTGAAAATTACATTGATATATACATGTTCTTGCATATTGTTAAACAATGCATGTTCTACACAACGTGTTCAAGTTTTTTCCTCAATAGCTTTAAGTTTTATTTCTACTTTTGGATGATAGCAACATCCTTCATTCATTCTACCTTAGAGTAGATATGTTTTATTTTTTCTTTTGTTTTAATATATATATATATATATATATATATATATCTTTTTGCGTGGGTTAATATATATATCTTTGTTTACTGATAAGAAAAAGTGACCATAAGTGTGCAATATTTTATTTGTAGCAGTACTACAGTAGATGATCATGCCCAAGTTTTAAATGAGCATATACTTTGAACTTGGCCTATAGATGAACTGAGAGCATGTAGTAATTAAATGGACTATGGATGAACAGAGATGTCTTAGATACTTAACTAGAGTGCATATGTCATCTAGATGAAATATCTGCTTATATTAAAGAATTATTAGTTCCTAAATTCAGCTCAAGAGTCAAGTTGCTATTATGTTCTGTTAGATCTCTAGTCCATTGACAAAATAGGAATTGCTTGCTCTTTTGTAGATACTATAATTAGCAGAGTTGCATGGTCTGACAAAGTATATGTGGTGGTCAGTTGCTCATGTTTTTTTCTGCTTGTATTGCAGGAGAACCTAGAAGGCTCATACGCGACCAATACAGAACGACCTCTCGAGTAGTTGAAAACCATGTAAGGAGGTGCTTTCCAATTCAGTTTTTTGAGAACCGACTAGTGAACATGAAAGAAAACACTATTTTAATATCCTGAAACTTATCCATCAACATAAATAGTTGATCATTCACATATATTGACGTGTAGTCTTACATTGAATGTAGTTGTAGTAGTCAAAAATAACTTTAACCATTTCGGAAAATAAATAAATAACTTTATGACTTCCATACTAGAAAAAGAAGAACATGTTATCATCGTTTGCAAGGCACCGCTGGGTCTAGCAATCTAACTGATCAATTTTCACAATGACCTGTTGGTTCTAAATTGCTATAGTTCAGAGTTGTATATTTGATTAAAACTCTAGCTAACTTTGAACGATGTAGATGCATACTCACCCTTTTTTGGCACTCTTCTTTTATCAGCATATGAAAACTCTCATGTACTCCCTCCGTCGCAAAATTCTTGTCTTAGATTTGTCTAGATAGAGAAGTATCTAACACTAAAACGTGACTAGATATGTCCGTATTTAGATATATTGAAGACAAGAATTTTGGGACGGAGGGACTAACATGCTTACTCTCATGGATCTGTACGCATGTGTTTGTAAGAACTTGTACGCGTGAGTTTGTAAGAAGTTGAAAGCTGGTATGATGCTTTATTTTCTGCGGAGTTGGTCTATATGCTCACGGCTGCTTCCTGATGACTGTGCATGTAACTGGGTTTCTTCAATTCATTTAAATGATCAATATGTTTTGGGCTTTGACCTATACGTATAACAACTCTACCAAGCTAGTTTGTTGTACATCTTCTGTTTTTGGTTGTTTGGACTCAAGAGTGGCTCAGAAGTTTCAACAAATGTACTATGATAATATTGCTCAAACATATGGTGCTTTTGCAGGGTCAAATAGCAGCAAGTATCAAGTCGAAGATATTATGGCTTTTGTAGATCTTCTATTTTCTTTAAATGGAAGTTGATGTCGGTTTGGTGATCGAAAACCTGAGCTCTTCCATAGTGTTTTGTAGAGTGAACGAACACTTAGTCTCTTATGAACTTGGCGAATATTTTGTAGCATGCCACAACTTGTATGTTGACTTGAGTATTTCTTCAATTACTGTAGCAAGGAAAACTATTGAATCTTCTATATATGTTGAATAAATGTGTTGGTCAATGGCATCTTGCGATGAATAGAAGTCTAATTGTTGATATATCTACTTCAAACTAAACATGAATTGAATATTTTGAATTTATTTTCATGGTAATATATGATGCATTTGCATTTGTGCTGAAATATATAATCGTGGCAGCAAATGTGTCGCCAAAAGTATTGGAGGTCGCAAAGATTGTCGGCATAGCATACTGATAGACAAACTGTCGGGGTAGAAATGGTCGTTGCACTATTTGTCGGTATAGCACATTGTCAGATGATCTGTCGGCATAGAATAGTTTGTCGCTAAAGAAATGTCTGTCGCTATAGCCCTCACCAACCCAGTCAAACTGTCTGTCGGCATACATTTATCTGTCGCTAAAGACCTTTCCCGGCAGGACTATAGGCGACACCCACCTTTCTGTCGGGAAAGGTCTTTACCGACACAAAATGTGTTGCCGTAGGTGACTTAAGCCGACAAATTGTCTAACGCTGCTTTGAGTGTCGTGGTGTAGTGTATGTAGTCTATATCGGAATCTCTAAAAATACTTATATTTAGGAATAGATGGTGTATAAGACATGGGATGCAGCTAACCTCGAGGCAAACAATAGCATCGCCCAATGTAGCCCTGTGTAAGTACATGGAAAGCCAATGTTAACTACAACAGGGTTTACATCCACCAAAAATAGCAAATGGTAATAAAACGACATCATCTGTAGTGATATCTTCATTTTGAAAGAGTAGCACGGTAGCAAAGGGATGGATTAAAAAATGGATACAACTGTTAATTGCAATAGGCTTAACAACATCCTAATTCATGTTCTGTAAGTTTGTAGCCATTGAAATACTACTCTTTAAAAATGGATACAACTGTTAATTGCAATAGACTTATTGGCCATTGAAATCGGTACTGGAAAAAAATGCAATTGGTAGAGTTAAACATCACAGGGCAGGTGCTGCCAGAGCAGATAATGGCCCAGTTGTCTATAAAAAGGTAGGAAAATAGCTCAAACGTGTTAGGCACGTTTACTACAACATGCTTAATACATCGACAGTACAAAACATATCCATTAATTGCAACTGGTATTAGTAAGATTGAACTGGTGGGTACATACTTGGTAAGTCCTGAGAGGTAGTTGCTGGGGCACTTCATCTTGGCCAGAGCCCGCCCAAAGTCAGCGGCGGCGGAGGCGAGCTGTTCCTCCGGGTCAAAGCGTGGATCAGTGCCACTGACATGTGTACCTACATGCAACCAATAAATGGTAGAAGTTAAACTACAATTGCACAAATGATGTGAAATACTGTAAGACATGGGATGCAGCTAACCTTGACGGCAAACAACAGCATCAGCCGTTATGACCCCGCGTAAGTACATGGACAAGCATGTTAATTACAACAGGGTTAGCATCCACCAAAAGTAGCAAATGGGGCAGCATCTCTAGTATACCTTCATTGCGGAGAGTAGCATGGTAGCAAATGGACAGATTAAAAATGGATACAACTGTTAATTGCAACAAGCTTAACAACATTCAAAGTCATGTTTTGTAAGTTTGTAGCCATTGAAATGTAACTATTTAAAAATGGATTCAACTGTTAATTGCATTAGGCTTGATAGACATTGAAACTGGTACATATAAAAATGCAATTGGCATAGTTAAACAACACAAGGCAGGTGCTGCTAGAGCAGATAATGGCCCATATGTCTATAAAAGGTAGGGAAAGTAGCAAAAATGTTTTAGGCATGTTTACTAGAACATGCTTAATACATCGACCATACAGAACATAGCCATTAATTGCAACTGGTAATGGTAAGATTGAACTGGTGAGTACATACTTGGTAAGTCCTGAGAGGTAGTTGCTGGGGAATTTCATCTTGGCCAAAGCTCGCCCAAAGTTAGTGACGACGAAGGCGAGCTGTTCCTCCGGGTCGAAGCGTGAATCAGTGCCACTGACATGTGTGCCTACATGCAACCAGTAAATGGGCAGAAGTTAAACTGCAATTGCACAAATTATGTGAAATACTGTAAGACGTGGGATGCAGCTCACCTCGACGGCAAACAAAAGCATCGGTCGTTATGATCATGTGTAAGTACATGGACATGCATGTTAAGTGCAACAGGGTTAGCATCCACAAAAAATAGCAAATGGGCAGCATCTCTAGTGATATCCTGAGTCATGTATTGTAAGTTTGTTGCTTGTATTGGTGAAATTGAGCTGGACACGGTAATATTTGAAGAACACACAGTCTGTACTACTGAAATAAACAAGGCATGAACATGCTTAATACATCAACCGTACAAATCAGGGCCGTTGCAAGTGGTATTGGTAAGATTTAGCTGGTCAGATCTTACCTGTTAAGTCCTGGGGGTAGTCGCTGGGGGACTTCGTCTGGGCCAGAGCCTGCACCATGTCGGTGGCGGTGGCGAAGGCGATGTGTTCCTTCGGGTCAACACGCAAAACGGCCATCGCGCCATGGACCGCCATCAGCTCCTGGCAGGGGGGGGGGGATTTGGAGGCATGAGGATGTTTCGTAGGCACCATTTAAGCAATCAGGCCGGGGACGTGATAGAGATTGGTGGGTTACCTGACTGGATCTGAGCAGAACGTAGATGTGGTTGAATCTGTGGATGCGGTGGCGGCGGTTTGAGATGCCGGTAGAGGGAGGCGTGAGGGAGGGGGGATACTGAGGGGAAGGGGATGTGGTTGGTGGAATAAATTCTGAAATTGCGTGCCTAATGAAAATTTCGGTGTGAAATTTGAAACTTGGGCGGGGGAAACACACAACGCAGACGAAGCGCGTAAAATACTCGTGTGCGAGAAAAAAGAAAGTTGGCAGATCCCATCTCCAAAAAATGTACACGTGTACTTGATTTTTTTCGGTCAATGGTACGCCTGGTTTATTAGGAAATATCGCACAGGTAACTGACTTATGGGTCATTAACGCAAAAAACGCAGACGGGTACGGCATAGAAATCGTGTGTTTTCTGACCTTCTAATGATTAACGCAAAAAAACGCACATGGGCACACATGCTATTCAACGCTCAAAGCCCTCAAAGGATGCTCTTGCTGACATTGTACGTTAATACTACAAACTTAAAGTACTACTGGTAATTTGCTCTAATACTACAAACTTAAACTACTTCTCACATGCCGCCATGAGGGCATGCTGGCCAGACACCGGCGTTCTCCTTCCCGTCCTTGTAGGCGGCAGCCCATCGTGCTTCGATCTCCGCCAAACTGTCCTCACCATGGTGTGCGGCCTCTTTTTTCTTGCGGTGTTGGGACTCTATTTTCTTGAGTGATTTCTGCCTTTTTCGCTCCTTTTGTGCGGCTTTGGCCGCCTCTAGATCCACCACCCATTCGGCCATGGCAGCCTCAAAGTCTGCCCATGTAACTGTCTGGCCGCCGCCGGCGATGAACTCGACGCGGCAAGATGCCATCGCTTCCTTACCATGTGTGCGGTCGCGGGCGGCGAGGAACGCGGCGTGGCAGGATGCCATAGCTTCCTTACCAGTTACTGTGCGCTGCGGTGCCATGGATGACGCCTGGAGAGAGCTCTAGGACGGAGGGGCCGGGCAGCCGTACAGTGTGGTGGTATTCAAGAGCTCAACCACAAACGACAACAGAAATTTGGCTTGCCTTACCATTTTGCTTGTTCATTATCGCACACGGTTCATCTCTGTCGCTTCCGGAAACAGTGTGCGCTGAGCCTATTGTGTGTTGCGTTATGATTGGCCGGAACCCTAGCCACGCGGTTCACGCGTGTGCACCGTTGGATGTGCCACGATCAAACGACAATCCACGTCCCTCACATCACACTCGTGCACCTGTAGCTGGATTGGATTTATATGCGCTAAATGCCTAGAAAATGCACATAATCCTCTAAATATGGTAAATGAGCCCGGTAAAATGCCAAATTTGAACACGGTGATTTGCAGGGTATATGTTCATCATAGAAAAAAAAACTCCAGGGCAAAGCAAAGAAAATTTGGATTCCACTTCAATCTTGAAGATTTCCCTTTCGAAAGCATGGAACTTCCTTGGTGATGGTTCGATTTATGAAGGGCTTGCATGACAACATAAGCCAAACCTTCTCAAATTTTTACCAAGGCATGATGAGGTCATACCATGGCACCATGCAAGGCATCATGTTTTTAAGCATTTATTTCATTTTTTCTATAGTTGAAAACCCAACAAACATACATTTGTGGTTGACTCTTGCTACACATTTCATCAAAATATCTGTCCATTCCTTGAAAAAGGCATGAGAATTTACTAAATGGAACGAGCATGGTTTTCTAGGCCGTTCTTGTGGACCCTTTCATGCATCGATTGTTTGAACTTGAATTATGCGCATTAATAATTAGGACATGCACATAATCCCCTAATATGGAAAATGAACCCGGAAAAGTGCCAAATTTGAACACGGTGATTTGCAGGTTGTATGTTCATCGTAGAAAAAAACTTGTGGACAAAGGACAAAGGAATTTTGGACGCCCCTTCAATCTTGGTGATTCCCCCCTTGAAAGCATGAAACATCCTCGGTGATGGTTCAATTTATGAAAGGCGCGCATCACGACATAAGGAAAACATTCTCCAATTTTTACCAGGGCATGGTGAGGCCATACCATGGCACCACGCCAGGCGTCATGTTTTCCAACTATGTGTTTCATTTTTTGTATAGTTGTTAACCGAGTAAACGACGCGTTTATGGTTGACTATTGCCACACATTTCCTTGAAATATCTGCCCATTCCTTGTAAAAGGCATGAGAATGTGCTAAATAACACGATCATGGTTTTCCAAACTGTTCTTATGCACCTTTACATGCACCAATTGTTCGAATTTGAATTATGTCCAGTAATGCCTAGAAAATGCACACAATCCCCTAAATATCGTAAATGAGCCCGGGAAAATGTCAACTTTGAACACGTTGCATTTGAGGCAGTATGTTGATCGTTGGAAAAAAACTGAATGGCAAACTAGGACGGAAATTAGGATTCCCCTTCAATCTTGGGGATTTTCCCTCTCGAAAGCATAGAAGTTCCTCGGTGATGGTTCGATTTATGAAGGGCGTGCATGACAACATAATCCAAACCTTCTCAATTTTTTACCAAGGCATGGTGAGGTCATACCATGGCACCATGCTAGGCGTCATATTTTTTAAGCATTTTTTTCAATTTTTTTCTATTGTTGAAAATCCAACAAACAGACATTTGTGGTTGACTATTGCCACGCATTTCATCGAAATATCTGTCCATTCCTTGAAAAAGGCATGAGAATTTACTAAATGGCACGAGCATGGTTTTCCAGACCATTCTTGTGCACCTTTTCATGCACCGATTGTTCGAATTTGAACTATGTCCTTTAATGTCTAGAAAATGCACATAATCCCCTAAATATATTAAATGAGCCCGGGAAAATGTCATATTTGAACACGGTGATTAATTTGCAGGTTGTATGTTCATCGTAGAAAAAAAACTCGTGGACAAAGGACAAAGGAAATTTGGACCCCCTTCAATCTTGGTGATTTCCCCCTTGAAACCATGAAACTTCCTCGATGATGGTTCGATTTATGAAAGGTGTAATGCCCAGGATGGAGTTATACCTCCTACGTGTCGAGGCACGACTTAAAGGCATAAGTCCATCCTAGAATGATCTCAAGTTTGGTAATATTTGCACATCTCATGTAAAAGAGGGGATTGTAAACATAAATAGTTGGCTTACACTCGCCACGTCACACAAATACAATACATGTCTCAAACATCATACATTAAGAATATCACAACCCTCTAAGGGCAAAACCCAAATGTCAAGATACCAAACTTAGATAAATAAACCACAGGCGGATCGAATCCTAGTAGGAGTCTCCACTACTGATCATCCGGATAACGAACATAGTAACGACTATGCTCCTCGTCGTACTCCCAGTCTAGCTCGGTGCCATCACCTGGATAGCTCACAACTGGACCTGCATCTGGTGTGGTGAAGTAACTGTGAGCCACAGAGGACTCAGCAATCCAGTTCCCGGGTAACAAGACTATTTAAGCCTTGGGAGAGGATAAGGTTGAAGAAAAGAATAAGTGTCTGCAGCAGCAACTAGCAACTAGCTTACGTGAGTGAGAGCGAGAAGAGAAAGCCTCGAACGAGAAGTGATCACGAAGTGATCCTAGCTACAAGCGAAACAAACATAACCCCTCCGTGTTCAACTCCCGAATCCCTATTCGGAAATTGACGGTCACGGAACACACGCTGGTAGTGTATTGAAACATTGTGTCAAGTTATCTACAACCGGATATTAACAAGCTCCCATCTGCCACATAACCGCGGGCACGGCTTTCAAAAGTTCATAACCCTGCAGGGGTGTTCCCACTTGACCCATTACAAGCCCACGATCCGCGGAGTCGCAACTCCAAAGTGGGAAGACCCGAGTATTCTCGGAATCCCGTGCTCAAGATATACCGAACTAAGGTAAGACTAATCCAGCAAATCCTCCCGGCGTGTCGACACCCTGATAGTAGCCGCGCGTATCTAAGTCTCAGGACACGACCGGATGGGTGATGCTATGGGTTTATATCAATCCTCGAGTTTCCTCGTGGTGACCCCGCAGGACCCCCGTTTCGGACCAACACTCATGAGGAGCACTGGCCCGGGGTTGTTGATTAAGAACTCGGGTTAATTACTCCCTATGCAAGTTATTTAGTTATTAGGCAAATAGTACCAATGTTGGGACTTGCTGGAAAAGACTTAGCACTTAGCGGTTTATCGAGGGGGTCCCATACACCCCAACCGTGTTAGGAACGCATAATCAAGGAACATAACACCGGTTTATACGGTTCCTAACGGCATGAGTGGAACAAATCACCAAGCAAAAGGCTTAGCCTTCCACCCTTGCCAATATATAGATGATTTCATTCTAAGCATTTATATAGTGTGATAAAACCCAACCAAACTTCAACATGAAGCAAGCATCTTCGATCTTCACCTGCAACTAGCAATGCTATAAGAAGGGCTGAGCGAAGCGTACTTAGCCAAGCAACAGTTTGCATAGGTAGGTTGGTTAAACAGTGCAATGGTTACAAGTAGGAGGCTGACAAGAAGATCATGGGCATCGAGGCAAAACTATAGAGCGGAACTACTAGCAATAGGCAAAGATAGTAATGTTATCGGGGTTCGGTCATCTTGCCTGAAGTGAAGTCGTTCGGATCGTAAGAAGGGTCCTCGTGCTCAACCTCGTTGGAAACCTCGTGCTCATACCCGTACTCAGTCTCGGCTTCCGGCTCTAAACAAAACAATCACACCAAGCACAAATCAACAAGATGCAATGCGCACTCGAAAATGATGGATGCATGATGGATGCACTAAGGATGCACACGGAGCACGGAAAATAGCACTCAAGCAAAACACCTCAAAACATGATAACAATATAATATTATTAATCTACACATAAAATCAATCAAGTTTCATATAAGATTCGCTGAAATCGGAGTTACGGGCTAAAAGTTATGCCCGAAACAAGAAAAGAGCGAAAGCTGAAAATTACAGCAACATAGCAACTTCGGAGCACAAAATAATTAAGCTACAGCACTCAAACAACATGGCAAAGGACATGAACACAAACTAGACATATACTACAGCAACTAAGTCCAAAGGTGCACCCCCAAAGGAGTCACGGTTCAATAGCAATGAACTTGGACATATTGAACTTGACAATAAAATTCTGGCAGCAGAATTTTATTGAAACTTTGGAGCAAAAGATAAACATGCTACAGCCACTCAAATAGGCATGTGAGAACATGGATGGAAAGACAACAATATATACTACAAGGAACAATCAAGATCCACTCCAAAACTATCATGCTTTGTCCTAGAACATCACACGGACATGGCATCGGAACGTTACAGATTTCAGACTTAGTGAAAATCCACTAAGTCCTAAAACAGCAATTTCATCAAGGCATCTAAAAGAGCAAGTTTAAGTCACCTCAAAACTAAACATGGCAAGAGGTAAGAACCTCATCAAAGTACACATGATGGTGATTCCGAAACACACAAGCATGCTTCATGGAGATAAACACAACGATTGCAATGAGCTCAACAAGATGGCATTTCATAACAAGTGAAACAACATCACAGCCACATGGCACTTTCAAACGATGATAAACATGGCAAGAATAAATCTATCATGCTACCTAGCACATACAACATGTAGATCATGGCAAGACAAACACGTGGACATGTCATTTGCATCATTCGGACAAACGAGCTAAAAGATATCACATGGCAAAGATGACATAAAAACATCACATAACAGCAGTTTATATCACGATGCACTCTTGCAACAGCACAACAAGCACGACTTCTAACATGCATGACACCAAAAGATAAAACGTAGTGCACGATCCCACGAACGTCTGGACATGCTATTTGCGCGAATCGGACAAACACACTAAAAGATATAGCAGTTTGAAACATGCATCAGACACACAACAATCTCAGGACTTAGCAGTTTTGACTAGGGAAAAAAACACACGTGCGCAGAATAGCTAAACTACGCTCAGGCGACGGATAGGAGGAAAGGCTCACCACGGGCTCGGCCCGGTAAGAGGAAGCAGATCTGGGCCGTGGGCTCGGATCGGCCCGCGAAGGAGGCTGGCGGAGGGGCCTGGCGCGGCCCACGGAAGCGGCGGCCTGGTCGCGATCTGGCAGAGGTGGCCCGCGTGGGCGAAGGTAGTGGGCCGGAGAGGCTGAGGCGAGGCCCACCCGGCGGGAGGCGGCCTGAGCGACGGGAGTCGGGCCTGGCGCCCGGATTGGTGGCTGGGCCCTGGCTGGGGCGAGGCGGAGGCCCAGGCGCCGGTCGACGAAGTGGCCGAGGGAGGAAGGCGCTAGGACGGGCCCGAGGCGACGAACGGGAGGGAGGCCTCCTCGGCTGCGGCGATGCGGTCCCCGGGCCGCCGAGCCTGGCGACGATGGATGCGGTGCGGAGGCTCGAGGCCTTCGGGCGAGCGGGATCTGGCGATCGAGCCCCTGGCCTGGAGCGGCACTGGCGATCGAGGGCGTTGACCCTGCGGGATCGAAGGGATCCGGTCGGGGAGCTCGAAGGAGGGGCTCCAGGTGGCAGTTTTGATCTGGTGTTGCACGGAAAAAAAGAGAAAAAAGGAGGAGGGGGCTAGAGGACAGGGATGCCCACAAATGAGCCTAGGGGGACTAAATATATATCAGATCTGCTAGGTTTAGGGTTGTGGGGGTGTTTAGAGCCCTCCGATCGCGATCCGACGGATCCGATCGCGGGGGTAGTTTAGATGGGCCTAGGAGAGGGTAGTGGGCTGTTGTAGAGGTGTTTCTGGGCCACAAAGCGAAGGCATTTTGGACCCACACGAATAACTGTTGGGATAGCACACGGAGTCCAAACGCGACGAGATTTGAGAGGCGGGTTGCACACAACAAAACAACAACACACACAACAACCTCGCGGCACACCGGTAACGTTACGCGCCCAAAACAACAAAGTAGGCCTACGGGACGTCATGGACACGTGAGGGAGCTCCGGAACGCGAAACGGACAACGGGAAGGAACGCGTGGAACCGGATGCAACTGACAACACAAATGCAATGCGATGCACATGTCTACATGATATGAATGAATGCCACACACTCACACAACAAAACGATGAAAACCCGAAAGACAAAGAACCCGGAATGGAAATAGATGAAGCCGGAGATATATTATATACCCAAAAGGGAAAGTATTACACCCGAGGCATTACAAATTCTCCTCTACTACAAAAAAGATCTCGTCCCGAGATCTAGGACTGGAAAAAGGAAGGGTACTCGGAACGAAGAAGATCTTCTCGTTCCCAGGTAGCCTCTTGGTCGGTGTGATGTGACTACTTGACTTTCAAGAATTTGATGGACTTGTTGCGGGTCTTGCGTTCGGTTTCTTCGAGAATGGCAACTGGATGCTCTCGGTAGGACAGGTTTTGTTGAAGATCAATCTCTTCAAACGGAATCATGCGCTCAGGTGCCTTGAAGCATTTGCGAAGTTGAGACACATGGAACACATCATGAACATTGGCGAAGTTTGAAGGGAGCTCAAGTTGATAGGCTAGGTCGCCTCTCTTGCCAAGAATCTTGAAAGGCCCGACGTATCTAGGAGCAAGCTTTCCTTTGATACCGAATCTTTGGGTGCCTTTCATTGGAGACACACGGAGATAGACATGATCACCGATGTTGAATGCCAAATCACGATGCTTGCCGTCATAGTAGCTCTTCTGACGTGACTGAGCGGCCTTGAGATTCTCACGTATGACTTTGCACATTTCTTCGGCTTCTGAGATCAAGTCATTGCCAAGGAGTTGACGTTCGCCTGTTTCAGACCAGTTGAGAGGGGTACGGCACTTTCTGCCATAGAGGATTTCAAACGGAGCTTTGCCGGCACTTGCTTGAAAGCTGTTGTTGTAAGAGAACTCGGCAAATGGAAGGCAGTCTTCCCATTTCATGCCAAAGGAGATGACACAGGCTCTGAGCATGTCTTCTAGAATCTGATTCACTCGCTCGACTTGACCACTAGTCTGAGGGTGAAAAGCAGTGCTGAACCTGATCTTCGTGCCCATGGCGGACTGAAAGGAGTCCTGGAACCTTGATGTGAACAAGCTTCCACGGTCTGATGATATAACTTGAGGAATGCCATGTAAAGACACAATTCTGGAAGTATACAACTCCGCCAATTGAGCTGCATTGATGGATTCTTTGACTGGCAGGAAGTGAGCGACTTTGGTAAGCTTGTCAATCACCACAAAGATAGCATCATTTCCTCGCTTGGATTTAGGAAAACCAGTGACGAAGTCCATTTCAATGTGGTCGAACTTCCACTCTGGAATAGGAAGAGGTTGGAGAAGACCGGCTGGACGTTGATGTTCTGCTTTCACTCTTCTGCACACATCACATTCGTTCACGAATTGGGCAATCTCCCTTTTCATGCGTGTCCACCAGTAAGACTGCTTGAGGTCTTGATACATCTTGGAACTGCCAGGATGAATGGAAAGGAGAGAATCATGAGCTTCTTCCATTATGAGCTTCCTGAGATCACCTTTGGGAACAACGAGTCTGTCCTCGAAGAACAAGGTATCTCTCTCATCAACACGGAAGCACTTGTATTTCGGAATGCCCTTAGCAATAGCATGTTTCACCTTCTTCACCATGGTATCACTGAGCTGGGCCTCACGGACTTGATCTTCCAAGGTAGGAGCAATTTGAAGATTTGCAAGAAAACCCTGCGGAACAACTTGAAGGTTGAGCTTCCTGAATGCTTCACAAAGCTCAGGCTGGCACAGCTTGATAAGAAGGCTGTTGCAATATGCCTTTCTGCTCAAAGCATCTGCAATCACATTCGCCTTGCCAGGAGTGTATTCAATGCTGGGATTGTACTCTTGGATCATTTCAACCCAACGAGTCTGGCGGAGGTTCAGATGCGGCTGTGTGAAGATGTACTTCAAGCTCTTGTGATCAGTGAAGATGTCGACCTTTCTGTTCAACAACAGATGTCTCCACGTAATCAAAGCATGTACCACAGCTGCTAGCTCGAGATCATGTGTGGGATAGTTCTTCTCACTTGGCTTGAGCTGACGAGAAGTATATGCCACAATTCTCTTATCTTGCATAAGCACACCACCAAGACCTTGAAGAGAAGCATCACAGAATACTTCATAGGGCTTGGATTCATCTGGAGGAGTCAGAACTGGAGCAGAGACGAGTTTTTCTTTGAGAGTTTTGAATGCCACTTCACACTCTGGAGACCAAAAGTATTTGACATTCTTCTGAAGCAAGTTGGAAAGAGGCTTGGCAATCTTGGAGAAGTTCTCAACGAACCTTCTGCAATAGCTGGCAAGACCCAGAAAACTGCGGAGCTGCTTGACGTTCTGAGGAGCTTCCCAGTTGACAATTGCTTCAACTTTCTCGGGATTAACCGCAATACCGTCAGCTGAGATGATGTGGCCCAGGTACAGAACCTTATCGAGCCAAAACTCGCACTTGGAGAACTTGGCATAGAATTTATGCTCTCGGAGTCGATCAAGAACCAGACGTAAGTGCTTTTCGTGATCTTCTTCATTCTTGGAAAATACCAGAATATCATCCAGATACACAAGCACGAACTCGCCAGTATAGGGGTTGAAGATGTAATGCATCATCCTCGAAAAGGTAGGAGGAGCATTGGCGAGACCAAAAGACATGACGGTATACTCGTATGAACCGTAGCTCGTTCTGAAGGCCGTCTTGGGAATGTCATCCTCGCGAATGCGAATTTGATGATAGCCCATTCGGAGGTCAAGCTTAGAGAACACTTTAGCTCCTTTGAGCTGCTCGAAGAGTTCGTTGATGTTGGGGAGCGGATATTTGTTCTTAATCGTCTTCTTGTTCAATGGCCGGTAGTCAACACAGAGACGCACCGTGCCATCTTTCTTCTTGACAAATAAGACACCACAACCCCACGGAGAGGTACTAGGCCTCATGAGACCCATACTCTCCTGCTTATCAAGCTGCTTCTTCAATTCCTTCAATTCATCTGGAGAGAGCTTGTACGGACGCCGGCATGCTGGCTCAGTACCCGGCTCGAGTTCAATGACAAATTCCACCTAGCGGTGTGGAGGCATGCCTGGAAGTTCTTCAGGAAAGACATCTTGATATTCGTTCACCATCGGAATTTGAGATATGGCATTAATTTCGCCCTTATCATTGAGAGAGAAAAGCCTGATAGTGTTATCCCTGGAGGCAAAGATAATCACATCTTCATCAGGATGAGTCATCTTGACTTCCTTCTGTGCACAATCAATGTGAGCATCATGCTGAGAAAGCCAATCCATCCCGAGGATGAGGTCGATGTCAGAATTACCAAGAACCACCGGAGAAGCCAAAAATCGATAATCTCCCATGCGAATAGACACATCCGGAGCATATATACTGGAATGCATACGTCTCCCCGGAGAAACAACTGATAATTCCCTTGGCAAACTTTTGATGTCAACATTATACTTGGATGCAAATGGTTGAGACATGAAAGAACATGAAGCACCCGAATCAAATAACACTTTTAGCAGGGATGGAGTTAACTGGAAGGTTACCCAAAATGACATCAGAAGAATTCTCCGCTTGTGCTGCATTCATCAGATTGACCCTTGCTGCCTTTGGATCATGCTTGACCATAGCGGTACCGACAGGAGGAGGAGGCGGAAGGCGCCTTGGGTTGTTGCACTTGTTGGAATAATGACCCTTCTGGCCACACTTGTAGCAAGTCACCTCAGAAAGTGGACGGGTAGGAGGAGCACTTAGTCTTGGAGCTTGGAACTGTTGCTTGGACTGCTTGTTGGAGTTGGGTGGGTGGGAGAAACCACGTCCACTAGAGTTCTTGTTGTTGGAGTTGTTGGAGTTGTTGTATGGAGCTCGAATCACTGGAGGAGGAGGAAGCCAGAATTTCTGATGCTTCGAGACCATCTGAGACGATGAGGAAGAGTGAACGGCATCTCGAATTCTCTTCTTAGAAGCCTCCATCTTAAGCTGAGTTGCCTCTTGTTTCAAAGCCATGTTATAGAACTTGTCGAATTCATCGGGCTCGAACAAGGTGAGAGCAAGCTGAAGTTCATCTTTGAGACCTCCACGGAACTGGTAGATTTTACTCTTGGCATCAGGAATGTCTTGCTTAGCATAGCGGGCGAGGTTTTGGAACTTGACATTATACTGATAGACTATCATGGAGCCCTGCTTCAGGTTGCGGAATTGCTCACGCATACCCTCGATGACACTTGTAGGAATGTGGTGCGAGCGAAAATCCTTGCAGAAATTCTCCCAAGAGATCACTTGACCTGGCCTGGAGTCTTTGTACTGCTGCCACCAATCAGCTTCTTGATCTTTCAGTTGGAAGGCTGCAAACTTCACATAATCCTCTTCCTTCACGTTACTGCACTCAAAATGCTTCTTTATGTCGGTTAACCAATCTTCAGCATCAAGAGGATCGACACAGTAACTGAAAGCTTTAGGATTATTGGCCAAGAACTGGTTGAGAGTAGCATGGTGTTGCTGGTTGAAGAAGTTGCCTTGGTTCCCTGGAACACCCTGATTAGCTTGATTAGCTTGCATCTGCTGCATCATCTGCATCAACAATTGGGTGTTCTGAGCTGTAGTCTGCATAATCGCTCTCCAAGCCTCAGGCGGAGGAGGAGGGGAAGGAGGACGATCTAGGACCTCTTCACCCTCTGGGTTAGCGTTGGGAACCTTTTTCGGAGCCATCCTGTAAGAGATGACCACGAATCAGCAATTGTTTGACAAAAGGTATAAGCTGAATCAATGGAATGAATCGCAACAAGTCTTCACAATAATCATTCGAACAATAAGAACGAATGAAATCATTCGAACAAGAGGAACGAATGAAATTCTCAATTAAATGATAACATCAATCTTCACGAGAAGCCACATAGGGGACAAAAGGATAAAATAAGAAAACAACAAGGTACAGACGGGAACAAACACAAGATATGAGCTTCGTTCTAACATCTTTGTGCTGAAAGCATATGAACGCATTACGAAAAGGTTTTGCAATCCCCGGATCAGCATAGCAAAGGATCCTTTAAGATGCAACTCCTGATAGTAACATCGGTCATAAACCACTTCACTCAATGTAGAACCCCGAACTCACTAACCTGCATTCGTTGGAAGAATGCCTACGATCTACTGGATAAACCCACCTATAAATTTCCGAAAGATTCCAGTTATGCAATCAGGTGTTGGGGATACACGGGAAGCACCGCGCAATCAACTCTAAACCTACATCCAGGTGTATCCATCCTTCAACACATAACCAGTCTTTCTCGGAAACTGTGTACCTCGGACCTTCGAAAAGCATCCACTATAACAAGCTATGGCAATACTCCCGAACTACCTCCCCAGTACTGGGTGATGTCGGGGTTATCTTGCCACTGGCCGTATAGGAGAGATTTTCGATGTCGGCCGTCTTAAGTATTTAGTACTGCCGCGATATGCTTGTGACGACAATACCCCGAAGCTCAACTCCCCGGGACAATGCCACAACCCCTAATGTCAGGAGGCATCGAGAACAATATCCTCGTCACAAGAACATCGAAACAATCCCAGAATACTCGCGGGATTCCTAAAAAAAAATTTGGTGCAATTTTTGAAAATAGGAGAGACAAGAGTAGTCGTCAGGAGTCCTCACCAGAGAGAAAGGGGATGAGAAGCAAAGAAATCCTACTCTCCGATATAATATAGGACTCAAAAAGTTTTCAATGTGTGCCTAGACTCGACCGTCAACGATTCGATCAAACAGTGGGGGCTCCTAGGTCGGAGAAGGCTCTGAATACCAACTTGTAATGCCCAGGATGGAGTTATACCTCCTACGTGTCGAGGCACGACTTAAAGGCATAAGTCAATCCTAGAATGATCTCAAGTTTGGTAATCTTTGCACATCTCATGTAAAAGAGGGGATTGTAAACATAAATAGTTGGCTTACACTCGCCACATCACACAAATACAATACATGTCTCAAACATCATACATTAAGAATATCACAACCCTCTAAGGGCAAAACCCAAATGTCAAGATACCAAACTTAGATAAATAAACCACAGGCGGATCGAATCCTAGTAGGAGTCTCCACTACTGATCATCCGGATAACGAACATAGTAACGACTACGCTCCTCGTCGTACTCCCAGTCTAGCTCGGTGCCATCACCTGGATAGCTCACAACTGGACCTGCATCTGGTGTGGTGAAGTAACTGTGAGCCACAGAGGACTCAGCAATCCCGTTCCCGGGTAACAAGACTATTTAAGCCTTGGGAGAGGATAAGGCTGAAGAAAAGAATAAGTGTCTGCAGCAGCAACTAGCAACTAGCTTACGTGAGTGAGAGCGAGAAGAGAAAGCCTCGAACGAGAAGTGATCACGAAGTGATCCTAGCTACAAGCTCAACAAACATAACCCCTCCGTGTTCAACTCCCGAATCCCTATTCAGAAATTGACGGTCACGGAACACACGCTGGTAGTGTATTGAAACATTGTGTCAAGTTATCTACAACCGGATATTAACAAGCTCCCATCTGCCACATAACCGCGGGCACGGCTTTCGAAAGTTCATAACCCTGCAGGGGTGTTCCCACTTGACCCATTACAAGCCCACGATCCGCGGAGTCGCAACTCCAAAGTGGGAAGACCCGAGTATTCTCGGAATCCCGTCCTCAAGATATACCGAACTAAGGTAAGGCTAATCCCGCAAATCCTCCCGGCGTGTCGACACCCTGATAGTAGCCGCGCGTATCTAAGTCTCAGGACACGACCGGATGGGTGATGCTACGGGTTTATATCAATCCTCGAGTTTCCTCGTGGTGACCATGCAGGACCCCCGTTTCGGACCAACACTCATGAGGAGCACTGGCCCGGGGTTGTTGATTAAGAACTCGGGTTAATTACTCCCTATGCAAGTTATTTAGTTATTAGGCAAATAGTACCAATGTTGGGACTTGCTGGAAAAGACTTAGCACTTAGCGGTTTATCGAGGGGGTCCCATACACCCCAACCGTGTTAGGAACGCATAATCAAGGAACATAACACCGGTTTATACGGTTCCTAACGGCATGAGTGGAACAAATCACCAAGCAAAAGGCTTAGCCTTCCACCCTTGCCAATATATAGATGATTTCATTCTAAGCATTTATATAGTGTGATAAAACCCAACCAAACTTCAACATGAAGCAAGCATCTTCGATCTTCACCTGCAACTAGCAATGCTATAAGAAGGGCTGAGCGAAGCGTACTTAGCCAAGCAACGGTTTGCATAGGTAGGTTGGTTAAACAGTGCAATGGTTACAAGTAGGAGGCTGACAGGCAAAACTATAGAGCGGAACTACTAGCAATAGGCAAAGATAGTAATGTTATCGGGGTTCGGTCATCTTGCCTGAAGTGAAGTCGTTCGGATCGTAAGAAGGGTCCTCGTGCTCAACCTCGTTGGAAACCTCATGCTCGTACCCGTACTCAGTCTCGGCTTCCGGCTCTAAACAAAACAATCACACCAAGCACAAATCAACAAGATGCAATGCGCACTCGAAAATGATGGATGCATGATGGATGCACTAAGGATGCACACGGAGCACGGAAAATAGCACTCAAGCAAAACACCTCAAAACATGATAACAATATAAGATTATTAATCTACACAGAAAATCAATCAAGTTTCATATAAGATTCGCTGAAATCGGAGTTACGGGCTAAAAGTTATGCCCGAAACAACAAAAGAGCGAAAGCTGAAAATTACAGCAACATAGCAACTTCGGAGCACAAAATAATTAAGCTACAACACTCAAACAACATGGCAAAGGACATGAACACAAACTAGACATATACTACAGAAACTAAGTCCAAAGGTGCACCCCCAAAGGAGTCACGGTTCAATAGCAATGAACTTGGACATATTGAACTTGACAATAAAATTCTGGCAGCAGAATTTTATTGAAACTTTGGAGCAAAAGATAAGCATGCTACAGCCACTCAAATAGGCATGTGAGAACATGGATGGAAAGACAACAATATATACTACAAGGAACAATCAAGATCCACTCCAAAACTATCATGCTTTGTCCTAGAACATCACACGGACATGGCATCGGAACGTTACAGATTTCAGACTTTGTGAAAATCCACAAAGTTCTAAAACAGCAATTTCATCAAGGCATCTAAAAGAGCAAGTTTAAGTCACCTCTAAACTAAACATGGCAAGAGGTAAGCACCTCATCAAAGTACACATGATGGTGATTCCGAAACACACAAGCATGCTTCATGGAGATAAACACAACGATTGCAACGAGCTCAACAAGATGGCATTTCATAACAAGTGGAACAACATCACAGCCACATGGCACTTTGCAACGATGATAAACATGGCAAGAATAAATCTATCATGCTACCTAGCACATACAACATGTAGATCATGGCAAGACGAACACGTGGACATGTCATTTGCATCATTCGGACAAACGAGCTAAAAGATATCACATGGAAAAGATGACATAAAAACATCACATAACAGCAGTTTATATCACGATGCACTCTTGCAACAGCAAAACAAGCACCTAGATGACTTCTAACATGCATGACATCAAAAGATAAAACGTAGTGCACGATCCCACGAACGTCTGGACATGCCATTTGCGCGAATCAGACAAACACACTAAAAGATATAATAGTTTGAAATATGCATCAGACACACAACAATCTCAGGACTTAGCAGTTTTGACTAGGGAAAAAAACAAACGTGCGCAGAATAGCTAAACTACGCTCAGGCGACGGATAGGAGGAAAGGCTCACCACGGGCTCGGCCCAGTAAGAGGAAGCAGATCTGGGCCGTGGGCTCGGATCGGCCCGCGAAGGAGGCTGGCGGAGGGGCCTGGCGCGGCCCGCGGAAGCGGCGGCCTGGTCGCGATCTGGCAGAGGCGGCCCGCGTGGGCGAAGGTAGTGGGCCGGCGAGGCTGAGGCGAGGCCCACCCGGCGGGAGGCGGCCTGAGCGACGGGAGTCGGGCCTGGCGCCCGGATTGGTGGTTGGGCCCTGGCTGGGGCGACGCGGAGGCCCAGGCGCCGGTCGACGAAGTGGCCGAGGGAGGGAGGCGCTGGGACGGGCCCGATGCGGCGAACGGGAGGGAGGCCTCCTCGGCTGCGGCGATGCGGTCCCCGGGCCGCCGAGCCTGGCGACGATTGATGCGGTGCGGAGGCTCGAGGCCTTCGGGCGAGCGGGATCTGGCGATCGAGCCCCTGGCCTGGAGCGGCGCTGGCGATCGAGGGCGTTGACCCTGCGGGATCGAAGGGATCCGGTCGGGGAGCTCGAAGGAGGGGCTCCAAGTGGCAGTTTTGATCTGGTGTTGCACGGAAAAAAAGAGAAAAAAAAGGAGGAGGGGGCTAGAGGATAGGGATGCCCACAAATGAACCTAGGGGGACTAAATATATATCAGATCTGCTAGGTTTAGGGTTGTGGGGGTGTTTAGAGCCCTCCGATCGCGATCCGACGGATCCGATCGCGGGGGTAGTTTAGATGGGCCTAGGAGAGGGTAGTGGGCTGCTGTAGAGGTGTTTCTGGGCCACAAAGCGAAGGCATTTTGGACCCACATGAATAACTGTTGGGATAGCACACGGAGTCCAAACACGACGAGATTTGAGAGGCGGGTTGCACACAACAAAACAACAACAAACAGAACAACCTCGCGGCACACCGGTAACGTTACGCGCCCAAAACAACAAAGTAGGCCTACGGGACGTCACAGACACGTGAGGGAGCTCCGGAACGCGAAACGGACAACGGGAAGGAACGCGTGGAACCGGATGCAACTGACAACACAAATGCAATGCGATGCACATGTCTACATGATATGAATGAATGCCACACACTCACACAACAAAACGACGAAAACCCGAAAGACAAAGAACCAGGAATGGAAATAGATGAAGCCGGAGATATATTATATACCCAAAAGGGAAAGTATTACATCTGGGGCATTACAAAAGGCGTGCATCACGACATAAGGAAAACATTCTCCAATTTTTACCAGGGCATGGTGAGACCATACCATGGCACCACACCAGGCGTCATGTTTTCCAACCATGTGTTTCATTTTTTGTATAGTTGTTAATTGAGTAAACGACACGTTTATGGTTGACTATTGCCACACATTTCCTTGAAATATCTGCCCATTCCTTGTAAAAGGCATGAGAATGTGCTAAATAACACGAGCATGGTTTTCTAGACCATTCTTGTGCACCTTTTCATGTACCGATTGTTTGAATTTGAATTATGTCCATTAATGCCTAGAAAATGCACATAATACCCTAACTATGGTAAATGAGCCCAGGAAAATGTGAAATTTGAACACGTTGCATTTGAGGCAGTATGTTGATTGTTGGAAAAAAACTGAATGACAAACTAGGGCGGAAATTAGGATTCCCCTTCAATTCTTGGGGATTTTCCCTCTCAAATGCATGGAACTTTCTCGGTGATGGTTCGATTTATGAAGGGTGTGCATGACGACATAATCCAAAACTTCTCAAATTTTTACCAGTGCATGGTGAGGTCATACCATGGCACCATGCTAGGCATCACGTTTTTAAGCATTTATTTCATTTTTTCTATAGTTGAAAACCCAACAAACAAACATTTGTGGTTGACTATTGCCACACATTTCATCGAAATATCTGTCCATTCCTTGTAGAAGGCATGAGAATTTACTAAATGGCACGAGCATGGTTTTCTAGGCCGTTCTTGTGGACCCTTTCATGCATCGATTGTTTGAACTTGTATTATGCACATTAATGCCTAGGAAATGCACATAATCCCCTAAATATGGCAAATGAACCCGAAAAAGTGCCAAATTTGAACACGGTGATTTGCAGGTTGTATGCTCATCATAGAAAAAAACTCATGGACAAAGGACAAAGGAAATTTGGACCCCCTTCAATCTTGGTGATTTCCCCATCAAAACTATGAAACTTCCTCGGATGATGGTTCATTTTATGAAAGGCGTGCATCACGACATAAGGAGAACATTCTCCGATTTTTACCAGCGCATGGTGAGGCCATACCATGGCAACACACCAGGCGTCATGTTTTCCAACCATGTGTTTCATTTTTTGTATAGCACGAGCATGGTTTTCCAGACCGTTCTTGTGCACCTTTTCATGCACCCATTGTTGGAATTTGAATTATGTGCATTAATGCGCACAAAATGCACATAATCCCCTAAATATTGTAAATGAACCCAGAAAAGTGTCAAATTTGAACACGGTGATTAGCAGGATTTATGTTCTTCGTAGAAAAAAACTCATGGATGAAGGGCAAAGGAAATTTAGATTCCCATTCAATCTCGGTGATTAACTATCACACACGATTCATCTCCGTCGCCTCTGCGAACCGTGTGTGCTCACTCACACATGCAAAAGTAAAAGAAAACCCTCGCCCACTTCGTCCCCACTCACTCGCCGCAGACTCCTCCGCAAATCTGCACCCTAAGCTCGACGGCTGTTGACGGCGGGCGTAGGTCGCACTCCAAACTGCACCGGATTTCGCCTCCACCGCTTTCCGCCGCCTATCTGCACCGACATTCTAGACTCTGGTCGACTGGGTTTTCTGCGGGATTGGGCCGGGGATTTTTCTCATGGAGAAGGTAATCAACTTAATTAGTGAAATATTCACTCATCTCTTATCATAATCCGTCTATCGCTGTTAATCAACCGGCAGAAATCGCCGTGGAATCATTGTTGTTCTAGATGATTCGTGGGTGTTCATTCATGTGTGCACAGTGTGAACACAAATCGGGCAACTGTGGTCGTGGCCAGTCGGAAACGAAGTTCTATCTCACCATTCCGGATGACTTCAGGGAGCGCTCGATATGTTCAATCTCAACCTACCACGGCCGGCATGGCCTAAATTTGTGAACATATACCGTTTGTTGCTACATTATCTATATATTTGCATCAAATATTTGTTACATTTACTATTTTTTATACTATATTTTTGTACTTTGCTTGCATCTATATATGGATATGTTCTATTAGTTACTCCCATATTTGCATCTTGCTTGGTTATTTCAATATATCTAATTTACGATCTTAATTTTCATTTCAAGCAGTACATCCCTTGCTTTGCAAGAACAGGAGTAGAAGGAAATCATGGGCTTTACTTTGCTGATGACTCCCAGGATGTCATATTGACAACGCAACATGGATTTACAATGACGGTTAGCGTAAAACTTGATAAAGATGGTCACTCCTATTTTAATGCGGACTTTTGGAGAAAATGTCTAAGTGTTATGAACTGAAAGCTGACAATAAAATTATAGTGTGTGCACCACAGCCTGGTCTAAATAACATGGATGTTTACTTCCCCAACATCATCATCCAATCAAAGTTTGATCGAGGTTAGTGTCCTTTCAACTTTCTCCATGCTGTCATATTACTATTTAAGCAACCAATTGATCACTATTTAAGCAACCAATTGTGATATCATATTCTGACTCCGTTCCTAGGCAGTAACAAATTATGTTTACCAATTTATGTGCACTATATATTCTTCTGCCACGTTCTGAATAAATAATATCTTTCCACCTTTTAAGCAGGATATGTTGGATGCATACTGAACGATCTGTATGTTACTAAGCGTACAAAATTTCACTGGAAGGACTTGAAGCATGTCATAAACTTTGTTGATAATCTGACAGAGATAGCACAGCGTATGAACGCTGGATTTTGGATGGGATTAATTAGACCTATGGTGCACACACTGAACAAGACCAATTATGTGCACAAAGCGCTGGTAAAAAGTCTTATTATAATGTTGATGCTCATAAACTATATATATCTTCAACGATATGTTACAATTGTTTTTTATTCTACATGTCAATAGAAATTGCCCACTGTAGCTGTTCCTGGATCGATTTCCCGGCGTGGTCGAATTACACTTGTGCCTGCTAATAACGCCAAAGTGATTGCAAGGTACTGCATTTCCCGCAAAAATGGAACCATTCAGATTAACAAGTTCTCGCTTCTCGTGGCAATGCATCCATATTGGAAAATTGGAGACACTGTTCTACTCCTGCTCTACCAAGGAACAGAAGGGCTCTTCCTTTTCATTGACGAGATGCCGAGTCGTCGTGATCAAGCTGCTTCCAGTGGATATTTGTGGTTGTTGGCCTTCAGCCTCTTAAAATGTGCTAGTTGTTACTATATATGTTAAGTATGTAGATATGGACCATATGGTTGTTGGCCCTTAGCCTCTTAAAATGTGATAGTTATTACTATGTTAAGTATGTAGATATGGACCATATGGTTGTCAAAACCGTGTTACGAAGATCCTCCTTTTGTCGAATAGTGTAACCACTATATATATGTCACTCCAATGTTGTTACCCAAGTTCATAAATTTTCATGGAAAGTATTAGTATCGTACACAGTTCATTGAGTTTAAGCGTGTGCCCGATGTCCAGAAGGCATTTGCATATTAACTGTCCATATTGCAAATTCACACACATGTTCGCATAAGGAAACGTATGTGTAACATACTAATCATCGCACATGAGTACTTGCAGACGCATCGTGTGCGATACTCCTAGCCACCGCAAGCAACTAGTTTGCATTTTTCAAAGTTTTTTGTACACACAGAATCACACACGAAGTAATCATATTGACCATCTGTGTTGTAATTTCTCATCGCAAACATTTCATCCGAGTTGGCTGTTTTCCACGTATCACACACGTCTTATTTACATGATTCATTTGTGTTCTTTTGGCTCATTGCAAATAGTTCATCCGAGTTAACCGTATGTCGTATATCGCACACACATTGATATGGCTACCCGCTTCTGTTCTACCTCATCGCAAACAGTTCAAATGGATTAACCGTATGTCCTGCACCGCACACACATTGTTATGGCTGCTCGTTTCTGTTGTTCTGCCTCATTGCAGATAGTTTTAATGGATTAACCGTATGCCATGTATCGCACACGCAACTAAAATCTTAACCGTGTTTGATGCATCCATCATCGCAAAAGTTTTGCACCTTTTTTGACAGTTTTTTTACACCATCGTTTGCGATTATTGCATCGCACACAGTTTCGGCAAAGGGTCTCTCATCGTAGTGTCGCGTTAGCAGTCTCCTGTAGTAGTGCCCCCCACCCTTGTGGGCCCCTCGAGCATCCACCAACCTCTTTCTTCTGCCTATATATTCTCACATATTCCAAAAACCCTAAAGGCACCATCGAAACTACTTTTCCACCGCCGTAACCTTCTGTTTCCGTGAGATCCCATCTGGAGGCCTTTTTCGGTACTCTGTCGGAGGGGGACTCGACCACGGAGGGCATCTACATCAACCCTATTGCCCTTCCGATGAAGTGTTCGTAGTTTACCATAGACCTACGGGTCCATAGCTAGTAGCTAGATGGCTTCTTCTCTCTCTCTCTCTCTCTCTGATTCTCAATACCATGTTCTCCTCGATGTTCTTGGAGATCTATCCGATGTAATCTTATTTTGTGGTGTGTTTGCCAATATCCGACAAATTGTGGATTTATGATCAGATTATCTATGAATATTATTTGAGTCTTTTATGAATTCTTATATGTATGATTTGATATCTTAGTAATTCTCTTCGAACTAACGGTTTGGTTTGGCTAACTAGATTGGTTTTTCTTGCAATGGGAGAAGTGCTTTGCTTTGGCTTCAATCTTGCGGTGCTCAATCCCAGTGACAGAAAGGGACATGATTGTTGCCATCGAGGATAACAAGATGGGGTTTTCATCATATTGCTTGAGTTAATTCCACTACATCATGTCATCTTACTTAATGCGCTACTATGTTCTTTATGAACTTAATAATCTAGATGCAGAATCCTTTCGGTCGATGTGTGGAGTAATAGTAGTAGATGCAGGCAGGAGTCGGTCTACTTGACACGGACGTGATGCCTATATTGATCATTGCCTTAGATATCGTCATAACTTTGATCTTTTCTATCAATTTCTTGGCAGTAATTTGTTTACCCACCGTAATATTTGCTATCATGAGAGAAGCCTCTAGTGAAACATATGGCCCCCGGGTTTATTTTACATCTTATAAGTTTCCGATCTTATATTTTGCAATCTTTTACTTTACAATCTATAAACAAAAAAAACAAAAAAAATACTTTACAGTTTATCTATCTCTATCAGATCTCACTTTTGCAAATAACCGTGAAGGGATTAGCAACCCCTTTATTGCGTTGTGTGCAAGTTGTTTGATTGTTTGTGCAGGTATTTGGCGATTTGTGTATTGTTTCCTACTAGATTGATACCTTGGTTCTCAAACTGAGGGAAATACTTACTCTACTTTGTTGCATCACCCTTTCCTCTTCAAGGGAAAAACCAACGCAAGCTCAAGAGGTAGCACTCGATACCTTGATCACCATCGTTGCGCCGTGGTCATCTTGCCAACTATTGCTTCTATGACTATTGGTAACTCATAGCGATAAAGTAAAGCAATTACATGGCTCTTGCATTTCATACAATAATTAAGAGACAACCATAAGGCTCTTGCCGGTTGTTGATATTACAAAACATGATCATCTCATACAATAACGTATAACTCGTCACTTCTTGACCATATCACATCACAACATGCCCTGCAAAAACAAGTTATACGTCCTCTAATTTCTTGTTGCAAGTTTTACGTGGATGCTAGGGGCTTCTAGCAACTACCGTTCTTACATAAGGCACAAAACCACAATGGTAATTTATCAAGTTTGTTGTTTTAACCTTCAACAAGGATCGGTCGCTGTAAAATTTGATTCAACTAAACTAGGAGAAACAGACACCCGCCAGCCAGCTTTATGCAAAACAAGTTGCATGTCTGTCGGTGGAACCGGTCTCATGTATGTGGAAATGTAAGGTTGGTCCGGGCCGCTTCATCTTACAATACCACTGAATCGAAATAAGACGTTGGTGGTAAGAAGTATGACGATCACCTCCCACAACTCTTTGTGTTCTACTCGTGCATATCATCTACGCATAGACCTGGCTCATGATGCCACTGTTGGGGAACGTTGCATGGAAAACAAAAGAAATTCTATGCACATGCAATGATCTTTCCATGGAGATGCATAACAACGAGGGGGAGAGTGTGTCTATGTACCCTCGTAGACCGTAAGCGAAATCATTAGAAAACATGGTTGATGTAGTCGAACTTCTTTGTGTTTCAGCTAACCGTGCACCGAATGTATGGCACCTCTTCGTTCAGCACACGTTCAGCTCAATGACATCCTCTGCCTTCTTGATCCAGCAAGACGGTGAGGCAGTGGATGGGTTCCCGCAGCACGATGGCGTGGTGAAGGTGATGGTGATGCAATCTCCATAGGGCTTCGCCTAAGAACTACGAAAATATGATCGAGGGACTAAACGATGGACGGGGTATGATCGAGGGAGTAATACAATGACATATGTTCTTGTGTGGCGCCCCCTCCCCACATATCTATAGGTGGGAGTGGAGGGAAGGCAGCCAGGGCGCCCTAGGGCTTGGCCGCCACCCCTTAGGGGCCCTGCCTTGCCTTGCGCCCCCCTTTCCTTGTATGAAGAAGGGGAATGAAAGATGGGGGTGAGGGAAGGAAGGGGGAGTCCAACTCCACACTTTCCTTTCACTCTCCTCTTTCTTTCTCCTCCTCAAAGGCCGGCCTCTATAGGGGGCACACCAGCTCCTTGTGGGCTGGTGTGTTCCCTCTCTTGGCCCATAAGGCCCATAGCTTTGCCGGGGGTGCCCGAAACTCCTTCAGGTGACCCGGTAAGTACCCGGTACCCTCCGAAACACTTACGGTGTCCAAATACCATCGTCCTATATATCGATTTCAAGACTCCTCGTCATGTATGTGATCTTATCCGGGACTCCGAACAACATTCGGTCACCAAATCACATAACTCATATAACGCTATATCGTCCACGAACGTTAAGCGTGCGGACCCTACGGATTTGAGAACTATGTAGACATGACCGAGACACCTCTCTGATCCATAAGCAATAGCAGAACATGGGTGCCCATATTGGATCCTACATATTCTACGAAGATCTTTATCGGTCGAACCGTTATGACAACATACACAATTGCCTTTATCTGTCAGTATGTTACTTGCCCGAGATTCGATCGTTGATATCTCTATACCTAGTCCAATCTCGTTACTAGCAAGTCTCTTTACTCGTTCTGTAATACATCATCTCGTAACTAACTCATTAGTAGGCTTCTTATGATGTATATTACCGAGAGATCCCAAATATACCTCTCCGATACTTGGAGTGACAAATCCCAATCTCGATCCATGCCAACTCAACAAACACCTTCGGAGATACCTATAGAGCATCTTTATGATCACCCAGTTATGTTGTGACATTTGATAGCACACAAGGTATTCCTCCGGTATTCGGGAGTTGCATGATCTCATGGTCTAAGGAACATGTATTTGACATACAAGAAAGCAATAGCAATAAACTATAAGATCAAATGCTAAGCTAACGGATGGGTCTTGTCCATCACATCATTATTCTAATGATGTGATCCCGTTTATCAAATGACAACTCATGTCCATGGTTAGGAAACCTTAACAATCTTTTATGAACGAGCTAGTCTAGTAGAGGCTCACTAGGGTCACGGTATTTATTTATGTATTCACACATGTATTTAAGTTTCTGGTCAATACAATTCTAGCGTGAATAATAAACCTTTATCATGAATAAGGAAATATAAAATAATAACAAATTTATTATTGCCTCTAGGGCATATTTCCATCAGAAACGACGCGGGGCCTAAGACTACCAGGCCCAGGTAGGGATGTGATGACCCACAAGTGTAGGGGATCTATCGTTGTCCTTTCGATAAGTAAGAGTGTCAGACCCAACGAGGAGCAGAAGGAAATGATAGGCAGTTTTCAGTAAAGTATTCTCTACAAGCACTGAAATTATCGGTAATAGATGGTTTTGTGATAAGATAGTTGGTAACAAGTAACAAATAGTAAAAGTAAATAAGGTGAAGCAAGATGGCCCAATCCTTTTTGCAGCAAAGAACAAGCATGTACAAACTCTTATATAAAGGAAAGCGCTCCCGAGGACACATGGAAACTATCGTCAAGCTAGTTTTCATCACGTTCATATGATTCGCGTTCGTTACTTTGATAATTTGGTATTTGGGTGGACCGGTGCTTGTGTGTTACCCTTACTTAGACAAGCATCCCACTTATGATTAACCTCTATTGCAAGCATCTGCAACTACAAAAGAAGTATTAAGGTAAACCTAACCATAGAATGAAACATAGGGATCCAAATCAGCCCCTTACGAAGCAACGCATAAACTAGGGTTTAAGCTTCTGTCACTCTAGCAATCCATCATCTACTTATTACTTCCCAATGCCTTCCTATAGGCCCAAATAATGGTGAAGTGTCATGTAGTCGACGTTCACATGACACCACTAGAGGAAAGACAACATACATCTCATCAAAATATCGAACGAATACCAAATTCACACGACTACTTATAGCAAGACTTCTCCCATGTCCTCAAGAACAAACGTAACTACTCACAAAGCATATTCATGTTCATAATCAGAGGGGTATTAATAAGCATAATGGATATGAACATATGATCTTCCACCAAGTAAACTGACTAGCATCAACTACAAGGATTAATCAACACTACTAGCAACCCACAGGTATCAATCTGAGGTTTTAATACAAAGATTGGATACAAGAGATGAACTAGGGTTTGAGAGGAGATGGTGCTGGTGAAGATGTTGATGAAGATAACCCTCCCCAAGATGGGTGAGTTGTTGGTGATCACAATGGCGATGATTTCCCCCTCCCGGAGGGAAGTATCCCCGGCAGAACAACTCCGTGAGAGCCCTAGATTGGTTCCGCCAAGGTTCCGCCTCGAGACGGCGGCACTTCGTCTCAAAAGCCTCCTTATGATTTTTTCCAGGTCAAAACACCTCATATAGCAGAAGATGGGCATCGGGGGGCTGCCAGGTGGCCCACGAGGTAGGGGGCGCGCCCAGGGGGTAGGGCACGCCCCCCACCCTCGTGGACGGTGGGTGCCCCCCTCCTATACTTCTTTCCCCACATATTTTTTATATTTTCCAAAATTGACGTTCATGGAGTTTCGGGGCTTTTTGAGTTGTGCAGAATAGGTCTCCAATGTCTGCTCCTTTTCCAGCCCAGAATTCCAGTTGCCGACATCCTCTCTCTTCATGTAAACCTTGTAAAACAAGAGACAAAAGGCATAAGTATTGTGGCATAATGTGTAATAACAGCCCAAAATGCAATAAATATCAACATAAAAGCATGATGCAAAATGGACATATCAACCCCCCCAAGCTTAGACCTCGCTTGTCCTCAAGCGGAAGCCGATATCAAAAAATATGTCCACATGTTTAGAGATAGATGTGTCGATAAAATAAAATACGGACATGGAGGCATCATGATCATTCTTATAATAGCAAGATATATATATTGTCAAATGATTTCTTATGCTAAAGTAACAATCCAAGCACAATGTCAAGTATGAATCAGAAACTTCATTGAAAACCAACAAACTATGATCTCGGTCATTGAAGCAATTGCAATTTATCATAACATTGGAAAGAGTCAATATAAGAGCTTTTCAGCAAGTCCACATACTCAACTATCATTTAGTCTTTCACAATTGCTAACACTCACGCAATACTTATGGGTATGGAGTTTTAATCGGACACAGAAAAAGATAGGGGCTTATAGTATTGCCCCCCAACCTTTTACCTCGAGGGTAATGTCAACAGTAATAGATCATGATAGCTTACATCCAAGGGGGTATATATGTCAGGATCTTTCCAACACAATGTGCTTGCCAAAGAATAAAATGTAAAAAGGAAAGGTGAAGATCACCATGACTCTTATAAGGTAAGAACAATAGACAGGCCCTTCGTAGAGGGAAGTAGAGGTTGTCATGTGCTTTTATGGTTGGATGTACAAAATCTTAGCGCAAAAGAATGTCACTTTATATTGCCACTTGTGATATCGACCTTTATTATGCAGTCCGTCGCTTTTATTGCTTCCATATCACAAGATCGTATAAAGTTTATTTTCTCCACACTAATAGATCATACATATTTTAGAGAGTTGCAACAATGAAAACTTACTTGAAGGATTTTACTCAATCCATAGGTAGGTATGGTGGACTCTCATGGAAAAACTGGTTTAAGGATGTATGGAAGCACAAGTAGTATCTCTACTTGGTGCAAGGAGTTTTGGCTAGCATGAGGGAGAAAGGCAAGCTCAACATGTTGGATGATCCATTGCAATATGCTTTATTTCAGATTTAAGAAGACATAACCCATTATCTTGTCTTCCTTGTCCAACATCAACTCTTTAGCATGTCATATTTTAATGAGTGCTCGCAATCATAAAAGATGTCCAAGATAGTATATTTGTATGTGAATACCTCTCTTTCCTTATTACTTCCTATTAATTGTAACGATGACCAAAACTATGTTTGTCAACTCCCAACAACTTTTATTCATCATACTTTTTATATGTGAAGTCATTACTTTCCATAAGATCAATATGATCTCTTTGATACTTTTTATATGTTCTTTTATCCTCTCATGATCATAGTGAGATAATCAAGCCCTTGACTCAAAACTAATCTTTATTATACATAGCTCACGGACTCGATTACATAGATACGATCATAAAGCAAAGCTCACAACTAGATCATACTAAACTTTATTCTATTAGGTCAAGATATTACCAAAAGGATCGAACTAAGAAAAATGGTAAAGATAGGAGTGTGATGGTGATACAATACCGGTTCACCTCCCCCAAGCTTGGCAGTTGCCAAGGGGAGTGCCCATACACATGTGATTATGTCTGTTTCTTCGGAGGTGGTGATGATGGGGTTGGTAGCAGTGATGATGGAGTATCGTACATCGAGCATAGGTGATCCTCCAACTTGCGGATAATGCCCTTGAGTGTGGCGATATGCTCCTTCAGCAAAATATTTTCACTTGTGAGATACTTGTTTTGTATTTGAGCTAATTCAATCATCTTGAAAGCTTCAATTTCAGTTGGAGTAAAAATGCTTGGAAGGGGTTGAAGGATGTCTCCATCCTCTGTTGCCGGAGCCTGATCCTCCATAGCCTTCTTGATCCAATTCTCCTTGTTGATCTCCCCAGGTTCTTCCCACTTCAGCTCTATCTTCATTAGCCAAGCATCATTGCCCTCATTGTTGAAGGAGGAGGACGACATGATGCCTGGCCTTGACAGCTCTGGTAGAAAATAGCTCGAAACAAGAGCAGAGGATTTTCGCATGGTTCGGTGGTCAAAACCTTCGGGAGATTATATAGAGAATTTTTACCGACCAAAAGAAGTAACGTGCAAGAAAATGGAGTCCGGAGGGCACACGAGGTGCCCACGAGGTAGGGGGCGCACCCAGGGGTTAGGGCACGCCCTCCACCCTCGTGGGCGCCTCGTGTCTTTTCCGGACTACTTCTTATTTTTCTATTTTTCTAAATATTCCAAAACGGAGAAAATTGCCATTAGAACTGTTTTGGAGTTGGTTTACTTACTGTACCACATAGCTCTTCCTTTTCGGAGCCTGAATCATTCTGGAAAGTGTCCCTTATGTATTCCTCTGGGGTTACGGTTGCAATAACATTGGTTTCAACATTTATGGGATTACCTGAGATATAATGTTTGATTCTTTGATGTTCACCTTCGGATTTGTGCCTTCGAAGTTATTGTTTTTTATGGCACTAGATCGATAGACCTCCTCAATAACGTAAGGACCTTCCCATTTAGAGAGAAGTTTTCCTGCAAAAAATCTTAAACGAGAGTTGTATAGCAAAACATAATCACCTACGTTAAACTCACGCTTTTGTATTCTTTTGTCATGCCATCTTTTAACTTTTTCTTTAAACAGTTTGGCATTTTCATAGGCCTAGGTTCTCCATTCATCAAGCGAGCTAATGTCAAATAACCTCTTCTCACCGACAAGTTTGAAATCATAATTGAGCTCTTTAATAGCCAAATATGCTTTATCTGCTAGTTCAAGAGGTAAGTGGCATGCTTTTCCATAGACCATTTTATACGGAGACATACCCATAGGATTTTTGTATGCAGTTCTATAGGCCCATAATGCATCATGAAGTTTCTTGGACCAATTCTTTCTAGATCTATTAACAATCTTTTGCAAAACTAATTTCAGCTCTTTGTTACTTAGTTCTACTTGACCACTAGACTGTGGATGGTAAGGGGATGCATTCTATGATTAACATCATACTTAGCAAGAATTTTACGGAAATCACCATGAATAAAATGTGAACCACAATCAGTCATTAAGTATCTAGGAACTCCAAAACTCGGAAAAATAACTTTTTGAAGCATCTTAATAGAGGTGTTGTGATCGGCACTACTAGTTGGAATAGCTTCTACCCACTTAGTAACGTAATCAACAACAACCAAAATATGTGTATACCCATTAGAGGAAGGAAACGGTCCAATATAATCAAAGCCCCAGACATCAAATGGTTCAATAACAAGAGAATAATTCATATGCATTTCTTAACGTCTACCAAGATTACCAATTCTTTGACATTCATCATAAGATAAGACAAACTTACGGGCATCCTTGAAGAGAGTAGGCCAATAAAAACCAGATTGCAGTACCTTATGTGAAGTTCTATCTCCAGCATGGTGTCCTCCATAAGCCTCGGAGTGACACTTGTGTAGGATTTGTTCCTGTTCATACTCAGGTACACAACGTCTAATAATACCATCTACTCCTTCTTTATAAAGGTGTGGATCATCCCAGAAGTAATGTCTTAAATCATAGAAAAACTTTTTCTTTTGCTGGTATGTGAAACTAGGTGGTATAAATTTAGCAACAATGTAATTAGCATAATCAGCATACCATGGAGTAGTACGGGAAGCATTTATGACAGCTAATTGTTCATCAGGAAAGCTATTATCAATAGGTAGTGGGTCATCAAGAGTATTCTCTAACCTAGACAAGTTGTTTGCAACGGGGTTCTCAGCTCCCTTTCTATCAGTAATATGCAAATCAAATTCTTGTATCAGGAGAACCCATCTAATAAGTCTAGGTTTAGCATCTTTCTTTTCCATAACAAATTTAATAGTAGCATGATCAGTGTGAACAGTTACTTTAGAATCAACGATATAAGGTCTAAACTTATCACAAGCAAATACAACTGCTAAAAATTCTTTATCAGTAGTACCATAATTTCCCTGGGCACTGTCTAGAGTTTTACTTGCATATTGGATAACATTCAATTTATTATCAACTCTTTGTCCTAGAACAACACCTACAGCATAATCACTAGCATCGCACATAATTTCAAAGGGTAAATTCCAGTCACGAGGCTGGACAATAGGTGCGGAGATCAATGCTTTCTTAAGTATTTCAAATGATTCTACACAATTATCATCAAAGACAAAAGGAACATCTTTTTGTAAGAGATTAGTCAGAGGCCTAGAGATTTTGGAGAAGTCCTTAATGAACCTCCTATAAAAACCGGCATGACCAAGGAAACTTCTTATACCTTTGATGTCCTTGGGACACGGCATCTTCTCAATAGCATCGACTTTAGCTTTATCAACTTCAATACCTCTTTCAGAAATTTTATGCCCCAAGACAATACCTTCATTAACCATAAAGTGGCACTTTTCCCAATTCGAGACAAGATTAGTTTCTTCACATCTCTGCAAAACTCGATCAAGGTTGCTCAAGCAATCATTAAAGGAAGTTCCATAAACGGAAAAATCATCCATGAAAACCTCAACAATCTTTTCACAAAAATCAGAGAATATAGCCATCGGGCATCTTTGAAAGGTAGCAGAAGCATTACATAAACCAAAATCCATACGTCTATAAGCAAAGGTACTGAAAGGGCAAGTAAAAGTGGTCTTTTCTTGATCCTCTTTTGACACAAGTATTTGAGAGAAACCAGAATAGCCATCTAGAAAGCAAAATTGAGTATGTTTGGATAACCTTTCTAGCATTTGATCAATAAAAGGTAATGGGTAATGATCTTTCTTAGTAGCTTTATTTAATTTGCAGAAATCAATTACCATCCTATAACTTGTAACAATTCTTTGCGAGATCAATTCATCTTTATCATTAGGAACAACAGTAATGCCTCCCTTCTTAGGGACACAATGGACATGACTTATCCACCGACTATCAGCAACTGGATAAATTATACCTGCCTCTAGAAGCTTTAGTATTTCTTTTCTTACCACTTCTTTCATCTTAGGATTTAACCGCCGTTGGTGATCAACAACCGGTTTAGCGTATTTCTCCAATTTTATTTTGTGTTGGCATAGAGTGGGACTAATGCCCTTAAGATCGTCAAGAGTATATCGAATGGCAGCACGGTGCTTCTTCAGAGTTTTCAATAATTTCTCTTCTTCATGCTCTGAAAGGTTAGCACTAAGAATAACAAGATATATCTTCTTTTCATCAAGATAAACATACTTAAGAGTATCAGGTAATGGTTTGAGTTCAAACACGGGATCGCCCTTTGGTGGAGGAGGATCCCCTAGAATTTCAACAGGCAAGTTGTGTTTCAATAAGGGTCCTTGTTTAAAGAATATTTCATCTATTTCCCTTCTTTCATTCATATACATATCATTTTCATGGTCTAGCAGATATTGTTCTAAAGGATCATTAGGAGGCACGGCAATAGAAGCAAGACCAATAATTTCATCCTTACTAGGCAATGCTTTATCATGAGGTTGTCTACGAAATTTAGCAAAGTTAAAGTCATGAGACATATCCCCTAAACCAACAGTAACAATGTCCTTTTCGCAGTCTATCTTAGCATTAACCGTATTCAAAAAGGGTCTACCAAAGATAATGGGGCAAAAATAATCTTGTGGGGAACCAAGAACAAGAAAATCAGCAGGGTATTTAACTTTCCCACACAAGACTTCAACATCTCTAACAATCACAACTGGTGAAATAGTGTCTCTATTGGCAAGCTTAATAGTAACATCAATACCTTCTAGCTCACCAGGTGCAATATCATGCATAATTTCTTCATATAGGGAATGAGGTATTGCACTAGCACTAGAACCCATGTCACATAAGCCATGATAGCAATGATCTCCTATTTTAACAGAAATAACAGGCATGCCTACAACAGGTCTATGTTTATTCTTAGTATCGGGTTTAGCAATTCTAGCAGCTTCATTATAGAGGTAAATAACATGCCCATCAATATCTTCGACCAAGAGATCCTTAACCATAGCAATACTAGGTTCAACTTTAATTTGCTCAGAGGGTGTTGGTGTTCTAGTATTACTTTTACGAACCACGGTTGAAGCTTTAGCATGATCCTTTATTCTAACAGGGAAGGGTGGTTTCTCAATGTAAGAAGCAGGAACGATAGGATCAACATTATAAGTGATAGTCTTTTCTTCAAATCTAACAGGTTCAACTACTTTTACTTCAATGAGGGAATGAAATTTAAACCACTTCTCCTTAGGGAGATCAACATGAGTAGCAAATGATTCACAGAAAGAAGCTACTATCTCAGGGTCAAGTCCATATTTAGTGCTAAATTCACGGAAAACATCGGTATCCATAAAATATTTAACACAATCAAACTTAGGTGTTATACATGACTCCTTACCTTCGTCGAGATCCCAATCTTCAGAGTTGCGTTTAATTCTTTCCCATAAATCCCATTTGAATTCAATAGTCTTCATCATAAAAGAACCGGTGCAAGAAGTATCGAGCATGGAGCGATTATTGAGAGAAAGTCGAGCATAATTTTTTTGAATAATCAATTTTCTTGAGAGCTCATGATTGGGGCATGAATATAACATTGACTTAAGCCTCCCCCAAGCTTGAGCGATACTTTCTCCTTCGCGAGGCAAAAAATTATATATATAATTACGATCACGATGAACCTGATGCATAGGATAGAACTTTTGATGAAATTCCAACTTTAGTCGGTTGTAGTTCCACGATCCAATATCATCGCATAGACTAAACCATGTCAATGCCTATCCCTTCAAAGATAAAGGGAAGACCTTCTTCTTGATCACATCCTCGGGCATACCTGCAAGCTTAAATAATCCACAAACTTCATCCACATAGATTAGGTGCAAATCAGGATGCAAGGTTCCAGCTTCTATGAAGGGATTAGCTAGCAGTTTTTCTATCATACCCGAAGGAATTTCAAAGCAAACATTTTCAGTAGGTTCAGTAGGTTGAGGAGAAACTCTTTGCTCTACTGGTCGGGGTGAAGATACACCGAACAAGCCCCTCAAAGGATTGAGTTCCATAGTAACAAGTGACAGCAAATTTCAGCACACTATATAAATTTTTCCTTACCAAAGGCGCTTCACTCCCCGTAAACGGCACCAGAAAAGAGTCTTGATGACCCATAAGTGAAGGGGATCTATCTTAGTCCTTTCTATAAGTAAGAGTGTCGAACCCAATGAGGAGCAAAAGGAAATGATATGCAGTTTTCAGTAAGGTATTCTCTGCAAGCACTGAAATTATCGGTAATAGATAGTTTTGTGATAAGATAGTTGGTAACAAGTAACAAATAGTAAAAGTAAATAAGGTGCAGCAAGATGTCCCAATCCTTTTTTAGCAAAGGACAAGCCTGGACAAACTCTTATATAAAGGAAAGCGCTCCCGAGGACACATGGGAATTATCGTCAAGCTAGTTTTCATCACGTTCATATGATTCGCGTTCGTTACTTTGATAATTTGGTATGTGGGTGGACCGGTGCTTGGGTGCTGCCCTTACTTGGACAAGCATCCCACTTATGATTAACCTCTATTACCAGCATCCGCAACTACAGAAGAAGTATTAAGGTAAACCTAACCATAGCATGAAACATATGGATCCAAATCAGCCCCTTACGAAGCAACGCATAAACTAGGGTTTAAGCTTATGTCACTCTAGCAACCCATCATCTACTTATTACTCCCCAATGCCTTCCTCTATGCCCAAATAATGGTGAAGTGTCATGTAGTCAACGTTCACATGACACCACTAGAGGAAAGACAACATACATCTCATCAAAATATCGAACGAATACCAAATTCACATGACTACTTATAGCAAGACTTCTCCCATGTCCTCAGGAACAAACGTAACTACTCACAAATCATATTCATGTTCATAATCAGAAGGGTATTAATATGCATAATGGATCTGAACATATGATCTTCCACCAAGTAAACCAACTAGCATCAACTACAAGGAGTAATCAACACTACTAGCAACCCACAGGTACCAATATGAGGTTTTGATACAAAGATTGGATACAAGAGATGAACTAGGGTTTGAGAGGAGATGGTGCTAGTGAAGATGTTGATGAAGATAACTCTCCCCAAGATGGGAGAGTTTTTGGTGATGACGATGGCGATGATTTCCCCTTCCGAAGGGAAGTATCCTCGGCAGAACAGCTTCGCCAGAGCCCTAATTGGTTCCGCCTCGAAACGGCGGCGCTTCGTCCTGAAAGCCTCCTTATGATTTTTCCAGGTCAAAACACCTCATATAGCAAAAGATGGGCATCGGGGGGCTGCCAGGTGGCCCACGAGGCAGGGGACGCGCCTAGGGGGTAGGGCGCGCCCCCACCCTCGTGGATGGTGGGTGGCCCCCTCATGTACTTCTTTCACCATATATTTTTTATATTTTCCAAAACTGACTTTCGTGGAGTTTTAGGGTTTTTTGAGTTGTGCAGAATAGGTCTCCAATGCTCCTTTTCCAGCCCAGAATTCCAACTGTCGGCATCCTCCCTCTTCATGTAAACCTTGTAAAATAAGAGAGAAAATGTGTAAGTATTGTGACATAATGTGTAATAACAACCCAAAATGCAATAAATAGCAACATAAAAGCATGATGCAAAATGGACGTATCAGGATGTGTGGTAGTACGACAAGACGAGGGCGCCTCCACTCGCCCATGACGCCTCGGTAACCTCCATATTGGTCATTAAGCTTGCCCGCGCAGGGCACGATCACATCATTGCCTTTTGTCTAGTCCTCTGCCTTCCTTGGTGCCTCCTCGATTTTAGCCTCAAAGAAGGCGAGGCGGCTGGTAGGGCTGCACCCTGGGGTGTTATAAGAGGGACGAGGGAAGAGGCCTTCTCCCCGCTCGTCTTCTACCCTTGCCCCCTCGTGCTCTCTGCCGCCATGGCATCGAAAAGGAAGATTTCGCTACCGAGAAACGCAAGGCACCGAAGGGAATGACACCATCGTCGAAGCCATCGCAGAGGCCGGGCAAAGGCCGGACCCACGCGTCTGTGGGCTCAACAAAGGCTCCTACTCTTGGTCAGACTCGCTCATCTACCGTCATTGCGGAGGATGGCCCTAGCGCCCGTGGAGGGGTCGCGTCCCGTGGTCATGGGGGAGCAGCAGCCGGGGCGAAGCGCAGCGCCTCCTCCTCCCGCGAATGCCCATGAGATGGTAGCGCCGCACGAGTTCATCACAGGGATGCACCGCCGGCCCCGTAATTGGCTCCGGCTCCTAGAGTCCTTCGTCAGGGTAAATGAGGACGAGGGGCCCTCGGGTCTGTGGCTGCAAACAGACAGCTGCTACAACTGCCCCTCCTGGGTGTCGGTGGAGTTCTCTCCATCCGGCTTCGTCTTCCTGACTCGGGGGTGGAAGTCTTCCGCCCGCTCCCGCGACCTAAGGCGAGAGCAGTTCCTCCAGTTCAGGTACGACAGAGCCGCCATGCTCTTTGTGAAGTTCTTCAGAGTCTCCGTCGGTTGCATGGAATGTTGCGCAGAGACTGAGAGTGGAGGTGACACCGACTCCACCTGCAGGTGTGCAAGCGACGAGAGCTCCCGGAGCGTCAAGAGTGAGGGCGATGACTCTGACTAGGCACGGGCGGCGCCTATGTCGGGCCCTTGAAGACGGTTCCCTTCTTTATTCCCGCAGAACCAATGTAGGCCCGCTGGGGTGTGAAGACGATGCTTTATAAGGGGTTGCATTGAATACTTAGCATTTCGTTGAAGTGTGTACTCCTTGTGATGCATGCTTTTCCTTTTTCGCATGCATTGGTGCTCTATGTCGTTAGGAACAAAGTTTTAAATAGCGGGCTATAGCTGCGCTATAGCCCAGCTATAGCGTTTTTGGGCCCTCCCCGCTACAGCTAGGCCAATTTAGGGCCGGCCAGCAAAGCCCGCTAGTAGCGCCGCTATTGCCCGATAGCGCTGTACAAAATTAGCGCTTAGCGTTTTTTTCCCGCTGCTCCGGGCCAAAATTTCAGCCCAATTGCGAATTCACGCGGCGAAGCCCACGTATCCCTTTTACCCTAACCACCCATCCCCCGCACTCCCACCCTCCCGTATCCCTTATCCTCCCCCAAAAATCGTGCTATGGAGGCTGGCGGCGGCGGCGGCGGCGACAACTACGCAGGGACGGCGACGGCTCGCTGACTCCCCCTCTCCCGACGACGCACCTTTTGCCGGTGAAGCCCCCCCTCACGGGGCGCCTGCTTCTCCCAGCGGCGGCCTCTCTCCCGAGTGCGCGCGCCCTCGACGCCTCCTTCTCCGACGACCCCCCTTTCCCGGTGACGCCCCTCTTCGACCATCTTCTCCAAGCAGCATCATCCTAGCCTGCCATGAGTCAGCAGACCCCATCGACAGGCAAGTTCTGTCCTCAGATCTGTCCTTTTTCTACTCTTCTTCCATTGTAGCATGATGAATGGATGTATGCTTTGACCCAACCGGTGCTTCATTGTAATGGGATCTCTGTTATATGCAGAATATTGGTTATATACTTATATGTGCGTGCTTGCTTGTTGTCCGAGAAATTTCTGAATCTCTGAACTTAAATTAACAATGAAGACTAAGTAAACAAATATTCATACCTTCTGAATGTATACGAATTCCATCCTAAGTGCACCTAGTTTATGGAAATCATATATGCACTGAATCTCTGAATCTCTGTGCTTTACCAATATATTAAGCACTGCCTCTGTTTTTTGTTTCATAGGTGCAGGTATCTCAAGCACTGCCTCTGTACCACAAACAGCAGCAACTCATGCTGATTCAGATTGATGCACTGCAATTGTATGGCTGTTTGTCTGTAGTTTGCCAACTTACTTTTGCTATGTGCAAGTCCTGCTAGTTCTTAGACTGAAATATGTGCAAGATATCTACTGTGCGAGCGTGCCTTTTGTTGTTATGTGCTGGACTGAACCAACTCCTGCGATGTGCAAGTCTGCCTTTTGCTGTTATGTACATATTGAACCATCTCCAGTTATGTGGTGTGCTATTATCTTTTCTTTTTTTCATTATTTAGTAAAACCGCTAAATGAGGGCATAGCCCGCTATAGCTCCGCTATAGCCTCTTTTAGCTGCTGGCCGAGCCGCCGCTAAATGGCGTAGCCCGCTATTTAAAACTTTGGTTAGGAACCAGCCCCTGAGTGCACTACGACTGTCGTTGGTATGTTAGGACGCGTGCCTAGACAAGGTCAGAGGGTGTAGGGCTCTGCGAGGAGGTAGGGACTCCCGAGCCGCGATGCTCAGGAAGCCCTCCTTTGAGGTGCAAGCGGCTTGCGCAAAAAGGAACTGGTGCCTAGGGAGGGGGGGGGGAATTAGAGGGCCGTCACGAATGGCCTTCAAGGCGCACTAGACTTAGCTTTTTGCGACGGGACGCTTGGCGTGGTTCTGCCTGCGGGCAGGTTTTGATAAGGATGCTTGCTCACGGAGCACTTCTGCTCACAAGGTGCCGCACATTAAGCCTTCCGAGGAAGAGCTCCTGAGGCTTCAGGTGCCCGACGAGTAGGGGGGGCGACGTGCGCCCGTGCGGCTACTCACGGGAAGCCTTGCATTGGCGCCCATTTACAAGGCCCTTGCGAGCGCTTAGTGGTGTCCATATATGATGGCCTTGCGAGGCAAGCTCGCAGGGATCCTTGCGGAGGGTTGCTCATGAGGCCTCTGGTACCCTGCATCGGTGAGATTGGAGACTAAGTAGTTTTTGCAAATAGGGAGGCGGCGTGCGCACACTTGCGAGATTTCTTGTGGGTATCACGCGAGGAGACAAGTACCAAGGACCTTGGTGAGGTGGCGCGTACCGGAGCAGGCCCACGGGCCAGAGCTCAGTCACTTGGGTTTGTGGCGCCGTTGGGTCTCACCCGAGCGTAGGCACTGTGGAGTAGCCCCCGCTCGTGTGACAACCAGAAGGAAAATTGCTAGCTCGGACGCCTCCTGAGGGCACTTTTACGACAAGCACTTGTGATACTTTGGAAATAAATTTTTACTGACGCAAAAAGGCATGGTGCTGATGCAAAAAAACAAAGGTGTACTCCTTCAAGCAGCTCCCAAACTCAGCAACACGACACTCAGTGTGTCCTTGGTGCGTGACTCCGCATTCCTTCCCATCCGGGGCCCTAGGCTCATGCACAACAGCCTAAAGGTGGCTCCAGCACTCTCCAGGCCAAAGGGCATGCACACGTAACAGGGTGGGTGGATGATCTGGTCGATCCGGGGAAGGAAGGGGTTCTCGGGGCGGGCCTTGTTGAGGTTGGTGAAGTCGACACACATGCGCTTGTTATAATTTGCCTTAGAGATGATGAAGGGGTTGGCGATCCACTCGGGTTGGAGCACTTCATGGGTGATTCCTGAAGGAAATATGCCCTAGAGGCAGTAATAAAGTTATTATTTATTTCCTTATATCATGATAAATATTTATTATTCATGCTAGAATTGTATTAACCAGAAACTTAGTACATGTGTGAATACATAGACAAAACAAAGTGTCCCTAGTATGCCTCTACTAGACTAGCTCATTGATCAAAGATGGTTATATTTCCTAACCATAGACATGAGTTGTCATTTGATCAACGGGGTCACATCATTAGGAGAATGATGTGATGGACTAGACCCATCCGTTAGCTTAGCACTATGATCGTTTAGTTTTAATGCTATTGCTTTCTTCATGACTTATACATGTTCCTATGACTATGAGATTATGCAACTCCCGTATACCGGAGGAACACCTTGTGTGCTATCAAACGTCACAACATAACTGGGTGATTGTAAAGATGCTCTACAGGTGTCTCTGAAGGTGTCCGTGGTGTTGGCATAGACCAAGAATAGGATTTGTCACTCCGAGTGTCGGAGAGGTATCTCTGGGCCCTCTCGGTAATACACATCATAATAAGCCTTGCAAGCAAATGACTAATGAGTTAGTCACGAGATGATGTATTATGGAACGAGTAAAGAGACTTGTCGGTAACGAGATTGAACTAGTTATTGAGATACCGACGATCGAATCTCGAACAAGTAACATACCGATGACAAAGGGAACAACGTATGTTGTTATGCGGTTTGACCGATAAAGATCTTCGTAGAGTATGTAGGAGCCAATATGAGCATCCAGGTTCCGCTATTTGTTATTGACCGGAGATGAGTCTCGGTCATGTCTACATAGTTCTCGAACCCGTAGGGTCCGCAAGCTTAACGTTTGATGACGATCGGTATTATGAGTTTATGTGTTTTGATGTACCGAAGGTAGTTCGGAGTCCCGGATGAGATTGGGGACATGACGAGGAGTCTTGAAATGGTCGAGACGTAAAGATCGATATATTGGATGACTATATTCGGACATCGGAAAGGTTTCGAGTGATTCGGGTATTTTTCGGAGTACCGGAGAGTTACGGAAATTCGCGAGGGAGTATATGGTCCTTATTGGGCTTTAGGGGAAAGAGAGAGAGGAGGCTGCGCCCCCACCAAGGCCTAGTCTGAATTGGACTAGGGGGAGGGGCTGTGCCACCTCCTTCCTTCTCTTCTCTTTTCCCTTTCCTTCTCTCCTACTCCTAGTACTTGGAAGGGCTCCTAGTTCTACTAGGAAAGGGGGAATCCTACTCCCGGTGGGAGTAGGACTCCCCTAGGGCGCACCATAGAGAGGGCTGGCCCTCCCCCTCCCCCACTCCTTTATAAACGGGGGTAGAGGCACCCCATAGGCACACAAGTTGATCTGTTGATCTCTCCCAACCGTGTGCCGTGCCCCCCTCCACAAAAACACACCTCAGTCATATCGTTGCAGCGCTTAGGCGAAGCCGTGCGACGGTAGCTTTGTCATCTCCGTCACCACACCGTCATGCTGACGAAACTCTCCCGTGAGGTTCTACTGGATCAAGAGCTCGTGGGACATCATCAAGCTGAACGTGTGCTGAACGCGGAGGCTCCGTACGTTCGGTGCTTGATTGGTTGGATCACGAAGAAAGTTCGACTATGTCAACCACGTCACTAGACGCTTCCGCTCCCGGTCTACGAGGGTAGTAGAGACACTCTTCCCCTCATTGCTATGCATCTGGTAGATAGATCTTGCGTGACCGTAGGAAAATTTTGAAATACTACGTTCCCCAATAGTGGCATCATGAGCCAGGTCTATGCGTAGATGATATGCACGAGTAGAACACAAGTGAGTTGTGGACGATACTAGTCATACTGCTTACCAGCATGTCATACTTTGATTCGGCGGTATTGTTGGATGAAGCGGTCCGGACCGACATTACGCGTACGCTTACGCAAGACTGGTTCTACCAACGTGCTTTGCTCACAGGTGGCTGGCGGGTGTCAGTTTCTCCAACTTTTGTTTAATCAAGTGTGGCTACGCCCGGTCCTTGTGAAGGTTAAAACAGCACATACTTGACGAAATATCGTTGTGGTTTTGTATGCGTAGGTAAGAACGGTTCTTGATATGCCCGTAGGAGCCACGTAAAACTTGCAACAACAAATTAGAGGACGTCTAACTTGTTTTTGCAAGGCATGTTGTGATGTGATATGGTCAAGACATGATGAGTGATACATTATTGTATGAGATGATCATGTTTTGTATAGTTATCGGCGACTGGCAGGAGCCATAAGGTTGTCGCTTTATTGTATGAAATGCAATCGCCATGTAATTGCTTTACTTTATCACTAAGCAGTAGCGATAGTCGTGGAAGCAATAGTTGGCGAGACGACAACGATACTACGATGGAGATCAAGGTGTCGCGCCGGTGATGATGGTGATCATGACGGTGCCTTGGAGATGGAGATCAAAGGCACAAGATGATGATGTCCATATCATATCACTTATATTGATTGCATGTGATGTTTATCTTTTATGCATCTTATTTTGCTTAGATCAACGGTAGCATTATAAGCTGATCTCTCACTAAATTTCAAGGTATGAGTGTTCTCCCTGAGTATGCACCATTGCGAAAGTTCGTCGTGCCGAGACACCACGTGATGATTGGGTGTGATAAGCTCTACGTTCAAATACAACGGGTGTAAGACAGTTTTGCACATGCAGAATACTCGGGTTAAACTTGACGAGCCTAGCATATGCAGATATGGCCTCGGAACACTGGAGACCGAAAGGTCGGGCGTGAATCATATAGTAGATATGATCAACATAAGATGTTCACCATTGAAAACTACTCCATCTCACTTGATGATCGGACATGGTTTAGTTGATTTGGATCACGTGATCATTTAGATGACTAGAGGGATGTCTATCTAAGTGGGAGTTATTTAGTAATATGATTAAATTGAACTTTAATTTATCATGAAATTAGTCCTGGTAGTATTTGCAAATTATGTTGTAGATCAATAGCTCGCGTTATAGCTCCCCTATGTTTTTGATATGTTCCTAGAGAAAACTAAGTTGAAAGATGTTAGTAGCAATGATGCGGACTTGTTCCGTGATCTGAGGATTTTCCTCATTACTGCACAGAATTATTATGTCCTTGATGCACCGCTAGGTGACATATCTATTGCAGGAGCAGATGTAGACGTTATGAACGTTTGACAAGCTCGGTATGATGACTACTTGATAGTTTAGTGCGCCATACTTTACGGCTTATAACCGGGACTTCAAAAAGGGTTTGAATGCCACGGAGCATATGAGATGTTCCCAGAGTTGAAATTAGTATTGCATACTCATGCCCGTGTCGAGAGGTATAAGACCTCTGACAGTACATTGCCTACAAGATGGAGGAGAATAGCTCAACCAGTGAGCATGTGCTCAGATTGTCTGGGTACTACAATTGCTTGAATCAAGTGGGAGTTAATCTTCCAGATAAGATAGTAATTGACAAATTTCTCTAGTCACTATCACCAAGTTAGTAGAACTTTGTGATGAACTATAATATGCAAGGGATGACGAAAGTAATTTCCGAGCTCTTCGCGATGCTGAAATCGGCGAAGGTAGAAATCAAGAAAGAGCATCAAGTGTTGATGGTTAACAAGACCACTTGTTTCAAGTAAAGGGCAAAAGGATAGAAAGGGAACTTCAAAAAGAATGACAAGCAAGTTGTCACTCCCGTGAAGAAACCCAAAGCTAAATTCAAGCCTGAAACTAATTGCTTCTACTCCAAAGGAAATGGTCATTGGAAGTGAAACTGCCCTAGATACTTGGCGGATAAGAAGGATGGCAAAGTGAATAAAGGTATATTTGATATACAGATTATTGATATGTACTTTACTAGTGTTCATAGCAACCCCTGGGTATTTGATATCGGTTCAGTTGCTAAAATTAGTAACTCGAAACGAGAGTTGCAGAATGAATAGAGACTAGTTAAAGGTGAAGTGACGATGTGTGTTGGAAGTGGTTCCAAGATTGATATGATCATCATCGCACACTCCCTATACTTTCGAGATTAGTGTAGAACCTAAATAAATGTTATTTGGCATTTGCGTTGAGCATGAATATGATTTGATCATGTTTGTTGCAATACGGTTATTCATTTTAAGTCATAGAATAATTGTTATTCTGTTTACATGAATAAAGCCTTCGATGGTCATACACCCAATGAAAATAGTTTATTGGATCTTGATCGTAGTGATACACATATTCATAATATTGAAGCCAAAAGATGCAAAGTTAATAATGATAGTGCAACTTATTTTTGGCACTGCCGTTTAGGTCATATTGGTGTAAAGCGCATGAAGAAACTCCATATTGATGGAATTTTGGAATCACTTGATTATGACTCACTTCGTGCTTGCGAACCATGCCTCATGGGCAAGATGACTAAAACTCCGTTCTCCGGAACAATGGAGCGAGCAACTGATTTATTGGAAATCATACATACTGATGTATGTGGACCGATGAGTGTTAAGGCTCGCGGCGAGTATCGTTATTTTCTGACCTTCACTATGACTCACTTGGTGCTTGCGAACCATGCCTCATGGGCAAGATGACTAAAACTCCGTTCTCCGGAACAATGGAGCGAGCAACTGATTTACTGGAAATCATACATACTGATGTATGTGGACCGATGAGTGTTAAGGCTCGCGGCGAGTATCATTATTTTCTGACCTTCACTGATGATTTGAACAGATATGGGTTTATCTACATAATGAAACACAAGTCTGAAACATTTGAAAAGTTCAAAGAATTTCAGAGTGAAGTAGAGAATCATCGTAACAAGAAAATAAAGTTCCTACGATCTGATCGTGGAGGTGAATATTTGAGTTACGAGTTGGTCTTCATTTGAAACAATGTGGAATAGTTTCACAACTCACGCCACCCGGAACACCACAGCGTAATGGGGTGTCCGAACGTCGTAACCGTGCTTTACTAGATATGGTGCGATCTACGATGTCTCTTAACGATTTACCACTATCATTTAGGGTTGTGCATTAGAGGCAACTGCATTCACGTTTAATAAGGGCACCATCTAAAAATCCGGTGAGACGACGCCTTATGAACTGTGGTTTGGCAAGAAACCAAAGTTGTCGTTTCTTAAAGTTTGGGGTTGCGATGCTTATGTGAAAAAGCTTCTACCTGATAAGCTCGAACCCAAGTCGGAGAAATGTGTCTTCATAGGATACCCAAAAGAGAATGTTGGGTACACCTTCTACCACAGATCCGAAGGCAAGATATTCGTTGCTAAGAATGGATCCTTTCTAGAGAAGGAGTTTCTCTCGAAAGAAGTGAGTGGGAGGAAAGTGGAACTTGACGTGATAATTGTACCTTCTCCCGAATTGGAAAGTAGTACATCACAGAAACTAGTTCCAGTGATTCCTACACCAATTAGTGAGGAATCTAATGATGATGATCATGAAACTTCGGATCAAGTTACTACTGAACTTCGTAGATCAACCAGAGTACGTTCCGCGCGAGAGTGGTATGGCAACCCGGTTTTGGAAATCATGTTACTAGACCATGATGAACCTACCAACTATGAGGAAGCGATGCTGAGCCCAGATTCCGCAAAATGGCTTGAGGCCATGAAATCTGAGATAGGATCCATGTATGAGAACAAAGTGTGCACTTTGGTTGACTTGGCCGATGATCGGCAAGCCATAAAAAATAAATGGATCTTCAAGAGGAAGACCGATGTTGACGGTAATGTTACTGTTTACAAAGCTCGACTTGTTGCAAAAGATTTTCGACAAGTTCAAGGAGTTGACTACGATGAGACTTTCTCACCCGTAGTGATGCTTGAGTCTGTCCGAATCATGTTAGCAATTGCCGCATTTTATGATTATGAAATCTGGCAAATGGATGTCAAAACTGCATTCCTGAATGGATATCTTAAAGAAGAGTTGTATATGATGCAACCAGAAGGTTTTGTCGATCCTAAAGGTGCTAACAAAGTGTGCAAGCTCTAGCGATCCATCTATGGACTGGTGCAAGCATATCAGAGTTGGAATATACACTTTGATAAGTTGATCAAAGCATATAGTTTTATACAGACTTGCGATGAAGCCTGTATTTACAAGAAAGTGAGTGGGAGCACTACAGCCTTTCTGATAAGTATATGTGAATGACAAAATGTTGAGCAGAAATGATGTAGAATTTTCTAGAAAGCATAAAGGAGTGTTTGAAAGGAGTTTTTTCAAAGAAAAACCTCGGTAAAGCTGCTTACATATTGAGCATCAAGATGTAATGCCCCGGATGTAATACTTTCCCTTTTGGGCCATATAATATATCTCTGGCTTCATCAATTCCATTCCGGGTTTTCGTCTTTTTGTCGTGTGCGTGTGCATTCATTCATATCATGTTGTCATGTGCATTGCATTGCATTTGTGTTGTCGTTTGCATTCGGTCCCACTCGTTTCTTTCCGTTGTCCGTTTCGAGTTCCGGAGCTCCCTCACGTATCCGTGGCATCGCCGAGGCCTACTTTGGTGTTTGGCCGTGTAACGTTTCCGTTTTAGCGTGAGACTTGTCGTGTGTTGTTGTTTTGGTGTGTGTAACCCGCCTGTCGAATCTCGTCGCGTTTGGAGTTCGTTTGCTACTCCAACAGTTATTCTCGTGGGCTGAAAATACCCCCTCTTTGAGGCCCAAGACACCCCTCCAACAGCCCACCAAACCAACCCAAACCACTCCCTTCATCTAGGCCATCTAATTGTGATCATGTGGCTGAAAACCTCACCTCATTTGGACAACCCTAGATCCTTGTGCCTATATAAACGTCCATCTCCCCCAAAATTTGCGTCCAGAAAACCCTATGCTTCCACAGTGCGCCGCCGGTGCTTCCACCGTTGATCCGCGGTGCTTCCACCGTTGAAAATTCGTGCTTCCGACGTCCCAGGAAACCATGCTTCCGTAGTGCTACGGTCCCGCTTCCGAACCGCCGCCGGTGCTTCCGACCCGACGCGCGGGTCCCGCGAGCTCTTCTTCAACCTCCAGCCACCCCGCCGGATTTCTCACCTTGCCGCCGGCCGGAGTTCTTCCCCGCCGCCGGAGCTCCACCGGCCTCCCCACCGCCGCCGCGCCGGCCTCCGCCTCCACCGCCGCGGCGCCTCCGGCCACCGGCCAGCCGCGCCGCCCCTCCACCGGCCGGCGTCGCCACCTCGCCGGCCGGGCCGGACCCTCCTCCCTCACTGGCGCCCAAGCTATCGCCACCGCCGCTCGGGATCGGGGAGGGATCCCGATCGATCTCCTCCCAGCCGATCCAATCGCCACCGCCGCCTGGGCCAGGTCAGCGCCGGGTGGGCCGAACCCTAGGCCAGATCCCGGCCCAGGCCTCCCAGCGCCCCTGAGGCCGGCCTCTCCAGCTCCTCCGGGCCAGCGCCAGGCCGAGGCCCAGCCACCTCCAGCCGCGGCCCAGCTCCCAGGCCAGCCGGCTCAGCCACCTCCTCTCGTTCTGGGCCAGGCCACTCGGTGAGCCCCCTTAGTCCCGCCAAGTGCGCCGTTTATTAAGTTGCGCCCGCGTGTGTTTTTTTTTTCTTTCCCCTAGTCAAAATCTGTTAAGTCCCTGTTAGATTTAGTTTCTGATGCTGTTTTGCAACGTGGATAACTTTTTGTGTGATGGTCCGATTTGAGCAAATGATATGTCAAAATGATCGTGGAGACATGTACTACGTTTTGTTCCATTGTGCCATGCATGTTTGAGGTCATCTAGATGCTTAAATATCTGTGGGAAGAGGGCAACATGTTATAAACTGCTGTTAGTAGTTGTTTTCATGCCATCTTTGCAATGTGATATCTTGGTGCATGTTTATCCAAATGAAGCAAATGATATGTCCACGTGTTCGTCTTGAGATGCTCTACATGTTGATTGCTTTAGCTTGCATGATAGATATCATATTTCCATGCTTATCTCCTTTGCAAAGTGCTATGTGGCTGTTATGTTGTTAAACTTGTTACGAGATGCCTCGTAGAGGAACTCGTTGCTATCGTTGTGTTTGTCCCCTTGATGCATGCTTAGATGTTTTGGACTCACCATCATGTGTACTTTGCTGTGGTGCTTACCACTTGCCATGTTTAGCTTTGAGGTGCCTTAAATTTGCTCACAAACATGCCATGATGTTACTACTGATGTTTAACACTTAGTGAAATTTCACTAAGTCTGGAATCTGTAATTTCTAGATGCCATGTTTGCTTGTTGTTCTAGGTCAATCCATGATAGTTTTGGAGTGACTCTTGATGATTCCTTATTGTATAAGTTGTTGGCTATCCATTCATGCTCTCACATGCTTATTTGAGTGGCTGTAGCATATTTAACTCTTGCTCCCAAGTTGCAACAAATTACTGCTGTCAGGATTTTGTTGTCAAGTTCATTATGTCATAGCTTGTTGCTATTGATCCATGGCTCCTTTGGAGATGCTCCAATGGATTTTTTTTGCTGTAGGATATATCTAGTTTATGTCCATGCTCATTGCCATGATGTTTGAGTGCTGTAGCCTATTTATTTATTGCCCCGAAGTTGCTATGTGGCTGTTATTTTCAGCTTGTGCTTGTTTATTGTTTCGGGTGTAACTTTTAGCCCGTTGCTCCGTTTTGGGCAAGTCCTATATGTAACTTGAGTGATTTTGCATGTAGATTCATATTATCCTCTTGTTATCATGTTTTGAAGCATTTTTCTTGATGCATATTGTTGTGCTGTAACACTGTGCTTCCTAAGTAGACTTTCTGTGCTTCCTTAGTGCATCTGTTTTGCTTCCATAGTGCATCAGCCATGCATCCAGTAACTTTTCTGCGCATTGCATCTTGTTTGATTCGTTGCCTTGTGTTATTGTGTTTGAGTAGAGCCGGAAGCTGAGACCGAGTACGAGTACGAACATGAGGTTACTACCGAGGTTGAGAACGAGGACCCCTCTTACGATCCCATCGAAAACTCTTCAGGCAAGATGATCGAACCCCGATAACATTACTATCTTTGCCTATTGCTAGAAGTCTCGATCTATAGTTTTGCCTCGATTCCCATGTTTTTCCTGCCAGCCTCCTATTGTAACCATGAACCTGTTTAACCACCCTACCTATGCAAACCATTGATTGGCTATACGTAGGCTTCGCTCAGCCCCTCTTATAGCATTGTTAGTTGCAGGTGAAGTTGAAGATGCTTGCTTCATGTTGAAGTTTGTTGGGTTATATCACACTATATTAATTATTAATGAAATCATCTATATATTGGTAATGGGTGGAAGGCTAAGCCTTTTGCTTGGTGATTTGTTCCACTCATGCCGCTAGGAACCGTATAAACCGGTGTTATGTTCCTTGATTATGCGTTCCTCACACGGTTGGGGTTATGGGACCCCCTCGATAAACCGCTAAGTGCTAAGTCTTTTCCAGCAAGTCCCAACATTGGTACTATTCGCCTAATAACTAATAAAACTTGCATAGGGTCTTGCAAACCCGAGTTCTTAATCAACAACCCGGGCCAGTGCTTCTCATGAGTGTTGGTCCAAACTGGGGGTTATGCGGGGCCACCACGAGGAAACTCGAGGATTGGTTTTCCCTGTAGGATCACCCATCCGGTCGTGGCCTGAGACTAGATACGCGCGGCTACTATCAGGGTGTCGGCACGCCGGGAGGATTTGCTGGATTAGCCTTACCTTAGTCGGAGTATCTTGAGCACGGGATTCCGAGGATACTTGGGCCTTCCCACTTTGGAGTTGCGACTCCGCGGATCGTGGGCTTGTCATGGGCCAAGTTGGAACACCCCTGCAGGGTTATGAACTTTCGAAAGCCGTGCCCGCGGTTATGTGGCAGATGGGAGCTTGTTAATATCCGGTTGTACAAAACTTGACACCATGTTCCAATACACTACCAGCGTGAGTACCGTGACGGTCATTTTCCGAAAGGGATTCGGGAAGTGAACACGGTGGGGTTATGTTTGACTTGCTTTAGTTAGGATCACTTCGTGATCATCTCTCGACCGAGGCACCTTCTCTTCTCGCTCTCTTTTACGTAAGTTAGTGCTAGTGCTGTTGCAGACTCTTGTTCTTTCTTCAGCCTTGTTCCACACCCAAGGCTTAAATAGTCGTGTTACCCGGGAACGGGATTGCTGAGTCCTCTGTGGCTCACAGTTACTTCAACACACCAGATGCAGGTACGATGGTGAGCTACACAGGCGATGGCACTGAGCTAGACTGGGAGTACGACGAGGAGCGTAGCCGTTACTATGTGAACTATTCGGTTGATCAGTAGAGCTTCTACTAGGATTCGATCTAGACCTGTGGTTTAATGTTATGTTTGGTATCTTGTCATTTGGATCTTTACCCTTAGATGGGCTGTGATGTTTATCTGAATGATGTTTGAACATGTAATGTATTCGTGTGACGTGGCGAGTGTAAGCCAACTATCTTTTTAGTTTTCCATCCCTATTTTTACATGAGTTGTGCAAAGGTACCAAACTTGCGATCATTCCAGAATTGGCTTATATCTTTAAGTCATGCCTCGACACGTAGGAGATATAGTCCCATCCTGGGCATTACAAGTTGGTATCAGAGCCTTCTCCGACCTAGAAGCCCCCATTGTTTGATCGAATCGTTGACGGTCGAGTCTAGGCACACACTGAAAATGTTTTGAGTCCTATATTTATATCGGAGAGTAGGATTTCTTTGCTCCTCATCCCCTTTCACTCTGGTGAAGACTCCTGACGACTACTCTTGCCTCTTCTATTTTCAAAAATTGCACCAATTTTTTTTAGGAATCTCGCAAGTATTGTTGGATTGTTTCGATGTCTTTGTGACGAGAATATTGTTCTCGATGCCTCCTGACATTAGGGGTTGTGGCAGTGTCCCGGGGAGTTGAGCTTCGGGGTATTGTCGTCACAAGCATATCGCGACAGTACTAGAATACTTAAGACGACCGACATCGAAAACTCTCCTATACGGTTAGTGGCAAGATAACTCCGACATCACCCAGTACTGGGGAGGTAGTTCGGGAGTATTGCCATAGCTTTGTATAGTGGATGCTTTTCGAAGGTCCGAGGTAGACGGTTTCCGAGAACAACTGGTTATGTGTTGAAGGATGGATACAGCTGGATGTAGGATTAGAGTTGGGTGCGCGATGCTTCCCCTGTATCCCCAACACCTGATTGCATAACTGGAAACTTTCAGAAATTAATAGGTGGGTTTATCCAGTAGATCGTAGGCATTCTTCCAACGAATGCAGGTTAGCGAGTTCGGGGTTCTACATTGAGTGAAGTGGTTTTATGACTGATGTTCCGATCGGGAGTTGCATCTTAAAGGGTCCTTGGCTATGCTGATCCGGGGATTGCAAAACCCTTTCGTAACGCGTTCATAAGCTTTCAGCACAAAGATGTCGAACGAAGCTCCTATCTTGTGTTTGTTCCATCTGTACCTTGTGTTTTTCTTATTTACCTTTTGTCTCCCAGTGGCTTCTCGTGAAGATTGTTGTTATCATTTAACTGGGAATTTCATTCGTTCCTCTTGTTCGAATGATTCTTGTGAAGACTATGTTGCATTTCAATCCGTTGTTTCAGCTTATACCTTCTTTCAATCAAATTGCTGTTTGGTGGTCATCTCTTTCAGGATGGCTCCGAAACGGGTTCCCAACGCTAACCCAGAGGGTGAAGAGGTTCCAGATCGTCCTCTTTCCCCTCCTCCTCCGTCTGAGGCCTGGAGAGCGATTATGCAAACTACAAATCAGAACACCCAGATGTTGATGCAGATGATGCAGCAAATGCAAGTAAATCAGGCAAATCAGGGTGCTCCAGGGAACCAAGGCAATTTCTTCAACCAACAGCACCATGCTACGCTCAACCAGTTCTTGGCCAATCAACCAAAGGCTTTCAGTTACTGTGTCGACCCTCTCGATGCTGAAGATTGGATCACTGATATCAAGAAGCATTTTGAGTGCAGCAACGTAAGGCCTGAGAACTATGTGAAATTGGCAGCCTTCCAACTCAAAGACCAAGCAGCTGACTGGTGGCAGCAGTACAAAGACTCCAGAGAAGGGCGTGTGATCTCTTGGGATGATTTCTGCAAGGACTTTCGCTCTCACCACATTCCAACAAGTGTCATCGAGGGTATGCGTGAGCAATTCCGCAACCTGAAGCAAGGCTCTATGACTGTCTACCAGTATAATGTCAAGTTCCAAAATCTTGCCCGCTATGCTAAGCAAGACATACCAGATGCCAAGAGCAAGATCTATCAGTTCCGTGGAGGTCTGAAGGATGAACTTCAACTTGCTCTCACCATGTTCGAGCCTGATGAGTTTGACAAATTCTATACCATGGCGCTCAAGCAAGAGGCAGCCCAACTCAAGATGGAGGCTTCCAAAAAGAGGATTCGAGATGCCGTTCACTCCTCCTCATCTTCTCAAGTGGTCGCGAAGCAACATAAATTTTGGCTTCATCCTCCTCCTGTGATCCGAGCTCCCTACAACAACAACAACAACAAGAACTCCGGTGGTCGTGGTTTCTCCCACCCACACAACCAAGGCAATCAGTCCAAGTCGCAGTTCCAAGCTACAAGACCAAGTGTTCCTCCTGCTCGTCCACTTTTTGAGGTGACTTGCTACAAGTGTGGCCAGAAGGGTCATTATTCCAACAAGTGCAACAACCCAAGGCGCCTTCCGCCTCCTCCACCTGTCAGTACAGCTATTTTCAAGCATAATCCAAAGTCTGCAAGGGTGAGTCTGATGAATGCAGCGCAAGCGGAGAATTCTTCTGATGGCATATTGGGTAACCTTCTAGTGAACTCTTTTCCTGCTAAAGTTTTGTTTGATTCGGGTGCTTCATGTTCTTTCATGTCTCAACCATTCGCATCCAAGCATAATGTTGACATCAAAAGTTTGCCAAGGGAATTGTCAGTTGTTTCTCCGGGCAAACTAATGCATTCTCGTATATATGCTCCGGATGTTTCTATTCGCATGGGTGATTATCGATTTCTGGCCTCTCCAGTGGTTCTTGGCAATTCTGACATCGATCTTATCCTCGGAATGGACTGGCTTTCTCAGCATGATGCTCACATTGACTGTGCACAGAAGGAAGTCAAGATTACTCATTCCGATGATGATGTGATTATCTTCGCCTCCAGGGATAACACTATCAGGCTTTTCTCTCTCAATGACAAGGGCGAAATGAATGCCATCTCTCAAATTCCGGTGGTAAACAAATACCAAGACGTCTTTCCTGAAGAACTTCCAGGCATGCCTCCACACCGTCAAGTGGAATTCGTCATTAAACTCGAGCCGGGTACTGAGCCAGCATGCCGGCGTCCATACAAGCTCTCTCCTGGAGAATTGAAGGAGTTGAAGAAGCGGCTTGATGAACAAGAACGTTTGGGTCTGATCAGGCCTAGTACGTCTCCTTGGGGCTGTGGTGTCTTATTTGTCAAGAAGAAGGATGGCACGGAGCGCCTCTGTGTTGATTACCGGCCATTGAACAAGAAGACAATAAAGAACAAGTATCCGCTCCCCAACATCAACGAACTGTTCGAGCAGCTCAAAGGAGCTAAAGTGTTCTCAAAGCTCGATCTCCGAATGGGTTATCACCAGATTCGCATTCGAGAAGAAGATATCCCCAAGACTACCTTCAGAACGAGCTACGGCTCATATGAGTATACAGTCATGTCCTTTGGTCTCGCTAATGCTCCACCTACCTTCTCGAGAATGATGCACTACATCTTCAACCCCTACACCGGCGAGTTTGTGCTTGTGTATCTGGATGACATTTTGGTATTTTACAAGAATGAAGAAGATCACGAAAAGCACCTCCGTCTGGTTCTCGACAGACTCCGTGAACATAAGTTCTATGCCAAGTTCTCCAAGTTTGAATTTGGCTCGATAAGGTCTTGTATCTGGGCCATATCATCTCCGCTGACGGTATTGCGGTAAACCCCGAGAAAGTTGAAGCAATTGTCAACTAGGAAGATCCTCAGAACGTCAAGCAACTCCGAAGCTTCCTTGGTCTTGCCAGCTATTGTAGAAGGTTCGTTGAGAGCTTCTCCAAGATTGCCAAGCCTCTTTCCAACTTGCTGCAGAAGAATGTCAAGTACTACTGGTCTCCAGATTGTGAAGTGGCATTCAAAACTCTCAAAGAAAAGCTCGTCTCTACTCCAGTTCTCACTCCTCCAGATAAGTCCAAGCCCTACGAACTTTTCTGTGATGCTTCTCTTCAAGGACTTGGTGGTGTGCTTATGCAAGACAAGAGAATTGTGGCATACACTTCTCGTCAACTGAAGCCAAGTGAGAAGAACTACCCCACACATGATCTTGAACTAGCAGCTATGGTACATGCTTTGATTACGTGGAGACACCTTCTGTTGGGCAGAAAAGTCGGCATCTTCACCGATCACAAGAGCTTGAAGTACATCTTCACACAGCCGAATCTGAACCTCCGCCAGACTCGTTGGGTCGAGATGATCCAAGAGTATGATCCAAGCATCGAATACACACCGGGCAAGGCGAATGTGATTGCAGATGCTTTGAGCAGAAAGGCATATTGCAACAGCCTTCTTATCAAGCCGTTCCAGCCTAAGCTTTGTGAAGCATTCAGGAAGCTCAACCTCCAAGTTGTTCCGCAAGGTTTTCTTGTAAATCTTCAAGTTGCTCCTACCTTGGAAGATCAGATCCGTGAGGCCCAACTCAGTGATGCTATGGTGCAGAAAGTGAAACATGGTATTGCAAAGGGTACTCCCAAATACAAGTGCTATCGCGTTGATGAGAGAGATACCTTGTTCTTCGAGGACAGACTTGTGGTTCCCAAAGGTGATCTCAGGAAGCTCATAATGGAAGAAGCACATGATTCCCTCCTTTCCATTCATCCTGGCAGTTCCAAGATGTACCAAGACCTCAAGCAATCTTACTGGTGGACTCGCATGAAAAGGGAGATTGCCCAATTCGTGAACGAATGTGATGTCTGCAGGAGAGTGAAGGCAGAGCATCAACGTCCAGCCGGTCTCCTCCAACCTCTTCCTATTACTGAGTGGAAATTCGACCACATTGAAATGGATTTCGTCACTGGCTTTCCTAAGTCCAAGAAAGGGAATGATTCTATCTTCGTGGTGATTGACAAGCTTACCAAAGTCGCTCACTTCCTTCCAGTCAAAGAATCCATCAATGCAGCTCAATTGGCAGAATTGTACACTTCCAGAATTGTGTCCTTACATGGCATTCCTCAAGTTATCTCCTCAGACCGTGGAAGTTTGTTCACTTCTAAGTTCTGGGACTCCTTTCAGTCTGCCATGGGCACTAAGATCAGGTTCAGCACTGCTTTTCACCCTCAGACTAGTGGTCAAGTCGAGAGAGTCAATCAGATTCTAGAAGACATGCTCAGAGCCTGTGTCATATCTTTTGGCATGAAATGGGAAGATTGCCTTCCATTTGCCGAGTTCTCTTACAACAACAGCTTCCAAGCAAGTGCCGGCAAAGCTCCGTTTGAAATCCTCTATGGCAGAAAGTGTCGTACCCCTCTCAACTGGTCCGAGACTGGTGAACGTCAACTTCTTGGCAATGACTTGATCTCAGAAGCCGAAGAAATGTGCAAAGTCATACGTGAGAATCTCAAGGCCGCTCAGTCGCGTCAGAAGAGCTACTATGACGGCAAGCATCGTGATTTGGCTTTTAACATTGGGGATCATGTCTATCTCCATGTTTCTCCGATGAAAGGCACCCAAAGATTCGGTATCAAAGGAAAGCTTGCTCCTAGATACGTCGGGCCTTTCAAGATCCTTGGCAAAAGAGGCGATCTAGCCTATCAACTTGAGCTCCCTTCCAACTTCGCCAATGTTCATGATGTGTTTCATGTGTCTCAACTCTGCAAGTGCTTCAAGACTCCTGAACGCATGATTCCGTTTGAAGAGATTGATCTTCAACAAGACTTGTCTTACTGAGAGCACCCAGTTGCTATTCTCGAAGAAACCGAGCGCAAGACCCGCAACAAGTCCATCAAATTCTTGAAAGTCGAGTGGTCACACCATACCGACCGAGAAACTACGTGGGAACGAGAAGATCATCTTCGTTCCGAGTACCCTTCCTTTTTCCAGTCCTAGATCTCGGGACGAGATCTTTTTGTAGTAGAGGAGAGTTGTAATGCCCCGGATGTAATACTTTTCCTTTTGGGCTATATAATATATCTCTGGCTTCATCAATTCCATTCCGGGTTCTTCATCTTTTTGGGTTTTCGTTTTTTTGTCGTGTGCGTGTGCATTCATTCATATCATGTTGTCATGTGCATTGCATTGCATTTGTGTTGTCGTTTGCATTCGGTCCCACTCGTTTCTTTTCGTTGCCCGTTTCGAGTTCCGGAGCTCCCTCACGTGTCCGTGGCATCCCCGAGGCCTACTTTGGTGTTTAGCCGTGTAACGTTTCCGTTTTAGCGTGAGACTTGTCGTGTGTTGTTGTTTTCGTGTGTGTAACCCGCCTGTCGAATCTCGTCGTGTTTGGAGTTCGTTTGCTACTCCAACAGTTATTCTCGTGGGCTGAAAGTACCCCCTCTTTGAGGCCCAAGACACCCCTCCAACAGCCCACCAAACCAACCCAAACCACTCCCTTCATCTAGGCCATCTAATTGTGATCATGTGGCTGAAAACCTAACCTCATTTGGACAACCCTAGATCCTTGTGCCTATATAAACGTCCATCTCCCCCAAAATTTGCGTCCAGAAAACCCTATGCTTCCACAGTGCGCCGCCGGTGCTTCCACCGTTGATCCGCGGTGCTTCCACCATTGAAAATTCGTGCTTCCGATGTCCCAGGAAACCATGCTTTCGTAGTGCTGCGGTCGCGCTTCCGAACCGCCGCCAGTGCTTCCGACCCGACGCGCGGGTCCCGCGAGCTCTTCTTCAACCTCCAGCCACCCCGCTGGATTTCTCACCTCGCCGCCGGCCAGAGTTCTTCCCCGCCGCCGGAGCTCCACCGGCCTCCTCACCGCCTCCGCGCCGGCCTCCGCCTCCACCACCGCGGCGCCTCCGGCCACCGGTCCCGCCACCGGCCAGCCGCGCCGCCCCTCCGCCGGCCGGCGCCGCCACCTCGCCGGCCGGGCCGGACCCTCCTCCCTCGCCGGCCGCCCAAGCTATCGCTGCCGCCGCTCGGGATCGGGGAGGGATCCCGATCGATCTCCTCCCAGCCGATCCAATCGCCACCGCCGCCTGGGCCAGGTCAGCGCCGGGTGGGCCGAACCCTAGGCCAGATCCCGGCCCAGGCCTCCCAGCGCCCCTGAGGCCGGCCTCTCCAGCTCCTCCGGGCCAGCGCCAGGCCGAGGCCCAGCCACCTCCAGCCGCGGCCCAGTTCCCAGGCCGGCCGGCTCAGCCACCTCCTCTCGTTCTGGGCCAGGCCACTCGGTGAGCCCCCTTAGTCCCGCCCAGTGCGCCTTTTATTAAGTTGCGCCCGCGTGTGTTTTTTTTCTTTCCCCTAGTCAAAATCTGCTAAGTCCCTGTTAGATTTAGTTTCTGATGCTTTTTTGCAACGTGGATAACTTTTTGTGTGATGGTCCGATTTGAGCAAATGATATGTCAAAATGATCGTGGAGACATGTACTACGTTTTGTTCCATTGTGCCATGCATGTTTGAGGTCATCTAGATACTTAAATATCTGTGGGAAAAGGGCAACATGTTATAAACTGCTGTTAGTAGTTGTTTTCATGCCATCTTTGCAATGTGATATCTTGGTGCATGTTTATCCAAATGAAGCAAATGATATGTCCACGTGTTCGTCTTGAGATGCTCTACATGTTGATTGCTTTAGCTTGCATGATAGATATCATCTTGGCATGCTTATCTCCTTTGCAAAGTGCTATGTGGCTGTTATGTTGTTAAACTTGTTACGAGATGCCTCGTAGAGGAACTCATTGCTATCGTTGTGTTTGTCCCCTTGATGCATGCTTAGATGTTTTGGACTCACCATCATGTGTACTTTGCTGTGGTGCTTACCACTTGCCATGTTTAGCTTTGAGGTGACTTAAATTTGCTCACAAACATGCCATGATGTTACTACTGATGTTTAACACTTAGTGAAATTTCACTAAGTCTGGAATCTGTAATTTCCAGATGCCATGTTTGCTTGTTGTTCTAGGTCAATCCATGATAGTTTTGGAGTGACTCTTGATGATTCCTTATTGTATAAGTTGTTGGCTATCCATTCATGCTCTCACATGCTTATTTGAGTGGCTGTAGCATATTTAACTCTTGCTCCCAAGTTGCAACAAATTACTGTTGTCAGGATTTTGTTGTCAAGTTCATTATGTCATAGCTTGTTGCTATTGATCCATGGCTCCTTTGGAGATGCTCCAATGGATTTTTTTGCTGTAGGATATATCTAGTTTATGTCCATGCTCATTGCCATGATGTTTGAGTGTTGTAGCCTATATATTTATTGCCCCGAAGTTGCTATGTGGCTGTTATTTTCAGCTTGTGCTTGTTTATTGTTTCGGGTGTAACTTTTAGCCCGTTGCTCCGTTTTGGGCAAGTCCTATATGTAACTTGAGTGATTTTGCATGTAGATTCATATTATCCTCTTGTTATCATGTTTTGAAGCATTTTGCTTGATGCATATTGTTGTGCTGTAACACTGTGCTTCCTAAGTAGACTTTCTGTGCTTCCTTAGTGCATCTGTTTTGCTTCCATAGTGCATCAGCCATGCATCCAGTAATTTTTCTGCGCATTGCATCTTGTTTGATTCGTTGCCTTGTGTTCTTGTGTTTGAGTAGAGCCGAAAGCTGAGATCGAGTACGAGTACGAACACGAGGTTACTACCGAGGTTGAGAATGAGGACCCCTCTTACGATCACATCGACAACTCTTCAGGCAAGATGACCGAACCCCGATAACATTACTATCTTTGCCTATTGCTAGAAGTCTCGATCTATAGTTTTGCCTCGATGCCCATGTTTTTCCTGTCAGCCTCCTATTGTAACCATGAACCTGTTTAACCACCCTACCTATGCAAACCATTGATTGGCTATACGTAGGCTTCGCTCAGCCCATCTTATAGCATTGTTAGTTGTGGGTGAAGTTGAAGATGCTTACTTCATGTTGAAGTTTGTTGGGTAATATCACACTATATTAATTATTAATGAAATCATCTATATATTGGTAATGGGTGGAAGGCTAAGCCTTTTGCTTGGTGATTTGTTCCACTCATGCCGCTAGGAACCGTATAAACTGGTGTTATGTTCCTTGATTATGCGTTCCTCACACGGTTGGGGTTATGGGACCCCCTCGATAAACCGCTAAGTGCTAAGTCTTTTCCAGCAAGTCCCAACATTGGTACTATTCGCCTAATAACTAATAAAACTTGCATAGGGTCTTGCAAACCCGAGTTCTTAATCAACAACCCGGGCCAGTGCTCCTCATGAGTGTTGGTCCAAACTGGGAGTTATGCGCGGCCACCACGAGGAAACTCGAGGATTGGTTTTCCCTGTAGGATCACCCATCCGGTCGTGGCCTGAGACTAGATACGCGCGGCTACTGTCAGGGTGTCGGCACGCCGGGAGGATTTTCTGGATTAGCCTTACCTTAGTCGGAGTATCTTGAGCACGGGATTCCGAGGATACTCGGGCCTTCCCACTTTGGAGTTGCGACTCCGCGGATCGTGGGCTTGTCATGGGCCAAGTTGGAACACCCCTGCAGGGTTATGAACTTTCGAAAGCCGTGCCCATGGTTATGTGGCAGATGGGAGCTTGTTAATATCCGGTTGTAGAAAACTTGACACCATGTTCCAATACACTACCAGCGTGAGTACCGTGACGGTCATTTTCCTAAAGGGATTCGGGAAGTGAACACGGTGGGGTTATGTTTGACTTGCTTTAGTTAGGATCACTTCGTGATCATCTCTCGACCGAGGCACCTTCTCTTCTCGCTCTCTTTTACGTAAGTTAGTGCTAGTGCTGCTGCAGACACTTGTTCTTTCTTCAGCCTTGTTCCACACCCAAGGCTTAAATAGTCGTGTTACCCGGGAACGGGATTGCTGAGTCCTCTGTGGCTCATAGTTACTTCAACACACCAGATGCAGGTACGATGGTGAGCTACACAGGCGATGGCACTGAGCTAGACTGGAAGTACGACGAGGAGCGTAGCCGTTACTATGTGAACTATCCGGTTGATCAGTAGAGCTTCTACTAGGATTCGATCTAGACATGTGGTTTTATGTTATGTTTGATATCTTGTCATTTGGATCTTTACCCTTAGATGGGCTGTGATGTTTATCTGAATGATGTTTGAACATGTAATGTATTTGTGTGACGTGGCGAGTGTAAGCCAACTATCTTTTCAGTTTTCCATCCCTATTTTTACATGAGTTGTGCAAAGGTACCAAACTTGCGATCATTCCAGAATGGGCTTATATCTTTAAGTCGCGCCTCAACACGTAGGAGATATAGTCCCATCCTGGGCATTTCACAAGATCTATAGAGATATATCAAGACGCTTGATAAGTTTTTTCAATGAGTACATACCTTGAAAATATTTTGAAGTAGTTCAAAATGGAACAGTCAAAGAAAGAGTTCTTGCCTGTGTTGCAAGGTATGAAGTTGAGTAAGACTCAATGCCAGAGCACTGCAGAAGATAGAGAGAGAATGAAATTCATTCCCTATGCCTCAGCCATAGGTTCTATGAAGTATGCCATGTTGTATACCAGACCTACTGTATGCCCTGTCCTGATTTTGGCAAGGGAGTACAATTTTGATCTAGGAGTAGATCACTGGACAACGGTCAAAATTATCCTTAGTTACTGGATGACTAAGGAAATATTTCTCGGTTATGGAGGTGATAAAGAGTTCGTCGTAAAGAGTTACACCAATGCAAGCTTTATACTAATCCAGATGACTCTAAGTATCAATCTGGATGCATATTGGAAGTGGGAGCAATTAGCTAGAGTAGCTCCATGCGGAGCATTGTAGACATAGAAATTTGCAAAATACATACGGATCTGAATGTGTCAGACCCATTGACTAAACTTCTCTCACAAGCAAAACATGATCACACCTTACTACTCTTGGGTGTTAATCACATAGCGATGTGAACTAGATTATTGACTCTAGTAAACCCTTTGGGTGTTGGTCACATGGCGATGTGAACTATGGGTGTTATTCACATAACGATGGTGAACTATCACATGGAGATGTGAACTAGATTATTGACTCTAGTACAAGTGGGAGACTGAAGGAAATATGCCCTAGAGGCAATAATAAAGTTATTATTTATTTCCTTATATCATGATAAATGTTTATTATTCATGCTAGAATTGTATTAACCGGAAACTTAGTACATGTGTGAATACATAGACAAATCAAAGTGGCCCTAGTATGCCTCTACTAGACTAGCTCGTTGATCAAAGATGGTTATGTTTCCTAACCATGGACATGAATTGTCATTTGATCAACGGGGTCACATCATTAGGAGAATGATGTGATGTACTAGACCCATCCGTTAGCTTAGCACTATGATCGTTTAGTTTTACTGCTATTTCTTTCTTCATGACTTATACGTGTTCCTATGACTATGAGATTATGCAACTCCCGTATACCGGAGGAACACCTTGTGTGCTATCAAACGTCACAACGTAACTGGGTGATTATAAAGATGCTCTAAAGGTGTCTCCGAAGGTGTTCGTGGTGTTGGCATATATCAAGAATAGGATTTGTCACTCCGAGTGTCGGAGAGGTATCTCTGGGCCCTCTCGGTAATACACATCAAAATAAGCCTTGCAAGCAAATGACTAATGAGTTAGTCATGAGATGATGTATTACAGAACGAGTAAAGAGACTTGCCGGTAACGAGATTGAACTAGGTATTGAGATACCGACGATCGAATCTCAGGCAAGTAACATACCGATGAAAAATGGAACAACGTATGTTGTTATGCGGTTTGACCGATAAAGATCTTCGTAGAATATGTAGGAGCCAATATGAGCATCCAGGTTCCGCTATTGGTTATTGACCGGAGATGAGTCTCGGTCATGTCTACATAGTTCTCGAACTCGTAGGGTCCGCACGCTTAACGTTTGATGACGATCGGTATTATGAGTTTATGTGTTTTGATGTACCGAAGGTAGTTTGGAGTCCCGGATGAGATTGGGGACATGACGAGGAGTCTCGAAATGACCGAGACGTAAAGATCGATATATTGGTCGACTATATTCGGACATCGGAAAGGTTCCGAGTGATTCGGGTATTTTTCGGAGTACCGGAGTGTTGCGGGAATTCGCCGGGGAGTATATGGGCCTTATTAGGCTTTAGGGGAAAGAGAGAGAGGAGACTGCGACCCCACCAAGGCCTAGTCCGAATTGGACTAGGGGGAGGGGCTGCGCCACCTCCTTCCTTCTCTTCTCTTTTCCCTTTCCTTCTATCCTACTCCAAGTACTTGGAAGGGCTCCTAGTTCTACTAGGAAAGGGGGAATCCTACTCCCGGTGGGAGTAGGACTCCCCTAGGGCACGCCATAGAGAGGGCCAGCCCTCCCCCTCCTCCACTCCTTTATATACGGGGGTAGAGGCACCCCATAGACACACAAGTTGATCTGTTGATCTCTCCCAACCGTGTGCGGTGCCCCCCTCCACAGAAACACACCTCAGTCATATCGTTGCAGCGCTTAGGCGAAGCCCTGCGATGGTAGCTTCGTCATCTCCGTCACCACGCCGTCATGCTGACGAAACTCTCCCACAAGGTTCTACTGGATCAACAGCTCGTGGGACGTCATCAAGCTGAACGTGTGATGAACGCGAAGGCTCCGTACATTCGGTGCTTGATCCGTTGGATCGCGAAGAAAGTTCGACTACATCAACCGCGTCACTAGACACTTCCGCTCCCGGTCTACGAGGGTACGTAGACACACTCTTCCCCTCGTTGCTATGCATCTGGTAGATAGATCTTGCATGATCGTAGGAAAATTTTGAAATACTACGTTCCCCAACAGTTCCTACCTCTTGAAGCTTCTTGACCTCTTGCACGATGAATTTTTGCTTCTCGGGCGCCTGGCGCCGTACCTTCTGCTTCACGGGCCGTGTGTTGGGGCACATGGCTAAGTGGTGCTCAATCACATCCCTCGGTACACCGGACATGCCTCATGTTATCCAAGCGAACATATCAGCATTTTGCCAGAGGAAGGCGACGAACGTGCCTTCCTATTTGGGAGAGAGGTTGGCCCCGATGGTGAGATAGGGGCCCGTGCCGGGGCCATCCAGCGAAATCTTCTTTTTCTCCGCTCGGATCTGCGGGAACCGCGACTTCTTCTTCATGGGGGCGGGCTCGGAGGGCCCTGCCTCGTCTTCGTTTGTAGAGTATGTGTTGGTGGTAGCCTTGTAGGCATGCTTGAGAGTCACATCACATCTTGCTCGTCGCAGTGGACAGTGATGGTATCGCTGCAACCTGACATCATGACGGTGGTGTAGGCGTGGTGGGTCACTACCATGAACTTGGAGAGCGCAAGGTAGCCCAAGATGGCATTGTATGGCAGGACGATGTGTGCCGCATCAAAGTCGATGAGCTCGATGTGGTAGTTCCTGCGGGAGCCAAAGGTTACAGCAAGGTGCACCTGGCCTAGGGGCTTCATGGAGCCGTCGGTCACACCCAAGAAGGTCCTTGTGGGTATCAAGCGCTCGTAGGCACTTGGAGCTGCTCGAATGTCTCCACAGAGATCACATTGAGGCTTGCGCTGCCATCGATGAGTGTCTTGGTAACCATGGCATTGTTGATGGTGGGGGTGCATAACAGAGGAATGGTGCCCACAAACTTGGTAGACTTGGGGTAGTCGCCATAGTCAAAACCGATGGGGTACTGCGACCACTTGAGGGACTTGGCGCCCCTGTCTCCGGGAGGGTTGTGTTGACCTCGCCAGAGAACAAATTGAAGTGGTTGTTGGAGGGAGGAGCCCGAGCCCCGCCGAGGATGCAAGCCACCGCGCGAGGCTCCTAGTAGCCCCTGGTGTCCTCCTATGCAGGTTGTTGGTCTTCCTGTGTCGGCGCAGGAGGGACGCATTGGCCTGCTGAGGCTTGGCCTCGCGAGGGTTGACCTGCCGAGGTTGGTTCTGCCAACCTTGGCGAGAGTTGTTGTTGTCGTTGTCACGATCCTTCGAGCGTCCACCCTTGTGGTTGTCGCTGCGGCTCGAGCCATGGTCGGTGCGGTCGACGCGCTTCTCCTGCTGCTCGTCCCGAAGCAGCTTGAGCTCGTGGTAGTCCTTGATGGCATGGGACTGCATGGTGTGGTAGGCGCGAAAGGGGCAGTCGTCCTGTCGGGCCTTCTCACGGTCGCAGCTGCGCTTCCGCTCGGGCTTTGTCGCAAGAACGATGGGGCCCTTGTGCTTGGTGTCCCTACCCTTGGGCTTGGTGACGTCGAGGTCGGCGTCAGGGTCATTGTGGTCGAAGAGGCGACCCTCCTCAGCCTTGGCTCACTTGTCGATGAGGTCAAAGAGCTCAACCACGGTGTCGATCTCGTCATGGATGGCGAGCTTCTCGTGCATCCTGACATCCGTGATGCCTGAGGAGAACATAGTGATGACCGCTGCCTCGGAAGCGCGCGGGGTCTTGTTTCGCACCTGGCTAAAGTGCTAAATGTACTTGCGGAGGGACTCTACACGGTGCTGGCAGATGGCGCGCAGGCTGCTGAGCGCGAGGGGGCAGTCAGACGTGCCCTTGAAGTTGGAAACGAACTCTCGGCACAACTCAGCCCATGAGGAGATGGAGCCCCCATGAAAGTTCATCAGCCACGAGCGCGGCACATCCTTGAGGGCCATGGGGAACCAATTTGCCATGACCTTGTCGCCACCCTCAGCAGCGTGGATGCTCAAGGAGTAGAGAGACATGAACTCTTCGGGGTTAGCAGTGTCGTCCAAGCAGGGAGGTAGCTCTGGCTTGAACTTCACGGGCCACACCATGCAGTGGAGCTCGCGTGTGAAGGCCCTGCAGCCCCCGATGGTGGAGACGATGCCACCTGCGAGGGCAGCACGGTTCTAGCGCCCGACGGCCATAACCTCATCGATGGTGCGATTCTAGTGCTCATGCTGCCTCTCGTTGAGCACCCCGCACGTCAGGTCGTGCGCGCTGGATGATCTGGCAGCTCGGGTTATCATCGTGCAAAGGGGAAGAGCCATGGTAAGGCTCAGGCGAGCGCTCACGGCAATGACGTGTCGCGGCACCGTTGTCCGGAGGAGGCACATCCTGCCCCGCCCGCACGCCACATGACAACGGGGGAGACAACGAGCGATATGGCGTCGGGGCATTGCTAGGGACGTTGATGAGCTTGGTGATGTGGGTGAGCCAGGTGGCGTAGCCGTCCTCGGTGGGATGGTAACGCATAAGCTCCAGCGCCATGTGGAGCGCAACCTGCGGGGTTTGTGGGTCACGGTGGGCGAGCGAGGCCACCGCAGCCGCACACGTGGGTGGCGGCTGCTGCTGCTGCCCGACCGAAGGGTGGCTAGAGGAGGAGCCTTACTCTGGCGCCACGACCATATTGGACGCGCGAGCCCGGAGGATGCGAGGGATGATGGCGGCTGTGCCTAGACGAGGTTGGCCCGGCGCTGGGCGCGGGTGCATCGAGCGTCAGCCACGGCGTTGTTGAAACTTGCGGCGCAAAAACCAAGCCCCCTACCTGGCACGCCAAATGTCGGGTATTGATTCTGAGCCACAGAAAATCCTCCAAAAACCTTGGTTCGATCTCTGTGGGCTTTGCTTTGCATGTTCAAGTCTATGAGATAGGCACGACGAAGACACGACGAGTTACCTAGGTTTGGGCCATCGGGTGGTGTAAAACCCTACTCCTGCTTTTGTTGTATTTCTTATGGACAGTGCTCTTCGGGTGACACGGTGAGCTAGAGCTCTTGGGGGTTAGCAATGGTGCTAGGGTTTGATTAGGAAGCTGGCCTCTTGCACTGGTTGCCACCCTGCCCCTTTTATGGGTGCCTTGGGCCTATTCCCCGAAAATATGAGCGGGAAAGGGCTACCACAGGGCGGCAATTTGAAAGGGGACATGCGCTAGTACCGATCCTGAAAAAAGGTGGTCTCCGCCTGCTAAAGGTGTTATCCATGACGCGTCGATGGCTGGACGATGACCTCCGTCCTACCGTGCCACTGTGTTGGTCTTCTGGCATCGAAGGGGAAACCTTTGAGACTTGCTTGGTGGGTAGGTAGGACCAAATGCCCTCTTAGCGCCAAAGGGGAAATTGTCCTGGCCGCGCAGGCTCGCGCCTGCCTGGACGACATCACCCAACTGATGGGCATGTGACCCGCACCGTGCGGGCTCCTCGGGAGGCCTCGCGGGAAGGGAGCCTCGCGAGGCAGCACGCTGGGGCGCGGCCTTGATGAAGTCGTTTGCCGGAGAAGCCCCTCACGGGGCAAGGGCCCTCGTGACGCCCGCCGGTGGGCCGCTTCATGGGAAGAGCCAAGGGGCCCTTCCTAGGCCGTAGGTAGATGGCTCGTGGTACCCGGTTTCCCACTGGGCCGACACTTCCGGAGACTTGAGTGGCTCTTCCGTGATTTGGCTCTAAGACAAAGTGTGTGACGAAGATCTTTCTTTTCCATCAATAGATAGGAATGAGTGTTCGTTACAAGGGATAGGATCCATATGCTCTCTCTCTCTCTCTCTCTCTCTCTCTCTCTAAAGAAAAGAGAATCAGAAGAGTCCAGGCTCCCTCTTCCTTCCGCGCGGCGACAAGACCTCTTAAGAGCACAAGAGATCCGCTCACTTGCGCAACGGCACAAAACAACAAGTTACTAGATGGGAGTTCGAGCAAATGTTACAAGAGACGAATGTCCGATCCGGTTATACCACACTTAAATGCTCCCGTGATATCATTTAAAAATAATAATTTTAAATGTATCAGAAAATTCTTTAAAAAACCATGAATGAATGTTCACAAGGAATCAATCTACAACCCCTAAAAATTTTAGCTTCAAATTCAAAATGCACATTGAGAATAAGAAAAAACAAATCCTGATGTGACTAGTGTTAATTTTGATTTTGTCTTTTTGTGACACTATTAATGTTAGAATTTTCATTTTTGTTTCTCAATTTGTATTTCGAATTTAGGTCTGGTTTTTTGGGGGTTGTACTCACATACGTTGTATACATTCACAAAAGATACTCTTATTTTTTATGAAATATCCAAAATTGAATTTTCAAATTTAGTAGCACTGGAGCACTTTTCAAAAAATTAATTGAAAGTATGCCTAGGCATACCATAGCTTTATAGAAGGCAGAATTTGAGTTACAAGAAACTACACTCGCTGCGAACAACGAGCATAGCACAACACCACACCTGAGCAACAACACTACAAAGCAAGCTACAACACAAAGGGCCTATCCTAATCGAAACTCAACACCGCGTCTCGACTGACGCCGGACACCTCCGAAGAACACCAACCTCCGCAGAGCTTCACTTGTCGACGCACCATCCACTCTTATCGCCTAAGAGGAAATCGCAAGTGGGTGATAGGACTCGATCTGGTCTGTTGAAGACGCCATCTTGGACACACCGGTGACGGGTGTACATAGAACACCGGAGGAGAGCGACGAGGAGCCGGCCATGTCTCCAGACACAATGCTCTCATCAGAGGAACGACCTCAAGGACATTGCCATTGTGTCGATCCAACTGAATCGGGGCTTTTGCCTGGAGATAGCCACAACTCCAAGCAAGTGAGGGAGGTGACAAGCATGCCCCAACAGCGCCTCCAAGGAGGGGAATGGCATCCATGGGTGTCATCACCGCCGGCCCAAGGGAACCATGCAAGATTTTCATCCGCGCATCGCACCTCACCACACCATCTAGAATTGGGCAACATCGTCCCAGAAGCTTCACACCGCCGCCACTGCAACACTTTGCCAATGTGGCTGCCAAGAAGAGGGCCAATGACCAGGCGCGCATCAACACCATGCCTAGACAAGGAACCGCAACCACCCCGTGCTTCCTCCCTGCTTTCCCGAGGTAACGTTGGTATTTCCCATGAGGAGGAAAGGGTGATGCAGCAGAGTGAAGTAAGTATTTCCCTCATTTTGTTGAGAACCAAGGTATCAATCCAGTAGGAGATTACACACAAGTCGCCAAATACCTGCACAAACAATCAACAACTTGCACCCAACGCTATAAAGGGGTTGTCAATCCCATCTAGGTTATTTGCAAAAGTGAGATCCGATAGATAAAAAATAAAGTAAATATTTTTGGGTTTTTGTTTTATAGATTGAAAAGTAAAACATTGCAAGATAGTATATCTAAAACTTATAAGATGTAAAAGAGACCCGGGGGCCATAGGTTTCACTAGTGGCTTCTCCCATGATAGCAAGTTTACGGTGGGTGAACAAATTACTGTCAAGCAATTGATAGAAAAGCGGATAATTATAATGACATCTATGGCAATGATCATGAATATAGGCATCACGTCCGAGACAAGTAGACCGACTCCTGCCTGCATCTACTACTATTACTCCACACATCGACCGCTATCAAGCATGCATCTAGAGTATTAGGTTCATAAGAATGGAGTAACGCCTTAAGAAAGATGACATGATGTAGAGGAATTAACTCAAGCAATATGATGAAAACCCCATCTATTTATCCTCGATGGCAACAATACAATACGTGTCATGTCCCCAACTGTCACTGGGATTGAGCACCGCAAGATTGAACCAAAAGCAAAGCACTTCTCCCATTGCAAGAATTATCAATCTAGTTGGCCAAACAAAACCGATAGTTCGAAGAGAATTACTAAGATAAAATATCATGCATAAAAGAATTCATAAGAAACTCAAATATTATTCATAGATAATCTGATCATAAACCCACAATTCATCGGACCTTGACAAACACACTGCAAACGAAGATTACATCGGATAGATCTCCAAGAACAATGAGGAGAACATGGTATTGAAGATCAAAGAGAGAGAAGAAGCCATCTAGCTACTAGCTATGGACCCGTAGGTCTGTGGTAAACTACTCACACTTCATCGGAAGGGCAATAGGGTTGATGTAGATGCCCTCCGTGGTTGATTCCCCCTCCGGGAGAGTACCGGAACAGGCCCATAGATGGGACCTCGCGATAATAGAAGGTTACGGTGGCGGAAAAGTGGTTTCGATGGATGTTCTGATGTTTCTGCAATATATTGGTATTTATAGGCGGAAGAAGTCGGTCGGGGGAGGCACGAGGGGCCCACAAGGTAGGGGGCGCGCCCTACCCCCTGGGGGAGCCCCCGACCCTTGTGGTCGCCTCGTGGATCCCATGGCATGTACTCCAAGTCCATCTGATGTCTTCTGGTCCAAGAAAAACCTCCAAAAACTTCCGTTCCATTTGGACTCTGTTTGATATGCCTTTTCTGCGAAACTCAAAAACAAGGAAAAAACATAAACTGGCAGTGGGCTCTGGGTTAATAAGTTAGTCCCAAAAATCATATAAAATAGCACATAAATTCATATAAAACATCCAAGACAGATAATATAATAGCACGAAACGATAAAAAATTATAGATACATTGGAGACGTATCAAGCATCCCCAAGCTTAATTCCTGCTCGTCCTCGAGTAGGTAAATGATAAAAACAGGATTTTTGATGTGGAATGCTACCCAACATATTTACCAATGTAATATTCTTTATTGTGGCATGAACTTTTAGATCCATAAGACTCAAAATAAAAGTTTCTCAATATCTAAAAAAATAACATGGCTAAAGAACGTCATCCCTACAAATCATATAGTCCGTATGCTCCTTTTTCTTAACACAAGGCACCCCTCATGCCCATCCCGGAGTCAGCCAAACAATTGCTTCCATGCTCCACTCGTTCAAACTTTTCAACTCTTTACACAATATATGAGCGCGAGCCATGGACATAGCACTATGGGTGGAGTGGAGGTGGTAATAGACAAAAGGTGGGAGAAAGTCTCACATCAACTAGGCAAATCAATGAACTATGGAGATGTACATCAATCGATATTAATGTGAGTGAGTAGGGATTGCCATGTAACGGATGCACTAGAGCTATAAGTATATGAAAGCTCAAAACACAACTAGTGGGTGTGCATCAACTTGCTTGCTCATGAAGACCTAGGGCATTTGAGGAAGCTCATCGCTGGAATATACAAGCCAAGTTCTATAACAAAAAATTCCCACTAGTGATATATGGAAGTGACAACATAGGAGACTCTCTATCATGAAGAACATGGTGCTATGCTGAAGCACAAGTGTGGAAAAGGATAGCAACATTGTCCCTTCTCTCTTTTTCTCTCATTTTTTATTCCCTTTTTTTGGGTTCTTTGGCCTCTTTTTTTTGGTGGGCTTCTTTGGCCTTTTTTTATTTGGGCTTCTTTGGCCTCTTTTATTTTTGAAAACCTCACATGGGACAATGTTCTAATAATGATGATCATCACACTTTTATTTACTTATAACTCGATACTAGAACAAAGATATGATTCTATATGAATGCCTCGGACGGTGTACCAGGATGTGCAATGACCAAGAGTGTCATGTATGAAAAATATGAAAGGTGGCCTTGCCACAAATACTATATGTCAACTACATGATCATGCAAAGCAATATGACAATGATGAAGCGTGTCATAATAAACGGAAGAGTGGAGTTACATGGCAATATATCTCAGAATGGTTATGAAAATGCCATAATAGGTAGATATGGTGGCTGTTTTGAGGAAGGTATAAGGAGGGTTTTATGATCCAGCGAAAGTTGCGCGGCACTAGAGTGGCTAGAAAGGTGGAAGGGTGAGAGTGCGTATAATCCATGGACTCACATTAGTCATAAAGAACTCACATACTTACTGTAAAAAATCTACTTAGCCCTCAAAGCAAAACACTACAACGCATGCCCCTAGGGGGGAGGTTGGTAGGAGTTAACCAGCGCCCCCCCTGACCTTCCCACAAAGATGAAACAATCAAAATACGGCGCGCGCCAATTTGGTCACATAGGCCATACATGTGTGCTTCGGGAATCACAAACCTTAACAAAATTATTTCTTTAACCTCACACACTACCTCTAGCATGACTCTAATATTATCATCTTAACATCTCAAAACAATTACAAGGAGCCAAACTTCACATAATATTCAATGCTCTCTATATGAAAGTTTTTATTATATCTCCTTTGGATGTCTATCATATTAGGACTAATTTCATAACCCAAGCAAATTACCATGATGTTATTAAGAACTCTCACAAAATATAAGTGAAGCAAGATATTTCAACAATTTCTACAAAATAAAACCACCATCGTGCTCTAAAAAGATATAAGTGAAGCACTAGAGCAAAATTGCCTAGCTCAAAAGATATAAGTGAAGCACATAGAGTATTCTAATAAATCATGATTGAAGCGTGTACCTCTCAAAAGGTGTGTACATCAAGGATGATTGTGACAAACTAAAAAGCAAAGACTCATGTCATACATGACGCTCCAAGCAAAACACATATCATGTAGTGAATAAAACTATAGCCTCAAGTAAAGTTACCGATGGATGAAGACGAAAGAGGGGATGCCTCCTCGGGGCATCCCCAAGCTTAGGCTCTTGGCCGTCCTTGAATTTTACCTTGGGGTGCCTTGGGCATCCCCAATCTTAGGCTTTTGCCACTCTTTATTCCATAGTCCATCAAATCCTTACCCAAAACTTGGAAACTTCGCAACATAAACCTCAACAGAAAATTTCGTGGGCTTCGTTAGTAAAACAAAGCAAATAACCACCCAAGGCACTGTTGTGATCTTATTCTACTTTCATATTGTTGTAATATATACTATATTCCAATTTTTCCATGGTTCATACCCCGCGATACTAGCCATAGATGCATCAAAATAAGCAAACAACACATAAAAACCAGAATCTGTCAAAATAGAATAGTCTGTAGCAATCTGAAAACTTCGCATACCTCTGTAACTCTAACAATTCTGAAAAAATTGGACAACGTGAGGAATATATCAATCTTTTGTAAAAAATTCAGAAGGTTTTGACGTTCCAGTGAATTATTGAATTTTCTGCACTTGGCGCAAAAGTTTCTATTTTTCAGCAAAATCAAATCAATGATACCCGTAAGCCATCACAAAGGTCTTATTTGGCTCAAACACTAATTAAAACACCAAACACAATTACTACATAAGTAATAATGTTTAAAACTTGCAAAACATAACCAAAAAGTAAAAAGCAAATATAAAATTGGGATGCCTCCCAACAAGCGATATTGTTTAACGCCCTTAGCTAGGCATAAAACACAAATAGATCTAGGTATTATCATCTTTGGTCTTAACTCTTTTAGCCAGGTTTTGCTCCAATCCGGGAGGTTCCTTGCGCCTCCCATCATCTTCAACCATTTTTTTATCTAAAGCATCCAACCTTTTATTGCAGAGAGTGATCAGCGTATTCATGCGATTAAGGTTTCCACTAATATTTTTGAGAGGTTCAATAGATTTTTGTAAATCGATCAATTTTTTCTGTACCTCACATAATTTTTCTAAAACTTGAGTTTTCTCTTAGGATTTATCGAATGCCTCTGGTGGTGATGGTATTCCTACCATACCCTCTATTATATCAAAAGCAGTGTTGGCATCGATCTCAATGAAATTTCCTTTAGCAGCAAAATCCAGAAGTTGCCTATGGGGCATGTTAATTCCAATGTAAAAATTGCGAAGGAGAATCTTAACATCCTCCTTTGTAGTGCAGATGCGATAAAATCTTATCATACGGTACCAGGCATCTTTAAAATTTTCTCCATGTTTCTGCTTGAAGTGAAGAACTTCAAGGTCCGAAGACGAAGGAGAGATATTGGTGCTAGCCATTAAAAGCGATGGAAGTAATCTGACACACAAAAAACAAGTGAACACAACGAAATAAGGGCGAAGAAAAGGCAAAGGCAAATCTTTCGAAAATCGTTTTAGAAGTGGGGGAGAGGAAAACGAGAGGCAAATGACAAATAATTTAAATGTGAGAGATGAGAGTTTAATGAAAGGTACGTGGTAGGTCTTGACTTGGCGTAGATCTCCCCGGCAACGACGCCAAAAATTCTTCTGCTTCCTCGCTACTTTCCCGAGGTAACGTTGATGTTTCCCTTGAAGAGGAAAGGGTGATGTAGCAGAGTGAAGTAAGTATTTTCCTCAGTTTGTTGAGAATCAATGTATCAATCCAGTAGGAGATTACACACAAGTCGCCAAATACATACACAAACAATCAACAACTTGCACCCAACGCTATAAAAGGGTTGTCAATCCCTTCTAGGTTATTTGCAAAAGTGAGATTCGATATAGATAGATAAACAAATCAAGTAGATACTTTTGAGTTTTTGTTTTATAGATTGAAAAGTAAAAGATTGGAAGATAGTAAATCTGAAACTTATAAGATGTAAAAGAGACCCGGAGGTCATAGGTTTCACTAGTGGCTTCTCTCATGATAGCAAGTTTACGGTGGGTGAACAAAATACTGTCAAGCAATTTATAAAAAAGCGAATAATTATAACGACATATATGGCAATGATCATGAATATAGGCATCACGTCCGACACAAGTAGACCGACTCCTGTCTGCATCTACTACTATTACTCCACACATCGACCGCTATCCAACATGCATCTACAGTATTAAATTCATCAGAACGGAGTAACGCCTTAAGCAAGATGACATGATGTAGAGGGAATTAACTCAAGCAATATGATGAAAACCCCATCTTTTTATACTTGGTGGCAATAATACAATACGTGTCATGTCCCCTACTGTCACTGGGATTGAGCACCGCAAGATTGAACCAAAAGCAAAGCACTTCTCCCATTGCAAGAGTTATCAATTTAGTTGGCCAAACAAAACCGATAGTTAGAAGAGAATTACTAAGATATAAGATCATGCATAAAAGAATTCAGAGGAAACTCAAATATTATTCATAGATAATCTGATCATAAACCCATAATTCATCGGATCTTGACAAACACATCGCAAAAAAAGATTACATCGGATAGATCTCCAAGAACAACGAGGAGAACATGGTATTGAAGATCAAAGAGAGAGAATAAGCCATCTAGCTACTAGCTATGGACCCGTAGGTCTGTGGTAAACTATTCACACTTCATCGGAAGGGCAATAGGGTTGATGTAGATGCCCTCCACGGTTGATTCCCCCTCCGGCAGAGTACTGAAACAGGCCTCCAGATGGGATCTCGCGAGAACATAAGGTTACGGCGGCGGAAAAGTAGTTTCGATGGATGTTCTGATGTTTCTGGAATATATTGGGATTTATAGGCGAAAGAAGTCGGTTGGGGGAGGCACGAGGGGCCCACAAGGTAGGGGCGCGCCCTAACCTCCTGGGGGCGCCCCCACCCTTGTGGCTGCCTCATGGATCCTCTGGCGTGTACTCCAAGTCCATCTGATGTCTTCTGGTCTAAAAAAATCTTCAAAAAGTTTCGTTCCGTTTGATATTCCTTTTCTGCGAAACTCAAGTACAAGGAAAAAACAGAAACTAGCATTGGGCTCTGGTTTAATAAGTTAGTCCAAAAAATCATATAAAATATCATATAAATGCATATAGAACATCCAAGATAGATAATATAATAGCGTGGAACAATCAAAAATTATAGATACATTCGAGACGTATCACCCCGCACCTCCGGCAAGTCCACCCCCCCCCCTCTCTCCGCAACAGCCATCGCCCACTCCTAGGGACAGCTTTGCGACGACTGGACCCGCATCTCGACGAAGCCAAACTGCACCACCGGGAGAGCACCGCCGCTCATCACGATGTACAGAAGTAGACGACCACTCGTTGCTCGCCAAGACTCCATCTTGGCCGAGCCTCACAGCGCCGCCTCCACCAACTTGGTCGCAGACTCGTGCTTCTGCCTCTGAAAGGTGCCGCAACCAGCCAACCGCACCATCGCCTCGTTGCCGACTCCTGCGAGGCCCGTCGCTCCGCCAGACCTCCTGCCAAGCTCCTGCTGCCACCCCCACCTCCGGCCAGCACAGATCTGACCGGGCCGAATCCCGCCACGAAGCGAACGCCTGCCACCAGCACGCAGGCTCTACCACGACATGCATGCATCGGCCAACAGCAGCGCCGCCACCTGTCAGCGCACCCCGCCCGATGCACCGGCCATGAAGCTTCGTCGTCGGCTGAAGAAGACCCCCCCCCC
>LR738713.1:361268307-361361326 GCA_902687465.1 Secale cereale
CGCGGCCCTGCTCCAGGGAAGGTCACGTCGCCGGCGGCTTGAGAGAGGTGGGGGTGGGGGCTGGGCCGCTGGGGCGGCGGCTAGGGTTCAAGCACCCGGGGTCTCGTGGTGTGCAGTGGTCCGTGAGAGAGAAATCTAAAATACAGTAGTTTTCAAAATTTTCAAATACCTGATACACAAATAGTGAATTCACGAGCTCGGCCCGAACCTTCCCGCGAAGCCAAGCCTGCTTGTGTTGGCGCCGCAACGCGGGAGGCATGGCTCTCCTCCTCTTGCTCTTCCTCTTCCTCCGCCTCGTTACCTCCGCCGGCGCCGCCGAATCTTTTCCGGCAACTGCGATCTTCGTCCTCGGAGACTCCACTGCCAGCTGTGCCGCCACCACGCTGTCCCTCAACCTCACCTCCCCCTCCTCTTTCTCTAGCCCGTGCCTCTTCCACTCGGGCCGCCGCCGCCTCCTCCCCGACATCCTAGGTAAGCACCTTGAAAGCCCCCGTTCCACTGAACCCCACCAGCTCCGCTCCTGATTCGCGCACCATCGCGTCCGTGCCTGCAGCCGCCAAAATGGAACTCCCGCCATCGCCGCTCATCTCCACGCTCAACGGCTCTGCGGCCGCGGCCGCGATGGGCGTCAACTTTGGCGGCGAGGAGGGTGAGAGCGCCGGAGCCGGGGTGTTCCGCATGGGCGCCGTCGGGCAGCAGCTGCGTCTGGCCGCCGAGACGCTGCAGCTGCTGCGCCTCGAGGCCGCCACGCCGGGCGAGGCGTCCGCGGCCGTGGCCGGCGCCGTCTTCGTGGTGTCATTCGGCGCCGACGCGTACGCGCGGCTGCTCGCGCGTGGGTCCGAGGCGGACGCGTCGGCGCCCAAGCACGGCCGCCGCGGCTTCGCCCGCCTCCTGGCCGGCCGCGTGGCGCGCGCGGTGCAGGAGCTGTACGAGGCCGACGTGAGGAGGGTGGTGGTGCTGGGGGTGCCGCCGCTGGGGTGCGCGCCGCGGGTGATGTGGGAGGGGCTGCACCTCGTGGACGGCCGCGGGTGCGTGGAGGAGGCTAACGAGCTAGTCCAGGGGTACAACGCCAGGGTGGAGGCGCAGCTGGACGCGCTCCGGCCGGAGCTGCCCGGCGCCGACATCGTCTTCTGCGACGTCTACAAGGGGGTCATGGAGATGATCACCAATCCCGCCGCCTATGGTAACATTACTTAACCGGGCTTATCTGTTCTGTGTATGGTCACCAATCTGAATCGGCGTTTGCCGCATTGCGCTCTTTTGTTTCTGCAAGTACATTCAGAAACATGAACACCTGCTGCTACCGGGTGTTCAATCAGTTCCATGTGAGCTATGCTGTGCTTGTTTTTCAAACTTATCTTAGCTGGGTTGATTGGTGATCGAATCGTCTTAGTAAATACTAGTACTACAGTACTCTACCTCGTTTAATTACCTTCTTGGTCAGTTCTGTGCAAAATCAGTTCTTCTAGTTTTATATTTCATTGGAAACTACGTACTCACTTCGTTTCATAATATAAAAGCGTTTTTTTTAAAACACTCTTACAAGACGGAGAGAATAGTTGTCATGACAAGAAAAGTAGATGATCACATTTTTTATAATTCTTTTGGCAAAAAGTGCCTTCTGCAATACGAAATTGTGCACACGAAAATACATGCACGATATGCAGCCAACACTTATATCAAATAGTGAAGCAGTGCTGGTGCAGTGCGTCAGACGGCATGATCTTCAACATCGTTCAGAGATAGTTTATGTAAGAGCAACTTTTAACGGGTGATCTATTTTGTCCGCTGCGTCCGTTTGGGTCGGTCCGGACAAAAGTGGACGTCCAATGCGTCGACCCAAACCCAAATTTTTTCGCCCGGCGTTTGCGTCGACCCACTTCCGCCCTAAAATTACGCCTGGAACGTGTCGGTGCGGACGCGCCGCGCGTCTTCTCAGTGTCCGCCGCGGTTCCACTGTAGGCCACCGAACTACCACACGTTGTCTTATTTAAGACGAACACCGACAGCGGGCCTCATTAGTCAGCGAGTATGTACAACTTTTTTTAATCACACGTGCGGCGGGGCCGGCCTTATCCACTTCCGTCCACATCTGGCGCCCACCACCCTCTTTGCTTCCTCGCCGGCGACATCAAACCCTAGCAAGCAGATGGGCCTCTTCGGCAGCAGCAAGGGCAAAGGCAAGGGCACCACCGGCGCCTCGTCCTCCCGTGCTCCTCCGGAGCAGTGGCGGATGCCCGAGTACGCCGCCAACACTCTCAACTGAGAGGTGTTTGCCCTCGAACACGAGGAGGACCGGCGTTTTGGCGTCGACGCCACCCCAACGATGTTTCCACCGCCGCCCCTCGCGGGTAGAGCCGCAGGAAATGGAGGCAGAGGCGGAGTACCAAGCCACCCTTGAGGAGGCCCTGCAGCACGCGCTGGAGGCTAGCCGGCTCAAGGAGGACGCGAACTGGGATGGGCTGGAGCAAGCCCTTGCATTGTCGGCGACGGGGGACTCCGTCCACACGCCGCTCTTCCTCCCAGCTCCGGCACCGCCACCGCCCGTCGAGCCCAAGCCGGAGCCGGAGCCGGCGCCGGAGGCCTACACGTGGACGGGCCAGTATCGCGAGTGGGTGAGCGCTCCTCCTGTCCACTACGCCGCGACGCCGGAGCAGGAGGCGGCCCACCTTGAGCGCTGGAAGGCGCACTGGCTCCGCCAGGAGAAGGCCGACGGCGAACGACAGATGTGCTACGAGTAGATGCTCGAACGCGACGCGGAGGCGCTCCGGCTTGTGGAGGAGGAGGAGGAGCGCGCGCGGCTAGCCGCAATGCCGCCGCCCCAGCAGACGCCGGAGGAGGCTGCCCTGGCAGCCTACAAGGCGGCGTTTGGTGGGCTGGCCCTGCTCCTGTCTTCATCGACCTCACCGACGATGGCGACATCAACGCCAAGGGCAAGGGAAAGGCCGACGACGTCTAGGGCAGCATGCGGATGAAGACTTTTTTTGTATTTTAATTAATGTTTAATTATATTTAAGTGGACTTTGGCCGGCGGTTGACCGACCACTTATGTTTAATTAAGTTTATTTCTGTGAGTTTTTCTTATTTTTTTTATTCGCCGCACATTTGGGTCCGCCTCTCGGTGGGCGGTCAGGCCGACCCATTTGAGAATGCGGACGCGCACGTCCGCGTGAGTGACCCAAAGGGACGAAAAGCAGACAAAGCGCGCGTCTGTTTGGGTCGCCCCGTTGGAGTTGCTCTAATGTATTGGTGCAATTATAGATACTAATACTACCAAAAAAGAAAAAAAAATTATAATAGTAGTATCAAAATGTAAGACGTTTTTGCAGTTTATTTGGAAAATGAACTAAAAAATATCTTACATTTTGGTAGGGAGAGAGTAGATATCAGGCGGAGCGATCCAAATTGCACTTAGCACGATCTAGAGTTAGGAAGTATTATTATGTCGTCCTTGCGATTTCTGTTTGTTATTAGTTGAATATCTGATCAAAATGAGAATGAAGTTTTTATGTGAATTCTTGGAGCCTGCAGGGTTTGAGGAGGCGAGGGACGCGTGCTGCGGGCTGGGCCCGTTCGGCGGCACCATCGGGTGCCTCACAAGGGAGATGGCGTGCCCCACCCCGCAGGGACACGTCTGGTGGGACCTGTACAGTGTCACGGAGACGGTGAACACGCTGCTTGCGGACTGGGCCTGGTCCGTGCCGCCGTCGACGGACTCCAACACGAGCGTCTGCCGCCCCATCACCTTACAGCAGCTTGCTGGCCGAGCTGATGCGCCGCCGCCACCGGTGATGGTGTAGGTCCAACGACGAGGGCTGGTTATTTCAGCTTGATCGTTGTAGATCGGATATTTTTCGTTCCAGCCGTGCTGCTGTTCCAGTCGACGGCGGTAAGCAAAGGAAATCAGAGAACACTCTCATGCGACGAAGAAGCGATGGGTGTGCGTGCCCATACAGACGTGAGACGACATGTGATGTTGTGCAGTGTCATGTAAACTCCCCGTAGTTGTAGCATTACTGCCGTATAGCGGGGTTGGCGATGATCTAACGCATTATTATTGCTACTTCATGCTGAAATGCATAAAACCATCACAATAGCGGTGTTTTTTTTTTGACGAAAAGACAGGTAGGTGCTGGTTTTCATTGATGAAGAAAGAGAATACAAAGTCAGGTTACAACAGTTTGGTGAATATGATGCCGGCGGTCCTCGGATCACTGAAACAAAACTATGGTGGTTCAAAAAACTTGCTCATCGGTGCCAACCTAGCATGAAGCCAGCACCGGGCCTCATCAACGATTTTGCGAGCTACCTGTATTTCGGTACAGACTTCGCCCTCGAAGATCCTGGTGTTTCTCTCCTTCCAGAGGCACCAAGCCACCAACAGGCAAGTAGCTCGCCAGGTGGGTCGGGAAGAGCGCGACAGGGTCGAAGTCTGACGTCTGAAGCGGTCTCTGAGGCGAGCGCCAGTGTTCATGTCGATGGCTGAGAAAGGCTGGCCGAGGGAAGCTGCAGTTCTTGCCTAGACTTGGAGAAATGACAAGAGCTGATCAGGTGCAGTGCCGTCTCGGGCTCGCTGTGACAGAGAGGGCACAACGGGTCATGAGGGATCTGTCGTCGGGCAAGGTTATGAGCCCTGAGACACTTGCCTCGGAGGAGGATCCATGCAAAAGTCTTGGCCCTCGGCGTCGCTTTGGCATTCCAGATGATGGCGTTGTCATTTGTCGGGATCGAGCCCTGGAACTACATCCGGTAGGCTGATGCCACGGTGTATTGCCCAGACGTCGTCGGTCTTCATTTGATCTGGTCCGTTGAGCCCTCTGTCAGGGTAATGGCTCTGGTCGCCTCCCACAAGTCATAGAGTTCGTGGAGCACCGGGCCCGACGGGTCAGCCTTGACATACTGCAGCCACCTATCGTTGGTGATTCCATCTCTGATGGTGGGTCGACGGCCGTTGCAGTGGCGGAAGAGGTTGGGCCATCTGTCTGTCGGTCTGCAGCCATGCGCCCAATGTGAGCGCCAGAATTTTGCCTTGCATCCACCACCAATGATGACCTCAGTTGCTGCCCGGAAAACATTCTCCGCTGTCGGATAGTTGGGCATGACCTCAATGGCGGTGTTATTAGCGAAAGAATCGTCACTTCTACAATTCATCATAAAAAACATAACACCAAACAATTGACGATGGCAAAACACTAACGGTAAATGCTAGTGAGGACTAAAGCACACCTCATGCGAAACCACAGCCCTGAGTCATCCCCTCCCCTCTCGCGAGCGACGCGGGGGGAGGGGGATAACCCTAGCGCCGCCGGGCTCGGCCTTCCCCCTTCGCTCAACACGGTCGGCAATCGGTGACGAGTTTCTCCCCTCTTGTTCCAAGATGGCCTGTGGCGGCCGTCCTGCTTAGGGTGGCGGCAGCGTGCGAGCGGGGCGCGTCGGCACGGTGGGCTGCGAGGTAGTGGCGGCCGTTGCGGTTGCGACGTCGCGATCTGGCTCGGGTCTGAGCGGATCCGGGCGGCGGATGGCCTGGTGGCCACCGGTGGATCCTCCTGCCGCTCGTGGAGGTCTTCCTCGTGCCTCCATAGGTGTGTGTGTGTGGAGGCGGCTTCATGGATGCGGGGTTGGTGGTGGCGCGCTTGTCTAGATCTCACGGCGAGATCGGGGTGGGCGGCATGAGTTGGGAAACGGCCTGATGTGGCTGTTGCTCTAGCCGTGGGCGGCTACGCGGGGAGGTCCGACACATGTGCGGTGGCTTCCTGGTGGCGTGACAGTTACACGGTGGCCTGGCGGCTCTGCCCGCGGCGACGAGCGGCTTCTACTTTGGTGTTGGCTCGTCTCCGAGCGGACTGTTTTGACCTTCGCTTCAACACCTCGTCATGTGTATGCTGCGTTCGCTGGAGGGCTGGTCCTCTCCCAGTCACCGTACACCGTTGAGGGACGATTCCGCCCCCATGAGGGCCGCAGAGTCTTCCTTGCCTCCCGCCGACTGTTGTGTGCCACCGTGGAGCTCGTCCCTTGCCCGGGAAGGACGGGACGGGCGGTGGTGGCCAGTTCTGGCCGACCTAGGGTGGATTTTCGGGGCTAGGGCCGCCCATGAGTGGTAAATAGGGGTCTTTTCCGCTCATCTCTTTGTTTATTGTAGTTGCGTGTCTCGATTGGGGTGGTGTCAGAGTGTTGGATGTCGCGCGACAACCTCAATGGTGAGAGCCGCGGATCTCATGGGCAGAGCTCGTGGTTTGAGTGTGGTCTGGCTGCCATGGTCGTGCGGGCAGCGTGGTGGTCAGGGTGCGACGATAGGTGGTGGTGGTGCGGTGAGCGGTGGCTCCGTGTACCCCGTATGGGTGGTGAGAAGGGCTTGGAGGGGTGAAAACTCATCCTGGCCCAGCTAGGTCGATGGCGGTAGCATCTATGGTGTCGTCCCCTTCTTGAAGGCGTCGGCGCGGTTCCTCTTCGTTCCCTTTGATGCTCCAGGGGAAACCACGATCCATGGATCGGGCGGTGGTGGCACTCGGTGTTGTACCCTTCCTGAAGGTGCTATCTTGGAGCTCATATTTCGTCTTGCTCGGCTTCTCTTCGTCTGGAGAGGGCCCTAATCGCCGCAAGCGGTGCTCATGTTTCTACTGGTAGTGTGCTTGGTGTAGTCGGGTGCTTATAGTTGTTCTTGTCACCCTTGTATCTTGCCTTGAGCGAGTGTGTGTGTGTGTGTGTGTGTGTGTGTGTGTGTGTGTGTGTGTGTGTGTGTGTGTGTGTGTGTGTGTGTGTGTGTGTGTGTGTGTGTGTGTGTTTTGTGGTGCCGGCTAGTGTGTGTCGTGTTTTATGCTGGATTAGTCATTGCTTTACATATAAAGCGGGGCATGGGTCTTTTTTGGTAAATGCTATTGACTTTGATGGCATCACTAATTGGTCGGGGTTGACTGTCGGGGTGAGTTGGGGAAAAAGCCATGTATACACTTGGACTTGGTCTTCTTCTTTTTCTTCTTTCTCATTTCTCTCTTTGTAGCATTTTATCGAACACCTTATTAAGAACATATTCTTTCTTAGCACTCTTGAGAACGATTCTCAGATTGCGGAATCAGTCCATAAGGTTATTTTCATATGCACTAAGTTTTTCTTTCATACCCATGTAACATGACGTACTTCGAGAAACATGTATTCTAGACGATTCTATAGTTGGATGAACACTATCAATTTGATATTTTAAGTAAGAGTTAAAACCAATTTAGACCCATCTAATCATTTTGCTATTTACTATGGCTGCTACGGTTAAGTGTGCAAAATTTTAATTTCCTACGAAATCATAAGCATGACACTTCAAGTCGTTGCTTTAACATGTGGGGTGTATGAAACACGAAAAAAATGAGACCAACCCGGGCTAGACTAGCCTGTTGGCATTTTTTTATAGGAGAAAACTCCGTGATGTATGAAACATGAGACTAGACTAAAAATCTGGAGCCTCATACCAAACTTTGTCGATACGTGTCAACCCTGTGTAGATCATAATCTACGAGCCCTTCTTTATTTACAAAGTTTTTCTTTTCAATTATGAATGAACTCAAAGTATCTGAAGCTTAGCTATGGATGCTAGATGTTAGCAAGTCAGACCTTTGGAACAAAGTTCCTCCATACTGCCAAGATCAAAACCTCACAAAATTAGGGGGGGGTTACAACATGAATGTCCAGGAATTAGAACTATCTAATCACTCAGCACATACGTGCAATGCCGCATATCACCATATGCTCTAATCGTACCTGCATCTACTCACAGATTTTCTCTTGATGCCACTGTAGGGGAACATGTAACACAACAACAAAAATGCTTCACGATCACACCCAAAAACACTATGGAAATGGTAGTAACGATCAAACTCACCGACGAACAGCATGGCGGAAGCAGTAAACACTCGGTGCAACGCGAAGATTTCCCGCAGCTAAGTTACACCTCCTAGCCGCGAGAAAGTTTTTCGACACGAGAACCGAAGCAGATGAACCCTCCTTGGTATCCACACGTATCAAAGTAGTAATCCAGCAGTGCTTTAACGTCTGCTACTTGTGATGGGCGTTGGGATTCCCCGAAGAAGAATGGTGAAGTAGTGTAGTAGCAAAAAGTATTTCCCTCAGTTAAGAACCAAGGTTTATCGAACCAATAGGAGACGCTACACATACAATATAAGGGGTATCTGCGCACATTGATACGTCTCCAGCGTATCTATAATTTTTTACTGTACCATGCTATTATATTATCCATCTTGGATGCTTTATATACAATAATAAGCTATTATATTTTTTTTTCGGACTAACCTATTAACCTAGTGCCCAATGCCAGTTGTTGTTTTTTCCTTGTCTTTCTCTTTTACAAAAAATCAATACCAAACGGAATGAAACTTTTTAAGGGATTTTCTAGAACCGGGAGACACCCAGGAAGGTTAGCCACAAGCTCACCGGACGCGCCCTAGGGGGGCGCGGTCTATGAGCTTGTGGGCCCCCCCGTAGCTCCTCCAACCCTAATCTTTGCTCTATAAATACACAAATATTCCAAGTACACCAGAGGGCAATACTTTTCCGCCGCCGCAAGTTTCTGTCCTCGTGAGATCTCATCTGGAGGCCTTTGTGGGTACTCCACCGGAAGGGGATTCGATCATGACGGGTATCTACATTGGCCTTGTTGCCCTTCCGATGATGTGTGAGTAGTTTACCACAGACCTACGGGTCCATAGCTAGTAGCTAGATGGCTTCTTCTCTCTTTTTGATCTTCAATACAATGTTCTCCTCGATGTTCTTGGAGATATATTCGATGTAATCTTCTTTTGTGGTGCGTTTGTTGAGATCTGATGAATTGTGGGTTTATGATCGGATTATTTATGAATATTATTTGAGTCTTACCTGAACTCTTTTATGCATGATTAAGACATCTTTGTATTTCTCTCCGGTCTATTGATTTGGTTTGGCCAACTAGATTGATTTGTCTTGCAATGGGAGATGTGCTTTTTAATGGGTTCAATCTTGAAGTGTCCTCACCCAGTGACAAAAGGGGTAGTGAGGCACGTATTTGTATTGTTGCCATTGAGGATAAAAAAGTGGGATTTATTCATATGGATTGGATGTGGCGCCCCCGATTTGACCGTACACTAATCATGCACGCAAATGTGTACGACCAAGATCAAGGACTGACGGAATGATATCACAACACAACTCTAGACACAAATTAAAATAATACAAGCTTTATATTACAAGCCAAGGGCCTCGAGGGTTCGAATACATAAGCTCGAACACACAAGAGTCGGCGAAAGCAACAATATCTGAGTACAGACATAAGTTAATCAAGTTTTGCCTTAAGAAGGCTAGCACAAACATCAACGATTGAAGAGGCAAGGCCTCCTGCCTGGGATCTCCTAACTACTCCTTGTCGTCAGCGGTCTCCACGTAGTAGTAGGCACTGTCGGGGTAGTAGTAGACATCGGTAGTGGCATCTGGCTCCTGGGATCCACCATCTGGTTGCAACAACCGGAAAGAAGAAAGAAGGGGGAAAGGGGTAGCAGAGAAACCATGAGTACTCATCCAGAGTACTCGCAAGCATCAGATCTAGACTAAGTATGCATCAGTATCAAATGAATGATCTCTATCTGTGGACTGAACTGCAGAATGCCAGAAGAGAAGGCCAAAGGCCTAGCCTATCGAATACTAGCATCTTCTGGAAACCACCATCTTGCAGCACTTAGAAGAGTAAAGAATAGCATTTTTTAATTAACAAGCATGTTTTAATAATATCACCCAGAGATCCTTCCTCGACTTCCTACGAGAAAGCAATCCCGGAGCCATCATATCCATCACATATCTCAGGTATCCAATTCTAGTTATAACAGATCAGGATACAAGTTTGAATGTCCATTATTGTGGACACGGCTATTCGAATAGATAACTTCCATCCAAGGGTGCACCACATTACCCTACACGCTCGATCATCTCTGGCCAGATACACTTTTCTGGGTCAATGCCCAGCCTCGGAAGATCAACATGTCGCAGCCCTACCTAGGCTCAGCAGATAGGCCCCCGCCGTGTAGTGGGGTCTTGGGCCCATCGGCCGTTGCACTCCAGCTCATTGTGTGCAGGGTGGATACCAGCACCACCCATGTAGTGGATGTCATGATCCGCCCGTGCCACAATGCTGAACTGGACATCTGACAAAGCTTCGGCTGATACCACGATGCAGTGGCCCATAACTATTCTAGCGTGGCGGCTAGTTCGCATAGGCCAGAGGCCAACTCAGAACAAATACCTGTTAGACTTAATATTGATTCATGTATCTTCATAGTTAGTTTTATAATGCATGTAGCATAGATTAGGGAGTAGCTAGTCGACGAAGCTTCAGTGGAGATGTGCGGAGAAGGCGGGATGCTAGAGCGTCGCGTGATACGGTGAGTACGGCGAGATGCCGATGGCGACGAGATGCTGCAAAGCTGCGCGATGTGGTGCAAGGCGAGATGTCGAGTGCCGTGTGAAGCGGCTGCACAACATCTGAAGGCAACGACCAGCAAAAGTGTTAGCCGAGTGAGTCGGTGAGTCAAGTAGTTACTGGTGCTACAGCTAGTTAGCCTCGTGCATGTAGGAGATTAGCCGCATGAAGTTTGTTGGTTAGTGTTCTAGCTAAAAGGTAGGATAGTTGATTGCATGGACTGAGCCATGCATGCTAGTTGAAATAGTTTGTTAGTAGAGGCCAGACGGTCAAGTCAGTAGCCAAGTCATCCCTAGAGTGATTCTAGGAAGTTAGGTGATGGATGTGTGTTAACGTGTGTTAGTGGGTTAGTGGCCAAGCGTGGTGGCCGGGTTAGTGAGCGTGTCCAACCCTTGTGTATATAAACCTGCATTGAGTTAATGAAATAGGTTGAGGCCGAGAGGGCTGAGAAAATAATGTAGCTACGGTGTGCATCAGGGGGGTATCTATTGGCAGAGCCATGTGTTCTTCTTCCTGGTGCTTTTGTGTATGTGTGCGTGGGTGTTCTTGTGTGTTTGAGAGAAACAAACAGAGAAAGAGAGAGAGAGCCAAGAGGAGAGGAAGAAGAAGAGGCGCTGTGAGGAGGTGGCGCCAACAATTGGCATCAGAGCCTTGTCGATCTGCGGCAGCGATGGTGGCAGCGACGGCAACGCAGCAGACTCCATGTGAGGTGGAGGACGTCGGCGCCAGGTGGAGGCCGTCGGTGGCGGCCGGTTGCGGTGTGATGCCGCTAGGAGGAGACGGCGGTACGATGCTGCCACGACAATGGTGCGATGCCGTCACAAGGAGACGCGGTGCGACGCTGCTAAGAAGATGTACGGCGGCGCGATGCCGTCTCTCGAGTCGGTGCGATGCCGACGACGGTGGTGCGATGCCATCGTCATCATGGAGAGTTGGTGCGAAGCCAATGTTGTGGTGCGATGCCGCAAGATGATGATGGTGTGGTGATCGGCGCCGCGAGGACGTCATCCACGATAAGATGTCCATGGTGACCGGCGTTGCGACGGCGTCGACAACGGCAAGTGGCTGCGGCACTACGATGGTGTCGTCAAGTGGCATCTGGTGATCCACGTTGAAAATTGTGATGATTGGAGAATCAAGATTAGGAGGGAAAATGTTAGACTTAATCTTGATTCATGTATCTGCATAGTTAGTTTTCGTAATGCATGTAGCATAGATTAGGGAGTAGCTAGTTGACGAAGCTTCAGTGGAGATGTGCGGAAAAGGCGGGATGCCAGAGCGTCGTGTGATACGGTGAGTACGACGAGATGCCGCAAAGCTGCGCGATGTGGTGCAAGGTGAGATGTCGAGCGCCGTGTGAAGCGGCTGCACAACATCTGAAGGCAACTGCCAACAAAAGTGTTAGCCGAGTGAGTCGGTGAGTCAAGTAGTTACTGGTGCTGCAGCTAGTTAGCCTCGTGCATGTTGGAGATTAGCCGCATGAAGTTTGTTGGTTAGTGTGCTAGCTAAAAGGTAGGATAGTTGATTGCATGGACTGAGCCGTGCATGCTAGTTGAGATAGTTTGTTAGTAGAGGTCGGCCGGTCAAGTCAGTAGCCAAGTCATCCCTAGAGTGATTCTAGGAAGTTAGGTGATCGACGTGTGTTAACGTGTGTTAGTGAGTTAGTGGCCAAGCATGGTGGCCAGGTTAGTGGGTGTGTCCAACCCTTGTGTATATAAACCTGCATTGAGTTAATGAAATAGGTTGAGACCGAGAGGGCTGAGAAAACAATGTAGCTATTGTGTGCATCAGGGGGTATCTATTGGCAGAGCCATGTGTTCTTCTTCCCGGTGCTTTTGTGTATGCGTGCGTGGGTGTTCTTGTGTGTTTGAGAGAAACAACCAGGGTAAGAGAGAGCGAGAGAGAGCAAATAGGAGAGGAAGAAGAAGAGGCGCTGTGAGGAGGCGGCGCTGACAATACCCAAACCATTAGTGTGTTAGGAGCTCGTGGAGACGAGCAGAGACTCACGATAATGTGAACCCGTCGCCCCGTCTCAAGGAAATACAGCAAGGCCCAACCCTCTGTCCCTAGGGCGGTCTACCTGCCCGGCCATGCCTCGTAATTAACTCACGGGTGCTCTCCGACCCGCTCGACTTTCACATCAACCCGCGGGTACCCCTCGGGGCCGACCCGACTTTAACAAAGGTCTCCAGTAAAGTCCAGGTAACCGTGTGTCCAAAACATCAAGGGGGAATACCCGAGGAATCACCCTCAAGGGATTCCACTTGATGTAATCATCAAGATGAACTTAGGAGGAATCACCCTCGAGGTTCATACTTGAGGTGTTGCACGATAGAGTCGTATCAGGAGTGGTGAAGGAGGAATCACGTGTAATGCCCAGGATGCGACTATATCTCCTACGTGTCGAGGCATGACTTAGAGACATAAGCGCATTTTGGAATGATCGCAAGCGTGGTATCTTTGCACAACTCATGTAAAATACAGGGATGAAAGAGTAAAATAGTTGGCTTACACTCGCCACGTCACACAATGAATACAATAGCATACATTCATCCAAATAACACAGGGTCCGACTACGGGCGAAATTCAAACGAGAAAAGATACCACAACCACAAGTCTTGATCGCCCCTAGTAGGAACCACTACTGATCGTCGAAATATGATACACAATAACAACCACGCTCTTCATCGAACTCCCAGTGAAGTTCTGATCCATCTCCTGCATCGTACTCGGCGGTACCTGCAACTGGTGTGTGTTGTAATCTGTGAGCCACAAGGACTCATCAATCCCATTCCCAGGGATCAAAACTAACAAAGCCTTTAGGTGGGGAGAGGTAATAAAGTGTTTGCAGCAAACACTAAGCAACTAGCTTACGAGTTCAGAGCAAGATGAGAAAATGTGCCAACAGTCGCCAAGTTGATCAAGAAGTGATCCTAGCTACTCACGTTCATACATAACCCCACCGTGTTCACTTCCCGAAGCCCTTCGGAAAGAGACCATCACGGTACTCACACATGTAGTGTATTCTTAAGGATATGGTGTCAAGTTATCTACAACCAGATACTAACAAATTCCCATCTGCCACATAACCGCGGGCATGACTTTCGAAAGTTCATAACCCTGCAGGGGTGTTGTAATGCCCAGTATGAGATTATACCTCCTACGTGTCGAGGCACGACTTAAAGGCATAAGATCATACTAGAATGATCTCAAGTATGGTATCTTTGCACGACTCGTGTAAAAGGGGGATGAAATTGCAAAAGAGTAGTTGGCTTACACTCGCCACGTCACACAATACATTACATAAACAATCATCATCCAAATAACATCAGAGTCCGACTACGGACGAAGATCCAAATGAAAGATACCATAAATAACACAAGGTCCCGATCATAACATCCTAGTAAGAGCCCTACTGATCCTCTGGATAAGACACATAGTATCGCCCACGTTCTTCGTCGAACTCCCAGTACAACTCTGAACCACCAGTTGTGTAGTTCACCATGGTACCTGCATCTGGTGTTGAGTAGAATTTGTGAGCCACGGAGGACTCAGCAATCCCGTTCCCGGGTAGCAAAATTATCTAAGCCTTGGGTGTGGAACAAGGCTGAAGAACAAGGTTGCAGCTGCACTAGCACTAGCTTACGTGTTGAGAGCGAGGAGAGAAGTGCCAACGATCGTCAAAGTGATCACGAAGTGATCCTATCTAAGCACGTCAAACATAACCCCACCGTGTTCACTTCCCGAACCCCTTCGGAAAGTGACCGTCACGGTTACTCACGCTGGTAGTGTATTATGATCATAGTGTCAAGTTTCCTACAATTGGATATTAACAAATTCCCATCTGCCACATAACCGCGGGCATGACTTTCGAAAGATCAAAACCCTGTAGGGGTGTTCCAACTTAGCCCATCACAAGCTCACGATCTGCGGAGTCGCAACTCCAAGGTGGGAAGACTCGAGTATTCTCGGAATCCCGTGCTCAAAATATTCAGACTAAGGTAAAACTAATCCAACAAGACCTCCCAGCGTGCCGACACCCTAATAGTATCCGCGCTTATCTTGTCTCAGGCCACGACCGGATGGGTGATGCTACAGGTTTTTACCAGCCCTCGGGTTCCCCCAAGGTGGCCCTGCAGGACCCCCAGTTTGGACCAACACTCATGTGGAGCACTGGCCCGGGTTGTTGATTAAGAAAAGGGTTTATAACTCCCTATGCAAGTTTTAGTTGTTAGGCAAATGTAAAACCAATGTTGGGCCTTACTGGAAAAACTTTAGCGCTAAGAGGGTTATCGAGGGGGGCCCATAAACCCCAACCGTGTTAGGGACGCAAAAATCAAGGAACATAACACCGGTTTAAATGGTTCCTAGGGAGGGATGAGTGGAACAAAACACCAAGCAAAGGCTTAGCCTTCCACCCATTGCCAAGTATATAGATGATTTAGTTTTAACAGATTATATAGTGTGATATCCCAACAATACTTCAACATGAAGCAAAGAATCTTCGAATCTTCTCCTGCAACTAACAATGCTATAAGAGGGGCTGAGCAAAGCTTACGTAGCCAATCAAAGGTTTGCTAGGTTGGGTGGTTAGAGAGATTCATGGCTACAATAGGAGGCTGACAAACAAACATGGGCATTGAGGCAATAAGCTAAAGAGCGAGACATCTAGCAATAGGCAAATATAGTAATGATATCTGGGTCAGGTCATCTTGCCTGTTGAATCCTCAGAGGGAACGTAATCTTGCTCCTCACACTCAACCTCGATAGGAACCTCGTTCTCAGTATCTTCACCAGGCTCTAACCAAACACAACAATGCAACAACGGAACAAAATCAATCAACATGCAGTGCTCAAACACATGATGCATGAACATGAAGCATGTGAACATGAAAAGACATGATGCATGGCCTAGGTCACAAGAATGCAATAACATCACCAACAAACAAGATCAACCACACATAATGAAACAAGCAAAAGAACAAGTTGGCAAGTTTATGTAGTTTATCAAACAAGCAACAAACATGTTTTAAAAGAGGTTGGTTATCATGGCAAGGGTGCACTTAACATAAAAGCAACATGCTTGCATATTTAAATGGGCTGGAATTAAATACAACAATTTCCAGAAAAGCCCATATTCATTTATTTGCATTTGGGACAGATTTGAAATACTTCCGTGAAGGAGTTGTCAAACATGCTAAACAACAGCACCAAAATATTCTACACATTTTTCTACCCCAAAAGCATATAAAGTTTGTTAAATTTGGAGTTGTGGAGAATAGTTATGAATTTTGCAAGTTTGAACATATTTAAAACAAGTTTAAATTCAAACAACATTTTAAAAGTTTTCAAACATGGCAGCAAGTGACATATTCATAATCTACACAAAATTCTAAGAACTTCTCATATAGGGCTCATATTCATATGATGCATAAATATGCAGATATTAAATAAAACAGAAAAGAAAAAGAAATAAAACAAATCAAACGCCTCATCTAAATTGACCCAGGCTCAGCGAGCCACTGACGCTGACAAGGGGGGGCCAGGCGAGCGGGTACGCGCGCGGGGCTGGCACTAGAGCTGTGAGGCTGGCAGGTGGGACCTACCTGTCAGCCTCAGGCGAAAATTAAAAAATGGGCGGAAACACCACTGCGCCCGCGAGGGATCGAACCCGAACATAACTGACGAAACTGACGGAGACACACCACTACGCCACTGCATCGATCTTGACAGAACGGGAGCAGCATATCTGAAGAATACACAATAGAAGCAGAACAGGGGAGCACTGGCCCACGTCGGAGCATGCTCGTCGGAGCCGCTCCGACGACTATTAGGCATGGCGGAGGGGTACGAGAGGGAGCAGGAGGAGTCCCGCATCCAAACAAACTACTAGCAGCGCCTAAGGGGCACTGCATCACCGGCGGCGAGCAATTACAACACGGCGACGAGACGACGGCGAAGCGATGCAAGGCACTAGGCGGCATGGCGACTGCACAGGGAGGTTCTACGCATCTAGGCGAAGCTAACGGGCACCACATCGAGGGCTAGAGAGGTCGGAGCACTCGCCGGCGACGAGGTCCGACGGCGACACGGTCGGGCGCTCGTGGAACTACAGCCTAGAGCATGCGCAGAAAGGGGGAAATGGCTTGGGGAGAGAGAGGAGCTCACCACGAGCACGGCGGTGTGCTCAGCTGGCCCTAGCGTGGACGGAGTCGACGACGGCGTGTCTCGAACAGCTCCGGCCACCGTAGGGAAAGAAGAGGACGAAGCGCTTGATGGAGAGGCGTTCGTGTCCGCGTAGTTGTCGTAGTGGAAGAAGAGGACATCATGGAAGAAGCTGGACAACATTGGCGAGGGCGAGGACGACGCTGAGCTCGCCGATGACGTGAGGTTGCTCTCAGATGCGCTCAGGCGTCGATGGTGGCGGCGGATCTGGGGGATCCCAGCTCTCCAGACGGCGAGAGGGGAAAGGGGAGACCTAGGGGAAAGTGGTGGACACGATCTGGGTTTAAAAACGGGGCTCGGCGCACGGCCTAGACGTCCATGAGCTGACGGCGCGACGGTGAGCGCGGCGTGCTCTGCTTTTCTGACGGAGGAAGACGGAGGCGAGGGAGATGTGACACTGACTGGTGGGGCCACGCGCTCGGAGTGGCTACGGCGCGACTGCTGCGCCTGTAGCTGGGCCTGCGGTGCTGGGCTTGCTGCGCTGCGGGTGGAGATGGGCCTCAGAGGAGAGGGAGAAAAGGAGAGGCCCAGGTTGTGCTGCTGGCTGCTGCTGTTTCTTCTTTTCTTTATTTCTTCAGGTAGAAAAAGAAAAGAATGCACAGAAATAAAGAAGAAGAACTAGGGGAAATGAAAAATACCCCTAAGCTCAGTGAATTATGCTCTATTTAAATAAAATGACTTGGACATTTTTAGAGGCAGAAAAATAAAAGGAGTTTGAATATAGGTCAAACTCTTGATATTTTAAAACCAACGGAATCATATTCAAATGAGATGATATTTGGTGGAGAGGTTGCTCACATGGGGCAAGTTTTAAAGGAGAAGGAAGAACCACTATGGCACTTGCTAGGTGGCTTGCAAAAATAGATCAAAGAAGAGGCCAGAAAGAAAGAAGGAGAAGAATAAGAAGAAAGAAGAAGAGGAGGAGGGGTAGGGTTTTAGCTAAGATAGCTTGAACCCACACACAACATACATCACAAGGTCTCAACAATGCACAAAAGAAATTAAACTATGATGACATGATGACATGATGATGAGCATTGCAAGGATGCAAAAATAATAAAAGGTATGCAATGCAAATAAAATAAAAGAGAAGGACCCCCAAGGATAATGACAAGGATCAAAGAGGAAGCTTTATTGCCATTATAGGAAAGTGTTACATTTGGGGCATTACAAACTCTCCTACACTATAAAAAGATCTCGTCCTGAGATCTAGGACTGGAAGAAGGAAAGATACTCGGAACGAAGGTGATCTTCTCGTTCCCACTTAGCTTCTCGGTCGGTATGGTGTGACCACTTAACTTTCAAGAACTTGATTGACTTGTTGCGGGTTTTGCGCTCAGTTTCCTCAAGAATAGCAACATGGTGCTCACGATAAGATAAGTCTTGTTGAAGATCAATCCCCTCGAACGGAATGGTGCGTTCAGGTGTCTTGAAGCACTTGCGGAGTTGAGACACGTGAAACACATCATGAACATTTGCAATGTTGGAGGGGAGCTCAAGTTGATAGGCTAGGTCGCCTCTTTTGCCAAGAATCTTGAAAGGGCCCACATATCTAGGAGCAAGCTTTCCTTTGATACCAAATCTTTGGGTTCCTTTCATAGGAGAAACACGGAGGTTGTGAAAGTGCAGTATATCGACTAGAGGGGGGGGGGGTGAATAGGCGATTTTTATGAAATGCTTCAAAACATGGTAGTTTTGAAGACAAAACATAAACTCAATCCTATTAGTATGCAGCGGAAAGTAGACTACACTAGGCAAGCCATAGTCATGTATTCAATGAAGTGAAAGCACGAAGACTAATAGCAGCTAGGCAGTAGTGATCATGATGGAAGAAGGAATGAAGCCAATCACAACAAGTAAATACTTAGTGAAGTCAATCAAATAAGGCAAGCAGGCAATGACTTCACAACATAGAATGGTAAGTAAAGGGAAGGAAAGGATAGAACCAGTAGCTCGGGGAGGACAGTGATTTGTTAGACCAGTTCCAGTTGCTGTGAAAACTGTACGTCTGGTTAGGGAGGCCGAGATTTAACTCAGAAGACCGCGTCTTCACCTTATTCCCCTTGAGCTAAGGACACCTAGTCCTCGCCCAATCACTCTAGTAAGTCTTCAAGGTAGACTTCCAAACCTTCACAGACTTCGTTCACCGGCGATCCACAATGACTCTTGGATGCTCAGAACGCGACGCCTAACCGGCTGGAGGAAACACAGTCCTCAAGTGTAATAAGTCTTCAGGTCACAGAGACAGAAAGACTTCAGTGATGCCTAACACTTTTTGGCTCTGGGTGTCTTGGCTTTGTCCTCGCAAGGATTTCTCTCTCAAACGCTTCAGAGGTGGGTTGCTCTCAAACGACAAAAGCCGTGTAATAACTCTGAGCAGCCACCAATTTATGGTGTAGGGGTGGGCTATTTATAGCCACTGGGCAACCCGACCTGATTTGTCCGAAGTGACCCTGGGTCACTAAGGAATTGACACGTGTTCCAACGGTCAGATTTCAAACACTCACATGGCAACTTTACTTGGGCTACAAGTAAGGCTGACTCATCCAACTCTGGATAAGATTTGCTCTCATTGTCTTCGCTCGAAGACATAGGATTTGGTTGAGCATCACTTCAGTCACTCTGACTTAGATCACTTGGACCCCACTTAATAGTACGGTGGTTCCTATGACTCAACAAAGAAGAAAAGGAAACAACGAAACATCTAAGTCTTCGCTCTCCATAGTCTTCACACAATGTCTTCTCTTGTCATAGTCTTCAATATGATTATCTTCATATACCACCACTGATGTCAATGTCTTCATACATTTTTAGGGGTCATCTCCGGTAGGTAAACCGAATCAATGAGGGACTACTACCTGTGGTATCCTGCAATTCTCACAAACACATTAGTCCCTCCACCAGGGTTGTCGTCAATACTCCAAAACCAACTAGGGGTGGCACTAGATGCACTTACAGATAGACATGATCCCCAATGTCGAAGGCCAAATCACGATGCTTGCCGTCATAGTAACTCTTTTGACGCGATTGAGCGGCTTTGAGATTCTCACGTATGACTTTGCACATTTCTTCGGCTTCTGAGATCAAGTCATTGCCAAGAAGTTGACGTTCACGAGTCTCGGACCAGTTGAGAGGGGTACGACACTTTCTGCCATAGAGGATTTCAAAAGGAGCTTTGCCGGCACTTGCTTGGAAACTGCTGTTGTAAGAAAACTCAGCAAACGGGAGACAATCTTCCCACTTCATGCATAACAGTATTCAGAATCTTCAAGAGACGGAGTTCGACGCATAACAGTATTCCTTGGAGGAGTGTGGTCAAACTTGAATCTCTCTGTGAAGCCATCGTCTTGAAGATCCGCTTCAGCACTCAGCAAGGTTAAACTCTTCCAAGACCTCCGACAGGTTTCTTGAGCAACAAAGGCATTCTTGGTGGCAAGATTGCGAATGTGATTAACGCTTTAGCTAGTAGTGATGCTTATCCTGTTTCTGATGAAGGGCAACCAGAAGCTCTCGGTTATTGAGAACACGAGATCGCTTCTGAGGCCTTTGGGCAATGGTGCTCTCAGTAGCTTCGGTTTCAGCGTGTCGAGGTAGATGACTACGGCCAGCCAGAGGATAAATGCGTGAAACTGCTGGAACTCCTTCAATTTGCTGAGTGAAGCTCTGGTGATCAACGTTGTGAAGACTAACAGGCTCTTTGGCTGGCTCTTGGTACACAACTTCAGCTGACATATCAACCTCAGGCAAGAATATATGATGGTTGCGAGCAGAGGGCTGATAGGTGATAGCTGAATGAAGCTTGATGAGGCGCATAATCCATGGGGCATAGAATTTCAGACCAAACAGATCAGATCCAGACATAGCCAATTCCCTAATGAAGAAATCTTGAGCATTGAAGCTGATGCCATTGAAGATATAGAAGACCAAAGTCTTCATGGTGCCTTCAAGCTTGGCTGATGAAGAATGTCCTTTGACGGGCCATAGAGTACGCCTGATGATATGATAGATGGTGCGTGGCAGGTACTCTAGGTCTTCAACAAAGAATTCCTTAGGATATTCAGCATCACTTGGCAGAGGCTTCATCATGCTTAGCATCTGGCTCATGTTGGGCTTGCGCTTCTGAAAGATACTCTCCAAGGCTTCATTGTGCAATTGACAGCCAGGTTCATACAGGTCTCCTGGAGTGGGCAGGCCAGTAAGCTCAATGAGATCAAAGGCTTTGGCTTCATGATGGAAATTGCTGTCATCCACTCAAGGACCCATGTCTTCGGATCCCTGCTGTAGCCTCGAATGTGGAGGGTAGCATAGAATTGCAGAAGCAGCTCTTCATTCCAATGCTCCTTGTCAGTTACAAAATTTAGCAGGCCAGCATCACCGAAGCAATCAAGAGCTTCCTCCAGACAGGACAGACCAACAATAGCTTCAGTGTCAAGACGCATATGAGGGAAAATGCGCCCTTGATCATAGAGTACTCTTGAGTAATAACTGCGCTGCTGATGGCTCCAGAACCTGTCTGATGATATTCTTGGCTTGGAATATGGGTTCTTGGCGCTGTCAAAGAAGGTGTTGTGCGCAGTGAAGCTATTGGCATTGAATGACCCTTGAGAGGTTGCAATACCTGGAAACCTTGGCAGTCTTGGCTTAGGCTTCTGAATTTGAGGCCTGTGCTCAACATGATGATCAAACTGAGGACCAGCAGCATGCGGTCCAGTAGTAGGTGGTGGAGTCAGAATGGGCCACCGGACAGTAATGAGCTGATCATCTTGGTTGTATGCTTGCTCAATTGTATGGGGCCTTGGAGGCGGTACTGGAGCAGAGGCATTGGCTTCAGGCTGCTGATTTGCTTCAGGTGCAGCACTTGCTTCAGGCGCCATCACTTCGGGCACCATTATGTCTTCAGGTGCCACATTAGCTTCAGCCATGACCACGTCATTGGCATCAGTGTTGGTGGTGGCATCCTCTGAGTTTGTAACCTCCACTTCAGGAGCTGGAGGGTCGGACACGTTCTCCTCGAGAACAGGGGGTGTGGCAGTACGTGCTTCTTCTGCTTGGGGTTGTTCTTCTCCTTGGGGTGGTTCTTCTTCAGCTGATGCAGCTAGAATATCTTCAGCCGCTTTGGCTTCATATTTTGAGGGGTTCACAGTAGGAGCAGCATCAGGTACAGATGGTTGCTCTACTCCTTCTGGAACAATTGGGGTGACAACTTGAGGCCTTGGTCCTTTGCGAATCCTGCGAAATGCTGGCGACGCCTGAGGGGATGGAGGTCGTTGGGCCTCAAAGTCTTCATCTTCAAGCACCGAACTGGTGTCTTGGGTTGGCTGAGGTGTGGCTGGTGTATCATGTGGGTGATCAGCCCACGAGTCATCCTGTGCAATTGGCGTCAATGGACGACCAATGTTGATGCGTTCACTGTTCGTAAGAACAGGCGAACATTCAACGTTGTACTCGATCTGAGGAAGGACTTCATCATCTTTAACATTGTCATGCGGACCAATGTATTCAGCTGCGGTGGGGTTAACAGCTGGAATGTCTTCAGCCTCTGTGGGAGCAGGCTCATGGACTGTCATTCGACGTTCTCTGTGGACAGATGCAGGGCGAGAAACTGATATGGGCTCGACAAAGATAGGCTCTTTGGAAGCAGCCTTATCCTTCTTTGTCTTGCGCTTCTTGCTGGGTGGAGCTTCATCAGTAGTTTGGTTGCGCTTGCGAGCTTCTGCTTCAGCCACCTTTGTCTTCTTGAGTTCTGAAGCAATTGGGGTGACCTTAGGCTTCGTGCTAGTCATGCTGGCAGGGAAGACTATGCGAGGCATTTCGTGCCTTGATTCTTCAGCTTCGGGCACAAGTTGCTTCTTCTTTTTCTTGGCAGCCATCATTGGGTCAATGCCAGGACGCCCAAGGGCCTTGCGCTTTTCAGCTTCATTGAAAGCTTGAACGCATTTGGCAGCCAAGTCCTTGATTCGCTCACGAGAACCTTTAGCTTCATCATGCCTCTGGCGAAAGGCTTCCTTGAGCTCATGCATCATGACTTTGAAGTTCTGAATCTCTTGTACGCTGAGATTGTCCACATGCTTCTTGAACTGAGCCTTTTCATAATCGATCTTTTGCTTCAGCTCAACAATTCTCTAAGCCAGAGCTAGCTCAGAAGCAATGGCGCCATGGAAGGAGACACTGAGGCCAACTGGAAGCTGCAGATCGTCAAAGCTGAGGTTGGGGGTGTCAAACCATTCATCAAGGAAATTATTTAGCACTTCCACGTCAAAGAGCGGCAAATCATTGAAGATTTCAGCATCTTGCTTGCTCTTGATCAGTTGCTCCAGAGCATCGTCACCAAGGTCCTCATCGCTCGAGAGATCAAGGGCTTCATTGGCAGTCTTCAGAACAGCGTCAGGAGTGAGAGCTGGACTGGGGTTGTGCGATGGCTTCTTCCTTAGATGTCTGCTCTTGGAGATGCGAGAGTGCTCCTCAAACTGCACACTCGGTGCTGGTGGAGCAGTGGCCAAAGGCTTCACTCTAGAAGCAATTGGTGGAGTGGTCTTCGAAGCCTTGGATTTCTTCTTCTTGGGCTTCGGGGTTGCAGGCGCTTCTTCAGAATCAGCGTCATCTGCAGGTTGATCCACATCCGCCCCTTGAACCCTGATGTGACTGATGAGGCCTTCTAAGTTGTAGAAGGTCCCAACCAGGTTTGGTTCAGCTTCGCGTGTGCCATCAGCGCGGGGCACAGAGGGGCCAGGATTGAAGTCTAATCCCCAATTCTTCTTGTTCTCTTTGGTTGAGTTCTTGGCATATTGAAGATTTTGCTTGAACAAATTGTCGTCGCGACACGAGAGCAGAGAAGTAGGATGAGCATCAGTGGGTTGAGGCCCTCTGACCATGCAAGGGTAGAAGCCTTGAGCAATGGCTTCAGCTCAAGTCTTGGGGGGAAGATTTTTATAGGTGATATCTCCCCATGGATGCTTGATGGCGTTCTTTTCAGCATACTCTTGGGTCACGAACCTGTACTTGAACCACTGTTCAGCCCAATATCTTCGAATCCATTGGATTCGTGTCTTCCTCTGATTATAATCCTCCTCTGGATCAGTCTTGTACATCTCACTGAGATCAGGAGGCAAATCTTTGGAGGTGTTGCCACGGCGCTGTCTGCCACCCTTTCTAACTGTCTTGTCAGTAGCCATTGGCTTCAATCTGAAGGGCTTCAAACCGAATGGCTTCAAAACTGGCAAATGCTTCGGTTTGCTGGTCAGACAGGAACTGTCTTCAGGGGAGTTAATGTGACGCTGCAAGAATTCTGCAAATGAATGCAGACTATGAGAACCAAGGGATTCTCCCACGGACATGTACCTGTGACAGCATTAGAGATGCGAGGGAAGGGGAAAAGGTCATATGCATTCTCAGAAGTTTTGAAGATAAAACAGTTTTGAAGACTTTGACCTCATAGCGCGAAGACATCCACTCATATGATGAGAGTTGGTTCTAGATTTGTACGAATCCACGAATAGGTACAAGTGAGGAATCTAACTATGTTTGAAGCATATGTGAATGTACTAGGCAAGATATGAGATGCAGACAGGATAGATCTATATATTTGTGTAGGCAGAAACCTCTTGTGGTAAATGTGATGAATCTTTATGGATCAAGAAGATGGTAAAAGGAAAGTTTTATTTACCACACGATGAACTGCTTAGACGGAGAGGAGTTGGATGCCCAGCAGTTCGATATTCCATGGACTAACTTGGCGACGGAGGACAGCTACGGCGACTGCGGAGTAGACGATGTCCGCGGCCGGCGTGAAGACGACGTCGACGAGGTTGCGGCAGCGAAGCGCTTCGTCGCCGGCGTCGTCGAGAGCTAGCGGAGGCGCTAGGGTTGGTCGAGGTGGATAGGTGGCAGAAGAACTTTTGACCGTGATGGGACGTGCATTTATAAGCATGGGAGACGGCACAGCGCAATTATGCAGGTGCCCCTGGCGGTTCACATACGAGGGACACGTGGTTGGGAGTTGTCCCACGATCCCACGTACACCACGACTGTCGAAGTGGTTGTTCCGGCTTCTCCAGATTTCAGGCATAAAGGATGGAGCATTAAAATCAGATTTAAAGTTTGTCTCCGTATCTTCTGCTGACAAGGATGTAGAGAAGATATTCGACAGTTCCAACAGAATGCATATGATTTGGACAGACAGAGTGTGAGATGAGAAAGCATAGAGAGATTAGGGTCCGATCACATTCACTTAGTTCAAAAGATTCAAATAAGAAGACATAGCTATAAGTGAATGTTGTAGAGGACAGAACACAACTCTATATATATTTATGTCCTATACAAAGATAAACCAAGTGCGAAGACTTTGCAAATGTAACGCCACGAGAAACACTTCAAACAAGGATTTGGTGGTGGCGTTACCCACCGCATAGGAAGTATTAGACCCAGACACGACGCACAATTATCGTGGTGCTCCGAAGTCGATTTCCATGTTAATGTATTCACACTTAGAATGTAAGTCTTCATTGATTGAAGATATACTTTACTTCATGGTTTCACATCTAAGTCATCAATATGCATAAGTGTTAGGATGTGTGCCTGATTACAGGATATTTGAGGATTCTAAGATATTAAGCTCACACCGCAACATGCAAAACCTTTTCTCATCCAAGGGCTTTGTGAAGATATCTGCCAGTTGCTCTTCAGTGTTGACGTGTATGATATCAATATCTTCCTTCATGACATGATCTCTGAGAAAGTGATGATGAATTTCAATGTGCTTTGTCTTCGAGTGCTGAACTGGGTTGTTGGCAATCTTGATAGCGCTTTCATTATCACAGTAGAGTGGCACATGCTTCAGATGGGCGCCATAGTCCTTGAGCGTTTGCTTCATCCAGAGAAGCTGAGCGCAGCAAGATCCAGCAGCAATGTATTCAGATTCAGCAGTGGAGAGTGATACACAGTTGTGCTTCTTTGAAGACCAACAGACAAGAGATCGTCCTAGAAAGTGACATGTGCCTGATGTAGACTTGCGATCAACTTTGTCACCAGCATAATCAGCATATGAGAATCCAACTAGATCAAATTCCGAGCCCTTTGGATACCATAATCCTAGTGTTGGGGTGTAAGCCAAATATCAAAGTATTCGCTTCACAGCTAAGTGATGCGACTCCTTTGGTGCCGCTTGATATCGAGCACACATGCAAACACTAAGCATAATATGTGGCCTAGATGCACATAAATAAAGCAAAGAACCAATCATGGAGCGGTATACTTGTTGATCAAACTCTTTACCATTGGCGTCAGGACCCAGATGGTGTTTAGCAGGCATTGGCGTCGAGTACCCTTTGTAGTCTTGCATTCCAAACTTTTTCAGGCAGTCTTTAAGGTACTTCTCTTGAGATATGAAGATGCCGTTGCTTTGCTGATGAATTTTAAGACCAAGGAAGAACTTCAGCTCACCCATCATGGACATCTGATATTGCTCTTGCATCATGTGACCAAACTCATGACTGTATTTTTTGTCAGTGCAGCCGAAGATAATGTCGTCCACATAGATTTGGCAGACAAATAGTTCATCATCATATGTCTTCGTGAAGAGTGTGGGATCTAGGGATCCAGGTTTGAAGCCTTTTCTCTTCAGGAAGTCTTTGAGTGTGTCATACCAAGCACGAGGCGCTTGTTTGAGGCCATACAGTGCCTTGTTGAGTTTCTATACCATATTAGGACGTTTTGGATCTTCAAAGCCAGGTGGTTGTGCAACATACACCTCTTCTTCAATCCTTCCATTGAGAAAGGCACTCTTTACATCCATTTGATACAGAAGTATGTTGTGATGATTTGTATAGGCTAGCAGTATACGAATAGCCTCAAGTCTAGCCACAGGAGCAAATGTTTCATCGAAGTCAATCCCTTCGACTTGAGTGTATCCTTGAGCAACGAGACGAGCTTTGTTTCTGACCACTTGACCATGCTCATCTTGCTTGTTGCGATAGATCCATTTTGTGCCTATAATGTTGTGCTTGCGAGGGTCAGGATGCTTGACAAGTTCCCACACATTGTTCAGCTCAAACTGTTGAAGCTCTTCTTGCATTGCTTGAATCCATTCGGTTCCATAAAAGCTTCAGCCACTTTCTTGGGTTCAGATATTGAGACAAAAGCAAAGTGCCCACAAAAATTTGCAAGCCGTGTTGCTCTTGAGTGAGTAAGTGGACCAGGAGCATTTATGCTATCAATTATCTTCTCAACTTGTACTTCATTTGCAACATGAGGATGAGCTGGACGATGATTTTGCTCTTGCTGTACATTGTCATCGTCAGGAGTGTTGTCTTCAGGCTGAGCATTGTCGTCAGGTTGATTTGGAGCAGAGATGATGAGTTCCTCATCAGGTTGTGCTTCAGAAGGCATGATCTCACCGGTTCCCATTAGCTTGATAGATTCATTTGGTGAAGCCGCATCTAGCACAGTTGCTAGGGTCTCTCTTTGTGAACCATTTGTCTCATCAAACCACACATCCACAGTTTCAACAGTTTTATAGAGAAAGATGTTGAAGACTCTGTAGGAGTGTGAGTCCTTTCCATATCCGAGCATGAAGCCTTCATGTGCTTTCGGTGCAAATTTTGACTTGTGATGAGGATCCTTGATCCAGTACTTAGCTCCAAATACTCTGAAGTAACTTACGTTAGGCTTCTTCCCAGTGAGGAGTTTATATGACGTTTTCTTCAGAAGCTTGTGAAGATAAACACGGTTGATGATATGGCATGCCGTATCAATAGCTTCAGGCCATAACCTTCTTGGTGTCTTGTATTCATCGAGCATCGTTCGAGCCATCTCAATTAGAGTTCTGTTCTTGCGCTCAACGATCCCATTTTGCTGAGGTGTATACGGGGCTGAGAATTCATGAGTGATTCCCATTGTATCCAAATAAAGATCAAGGCCGGTGTTCTTGAACTCAGTGCCATTGTCACTTCTGATATGCTTGATCTTGACGCCATAGTTGTTCATGGCATGGTTGGCGAAGCGTATGAAGACATCTTGCACTTCAGTCTTGTAGAGTATTATGTGCACCCATGTGTATCTTGAATAATCATCAACAATGACGAAGCCATAGAGACAGGCTGTGGTAGAGAATGTGGAGTAGTAAGTAGGGCCAAATAAGTCCATGTGAAGTAGCTCGAAGGGTTTGGATGTCGTCATGATTGTTTTCGAGGGATGCTTGGCTCTAGTCATCTTCCCAGCTTCACAGGCACCACATAGATGATCTTTCTTGAACTTGACTTCCTCGATGCCTACAACATGCTTCTTCTTTGCGAGAGTGTGCGAGTTCCTCATGCCATCATGTCCTAGCCTCCGATGCCAGAGCCAGCACTCTGAAGCTTTTGCTAGAAGACATACGGCCATCTGCGGTCCAGCTGAGAAATCTACCATATACAGATCACCTTTTCTGTATCCTTCAAATACTAAAGACTTGTCAGATTCCATTAGTACAAGGCAACAAAATTACCAAAGATCATAATCATGTTTAAGTCACAAAGCATTGAGACAGACATTAAGTTGAAGCCAAGAGATTCAACAAGCATGACTTTATCCATGTGCTGATCTCTTGAGATTGCAACTCTACCTAGACCCAACACTTTGTTTTTACCAGTATCAGCAAATGTGATGTGACTCTTCTTAGATGGACGTAAGGTTGAGTCCATGAGAAGATTCCGATCACCAGTCATATGATTTGTGCATCCGCTATCCATAATCCATTCTGAAGACTTTGGTGTCACTCCCTACAATGCAGTTAGGAGGATAGGCTTCACCAAAAGCCATTATGAAGAATAAACGTTTGACGTATAAGTGGATTATGAAAGCTTAGACGAAAGTTAGGACTGATAAGATGTTTAGCAAGTGATTCATGAGCAGTATGAGCAGTAAGTAATTTGGGCATTTGATCTTGTGCCCAACAAGTGTTTTAGGTCCCCAGCAATAGCATCAGACGCCTTTGATTTTCGGCTGGAGACCTTTCCTTGTAAGAGAAAGTTAGTTCTTCTTAACCACCCACATCTTCAGGGGTGGCTTAGAAGCAATGATTCTAAGAGCAGCATCTGAGAATTTTGGCTTTGAAGCCCTAGCAAATAATCTTGCGGGAGGAGAATAATACTCATAAGAATAGGCAGAAAAATTCTTAGTTTTATGAATATAGCGGTTTGAAGAAACACGCTCATATTCATGGGTTTGAGTATTGTTTCCCTGCAAAACATCCGCGTTAGGGTGACTCAGGTGAGTCCTTTGTCTGTATGAAACCTTAGGACCATATGAAGCCTTTGGTCTGGGGTTTGTCTTCTTCCCAAGAGGTGTCATGATGATGTTTGCTGGTAGTTTCTCGAGACAACCTTTGGGTACCCAGATCTTCTTCATAGGTGGCAAGTTCCTGCAGTTAGTACCAATATACCTGGCAAACACTTCACCATTTTGATTCTTAAACAGTTTATAGTTTGCATCAAATGATTCATCAATGATAAGAGGATTAGCACAAGTGAAGCCAGATAGGGTAGATGGATCCACTGAAGGTTCCTTTGCAGCAACCCATGTGGTTTTGGGATACCGCTCAGGCTTCCAGTATGAACCATCAACATTCATTTTCCTGTTGAACCCAACACCCTCTTTCCTAGGGTTTCGGTTCAGTATCTGCTTTTTGAGGACATCACATAGAGTCGGATGCCCTTTGAGGCTTTTGTACATCCCTGTTTCAAGCAAAGTCTTCAACCTGGCATTTTCATCAGCAATAGTAGTGGTATCCTCAGCAGAGGGGTTAGTTACCACATCAGCAGTTGAAGATATTGCAACAGTGGTAGCAGTAGAACATTCAGCAACAGATGTAGCGTTATCACGCTCAATGCATTTTAGACATGGTGGTTCAAACTCTTCGTGAGTGGAGCTGATCAGTTGTGCGCGGAGTGACTCATTTTCTTTTTGAAGATCTTCATGAGCCGCTTTCAATTTCTCAAGTTCTCTTTTCCTTTGAATGTAATCGTGGGAAAGCTTTTCATGAGTTTTTGAGAGCGATTCATAAAGACCTTCAAGTTCCTTGTACTTAACATGAAGATTTTTTATGTCTTCAATTAAGGACTGAGAACGGGTCATTTCCGCGTCCAACAGGTCATCGCTTTTGTCTAATAGTTTTTGAATATGTTCCATGGCTTTCTGCTGTTTAGTGGCAATTTTAGCAAGTGTTTTGTAGCTAGGTTTTGGTTCACAATCAGAGTCATCTTCACTAGATGTTTGAAAGTAAGCATCGCGTGATTTTACCTTGGCACCGCGTGCCATGAAGCAGTAGGTGGGAGCAGAGTCGTCGTCCTCATCAACAATGTTGGGGACGGGGCCATTGTCTTCAGTGTTGAAGATGGACTTGGCCACGTAGGCGGTGGCTAGAGCCAAACTCGCAGCACCAGAATCAGACTCCCCCTCCGACTCAACCTCCGCCTCTTCAGAAGCAGACTCCTCCTCAGAATCCATCTTCTTGCCAACAAACGCGCGAGCCTTGCCAGATGAATTCTTCTTGTGTGATGAATACTTTGATGAAGACTTGGAAGAAGACTTTGAGTATTTCTTCTTTTTCTTGTCATCAGAATCATATTCCTTGCTCTTCTTCTTCTTCTTCTCATTGTCCCACTGAGGACACTCAGAGATGTAGTGACCAGGTTTCTTGCACTTATGACATGTTCTCTTCTTGTAGTCATGGGTAGAAGCTTCATCATTTCTTGAGCTGGATCGAGAAGACTTTCTGAAGCCTTTCTTCCTAGTGAATTTCTGGAACTTCTTCACAACCATGGCAAGCTCCTTTCCAATGTCTTCGGGATCATCAGAACTACAGTCAGACTCTTCTTCAGATGAAGGAACAGCCTTTGCCTTTAAGGCGCGAGATCAGCCATAGTTGGGACCATAGATGTCACGTTTTTGAGATAGCTGGAACTCATGTGTGTTGAGCCTCTCAAGTATGTCAGACAGATCGAGAGTCTTGAAGTCAGGGCATTCTTGAATCATCAGGGCAAAGATATCAAATGAGTTGTCGAGTGATCTCAGGAGAGTGTTGACGATTTCATGCTTGGTGATCTCAGTGGCGCAAAGTGCCTGAAGCTCATTAGTGATGTCAGTGAGACGATCGAATGTGTGCTGGACATTCTCATTGTCATGTCTCTTGAAGCGATTGAAGATATTGCGAAGGACGCTGATCCTTTGATCTCTCTGGGTAGAGATTCCTTCGTTGACCTTTGAGAGCCAGCCCCAGACTTCCAATGACGTGTCCAGAGCACTTACACGACCATACTGTCCTTTGGTCAGATGACCACAGATGATGTTCTTGGCCATTGAATCCAGTTGAACGAGCCTCTTGACATCAGTAGGGGTGATACCTTCACCAGTCTTGGGAACGCCGTTATTGACGACAAACCAGAGGTCCACGTCAATGGCTTCTCGTTCCAAGATCTAGGACTGGAAGAAGGAAGGATACTCGGAACGAAGGTGATCTTCTCGTTCCCACGTAGCTTCTCGGTCGGTATGGTGTGACCACTTAACTTTCAAGAACTTGATTGACTTGTTGCGGGTTTTGCGCTCAGTTTCCTCAAGAATAGCAACAGGGTGCTCACGATAAGATAAGTCTTGTTGAAGATCAATCTCCTAGAACGGAATGGTGCGTTCAGGTGTCTTGAAGCACTTGTAGAGTTGAGACACGTGAAACACATCATGAACATGTGTAAAGTTGGAGGGGAGCTCAAGTTGATAGGCTAGGTCGCCTCTTTTGCCAAGAATCTTGAAAGGGCCCACATATCTAGGAGCAAGCTTTCCTTTGATACCGAATCTTTGGGTTCCTTTCATAGGAGAAACACGGAGATAGTGAAAGTGCAGTATATCGACTATAGGGGGGGTGTGGGGACCCCGACTCATAAGTCGAGATCACCGAATGCACGTGTACAGTGATCCCAGAGATCAATGCTCACTGAACACACAGAAGCTGAATAACAAGAGTCTTACATCCATACATACCGTATTACATAAATAGGACCATTAAGGTCAAGTCTTGAGTATATCATCGCAGCGGAAATCTTCAATGACAACATGGACCCATGCCATCTGCCTTAACCCTACAGGCATTCTGACTGGGAAGCGTCCTAGCTCGCATGTTCGTCACCAAGAAGTCTTCATCATATCCTGTTCTCTCCTGCCTGGCCAATAAAATAACTAGTGGCAAGCCAATGAGTACTTTGAATGTACTCGCAAGCAACCCAAGTGTGATGACAGAATATTTATGCAAGGCTCTACTGCTAGATTGGCAGTTTTGCGGAAAGCCACTTTTTCATATGCAAGTATGATCAACATATAACATGGGCATGCATGTGTCTGCAACAAGTATCAGGAGGTCACAGACATCATTATCGAGAAAGAGTTGTAATCAACTCATGCTCAAGCTCATTGTGACTTCCTCAAGAATCACATCATCAATATCACTGAACCGTGTTGTTTCCTCTCTCACACACACCAGGTTTCGAAAACATTGGACGTAGCCCAAGAGCGGTTACCCAACTGTCCTTGACCGTGGACACGGCTATTCGAATAGTTTTACACTCTGCAGAGGTTGCACACTTTACCCACAAGATCCGGGGAACTTCCGTGTCATCCACGACCCGTGGTACCAATGTCACACCCTGATTTTCATGTCACATTGCTTAAGCTAATTATCATGTTAAAAATGTGGATTTACAAAAAACTTTTGTGTGTTTTTGACTTTGCTTGATTTGACTTTTGTCTGCTGTTTGATAGTGCTCTAAAAATCAAATAAATCATCCAACTCTTATACTTAATCCCCTTGATCCAAAACCTTTTCCCAATGATCATGCCATGTGTATAGACCAGTATAGAATTTTCTTATAAAAACATTTTGGCCAAATAGTATTTTCTAAAATTAGTTTTCCAAAAACCCCTGAATAGAGGTTTGCACTGCAAGTACCTTATTTAGGGTGTGAAAAATCTTTCAAAAAGTATATTTGAATCCTATTAGGTATAGGACTCCCAGAAACCACAAAATTATAATTTTAAAAGTTATTTTCATATTTTATTTAAAAGCTTTTTCCTAAGGCCAGAAATGGTCTTTAATAGGAAAAAATTATTTAATTATTTCAAAAATATTTGCCAAAATTCAGGGAGACTCATAGGACATATATTATCCATATATAAGAGTTTCAACACATGGTCATGTTCAAAATATTGGACAAATCCTTCCAAAACCCTTTCTGGATATTTCAAGTTTTTGAAATATTTACATAGGAAATATTCTCCAAAAATTCCAGGGAAATTCTATCATGTCATATATGACATATTTGATGATCTTGCAAAGCCTCATGCCTTGAAGATCAAGGAAACATCATCTAATCCCCTCAAAACCATTTCTGTCCATTTTGAAGTTTGAGCAACTTTACATTGCCAAACTTGTCCAAATGCTCTCAAACTTGGTGAACATGCTAAAAATGATGTAATTATGCATCTATGCCAAATGGAACAAGTTTTGGAGAAGAATAACTTGGTCTAAGTGCCCCAAAACCATTTCTGTTCAAATTCAAATTTGAACAACTTTACATTATCAACTTTTACCTGGGGCCTCAAACTTTGTGGGCATGATCATAACCCCAAATGATGATGCTACACCAAGTGGTGCATCAAGGGGAGATGATTAGCTTAACTCAAACAAGGTGAAACCATTTCTGTTGATTTCTAGGGTTCACCAAAGTTACATTGGCAACTTTTCCCAAATGAGCTCAAATTTTGTGGAGGGGCCTAATTGTTTGTGACATTCCATCATGTTAAGTATCATGCCAAGTGGAGCTATTTTTCTTGCCCAAAACATGATCAAACACCTTCTGCAAGTTTGCCAAAACCATTGTTTGGACCCCTTTTACTATTTTCCTTTACCTCAAATTCTTACCACAGCTTCTCCTGATCATCTTCTACCTCCAGTAACTCTCCTCTGCCTCAGCTCAATTATTGGAGGTGGTAAAACTTCAATGTACTCTTCTGGACAGCAGTTTTCACCTTCTTCTTCACCTCCCTCCTCATTCCAGTGGCTCCCCAGAGCATCCAAGACCACCTCCCCATTGTTTATTACTCCCTAGCACTGCTGGACACTGGGGGACACGGCCAGGAAGCAAGGGCATGACCATGCCGGCCAAAGGCATGCTCTGGAGCACGCTACAGTGCGCCGAGGCACTGTAGCTCGGCCCTCCCGAGGCTTCCAGGCGGCCTTGGGCAGAGCGAGCGTGTCCATCGAGGTCGCCTCGACGTCCACGACATGCCTCGCTGTCGGCCCTATCCTCCCCTGCCCTCCTTCGCCCTCCACGAGCACGCCCGAGCGCGTCCATGGATGTCGCTCACGGTGCACCGCGGCTGCACCTATATAAAGCCTCCCCCGAGCACTCCCTTGCTTCTTCTGGACCCTCCTCTCTCCCGTGCACCTCCTAGACACGCCCCCTCTCCCTCTCATGCGCTCTTCCTCCCTCCATGGCCAGAATGCCGCCGTCGGCCTCCTCCCAAATTTGCTCCCTGTGGCCTTCCTCTTCTCTGTTGGCCACCAGGAGGAGAACGCCCACTGGGCTGCGGAGCTCCCCGTCCCCTCGCCGCCTCTTCCCATGCCCCGTGGTGCCCGCACCACCGCCGCCCGACGAGGCCGCCCGCCATGGCCGGTGCAGGAGGCGCTCCGGGCCCTCCCCTGCCGCCCCAAGGGACCTCCGCAACGCGCCGTACCCTGGGGGCCCCTCCGGTGGCCGCGCCCTGGCCAAAGGTGGCCTGTGCCGCCGGGAGGGCGAGCACCGGCCCACGCGCAGCCGAGGCACCGAGCCCCTCCATCGCAGGCGCGGGAGGAAGGGGACGACCCTGCGGGTGGGGCCCGCAGGTCAGCGACCCCGGAGGCCGGCCCACCTGTTTAAGTGGAGGCGGGGCAGCAGACGCCGCTTCCCCCGGGCGGAGGCGCACTCTGCGAGGACACCTTCGGCGTCACCATCTTTCCCCGCGCAGCCGAACCGCTGGGCCGGCCCACCGTCTATCCCTCGCCCTACGCACAGTAAAGGGGTATAAGCCCTTCCTTCTTCCCTTTTCTTTTTCTGTATAATTCAACAACCCATAAATAATTCATTTGAACTCCAAATTTGGAGATTCAAATTTCCAGTGACTCTACAAATCATGCTCTGTCACATGGTGCAGCATGCACATTATTCCAGAGACATTTCCTTCACAAATATTTATCAAATGCCAATATTTCATTTTCTGTGATGAACTTTAGAAAATCACTGAGGGCTCAAATTTGATCCAAATGCAGTGATTCAAATTCCTAGGTGCTTGTCATATCCAAACTTAGTATTGGAACATTTTTATTAATAGTTTCTGTACCCCACCAAATATTGAGCCATTTCTTCATATTTATCAGCTTTGCAAAATCCTAGGAAATTCATTTGAATTCCAAATCCAGTGAAACCAACTCCTAGACGCTTCTAAAATCATGACTTGTTGATGGGTACCTTTGCTCATCATTCAAGAATATATTTATGTACACTTCTTTCAAATCCATAACCCCTTGATTCTATCATATTGAAATGTTCCAAACTACCTATTGATCCAACACCTATGAAACCACCTTGGTTATTTTTCATATGACCAGAGGTATCCTAGAAAAGTCCAACTCCTATTTTTAGAGCACTTTTATTTTTGCTATGATTGTGTTGCTTATTATGATTGTTTCCATCGTTAGTTGACGAAATAAACGGAATACTCGGAGATGGACCAGAAGGTTTGAAGTCTCGGAAGAATAAGGCAAGCAGCCCTTTGACCATGTTCGAGAAACCTTTTTATGCATGTCTCATAGCACCTTGTTATCGATACATCGGAATCATGTTGAGGTGGAGACCACTTTGGTTGCTACCTTTGTTACTTACTGTTGAAACCTGCATCAAACATGACCGTACCTTCCTATGAGGGTTATGTGGACGGGAGTAGATAGATGTATGCTATAGTAGTTGGCTACGCAAAATGGGTCAGGGTTATGCATTGAGTGAAACAAGTGTGGTCTGACATACTTGCAAATGACCCAGTGGGTGCCACTAATGCCCCTGGGAGTTGATGAGAACTAGGGCACTACTTGGTGAAGAAGTAGTGTGTCGAGGCTTGTTGAGAGTGTTGTTTACAGAGATGGATTAGATTTATGTATGACTACCGTCCCAACCAAACATGCGCAACCACTCTACCCTTATATGGGAAAGGGCATTATTGATTACCCAGGTCGATACTAGCATGGTGCCCGCATTACTAGTGACGGGGGTGACTTGAGGTCACTCTCGGGACGGGGTCGTGCTTGGATAGGCGGCCATGACAGTTTTTACAGGGCACCGAACACACCGTTGGTACCCCGTGTCAGTGGTATGTGATGAATATGGGAGCAAGTCTCCACAATTATTAAGATGTGAAATGTTGGCACGGGGCTGTTACCAATCGAGTGGACTCTATGTTAGTGTCGGAAAGATGGTGATCGGGTGCTTACCCCGGGTACTTGAGGTACCGCGGGTCGTGGATGTCACGGAAGTTCCCCGGATCTAGTGGGTAAAGTGTGCAACCTCTGCAGAGTGTAAAACTATTCGAATAGCCGTGTCCGCGGTCAAGGACAGTTGGGTGGTGCTACTTAGACTATGTCCATAAGTTTCTGGGAAACAACACGAGTTGGTAAATCTGTCGATGTGATTGTGAGAAAGTTACAATGAGCTTGAGCATGAGTTGATTACAACTCTTTCTCGATAATTAAGTCTGTGACCTCCTGATACTTGTTGCAGACACATGCGTGCCCATGTTATATGTTGATCATACTTGCATATGAAAAACTAGCTTTCCGCAAAACTGCCGACCTAGCAGTAGAGCCTTGCATAATTATTCTGTCATCACACTTTGGGTTGCTTGCGAGTACATTCAAAGTACTCATTGGCTTGCCACTGGTTATTTTATTGGCCAGGCATGAGAGAACAGGTTATGATGAAGATTTCTTGGTGACGAGCATGCGAGGTATGACGCTTCCCAGCCAGAATGCCTGTAGGGTTAAGGCAGATGGCATGGGTCCAAGTTGTTATTGAAGATTTCCGCTGCGATGATATACTCAAGACTTGACCATTATGGTCCTATTTGTGTAATACGGTATGTATGGATGTAGGACTCTTGTTATTCAGCTTCTGTGTGTTCAGTGAGCATTGATCTCTGGGATCACTGTACACGTGCATTCGGTGATCACGACTTATGAGTCGGGGTCCCGGCAGAGCTGGTATCAGAGCCGTCCTGACTGTAGGAAGCCTTAGTTAGCATGGTCGTTAGTTAGGGTAAAACTATTTCCAAAACTATTGCTAGTTTTCAAAACTATCTATACTTCTCTTCCCTTCTCAGTTTTTCGAAAACTAGGCTATACTTGATCTCTTCCCTTTCAAAAATTTTGGTCGCTAGAACCCCTATGCTTTGACCACTGGATTTTCTGTAATCCTTGTGGAGTGCACCTTGCCAAACACTCACCCACCTCTTCTGAACGCAAGATTGGTGACACCACGACAAGATGATACCAACATAAATTACATCCTCGGTGGATGAGGACATGAAGACCCAGAAGATGGTGACACTTTTGACAGTGCCCCAAGAAGAGGCAATATTGGCCTATGATGACCAGGGTATAGGTTATGCAAAATCATGATATGCATCGCTAATAGAGTAATCATGTCACTACCGTTGTTGTATCGGCAACCATCGGTGGATGAGAACCTCGCCATTGGTCCGCCTCACCATAGTGAGCAGGAAAACGGTTCTCTTCGTCCCCCGCTCTTGGTGTCGATGTTTTCATCAACGAAACCGACATGTTGGACCTCTATTATGCCTTGTTATTGTCATTGCATATGGATTGCCTACCCGGTACCCTCGACGCCCCAGAAGGCACAAGGGGTCGTCATGATTAAAGAGACAAGAGGAGACAAGTCAACGCCAGCTGCAAGGAGACACCTTCACCGCATCACCTCATCAGGCGAGAAGTTGGTGAAGATTCTTCAGGCTCAACCCGGATCATTCATCAAACAACTACAAGGGACGTAGCAACACCAGAGGAAGCTCAGAAGACTGCTCGAGGCACAAGTCACGACGCTGAGTCCGAGAACCCCTAGGGTAGAATGAGTCGTGTACCCCCTATGCGCAGTCGAGTCCGTATGATGGTTCGAATAGAACCATGATTGTGTGTTGCTTGCTTTTATTTGTTTGTGTTTTGATATAAGTCACACTTTTGCCCCAGGCAACAAGTGCATGGCTATATCACCTTCCTTGCCTTGTTTCTTTTGTTTCGGCCTTTTTGCACCTGTTTGTTGCACCTGCACTATAGAACCCCCCTTTAGGCATTTCCCTCCTCTACGCTGCTTCTTCCCTCTATTCTCTCTCCCCCCAACTGAAGACCCGCAAGACAAGATGCACCAAGGATTCTACCTCGGCAGCCAACTGGAACTGAAGACTTCTGCTACAACCTCCACGATCAATTGCAACCCCGTAGAGTTATGTTTAACCCTCCAGACCAGTAACCCTCTTCCTAGACCCTTTGAGACTTCACGAGATACTCCAGCACGAATCCTTAACCATGTGCCTAACCCATAGTAAAGTGAGAGAACCAGTTAAGCCTTTATAACCTTGCACAACACTGGGTTCGTAAAGGAGCTAGTGGACACGATGAGTGAGCACATTTTCATCCTATTATAGCACGACGATGCCATAGATAGACCAGTTCGAGGATATTGGACAGATGACTTGGTGGCTTTATATCAGTGACTTCGAGGAACTATCTGAGACCTTGGTGGATTGTGAGGTTTTTAGGATCATGACTTTGGGGAAGCATGTAGGAGTACCCGTTGGGCATAAGATTTGGATTTATGTAGGTGATTCTGGTCGGTATAATGCTGGATATGTCTGCATGGTTCGAAGTAAAATTGGATTTAGGCCTATGATCCTAATTATGATATCATGCTTCTCGGTGGACAATAACCTAGGAGATTGGATTATTTGTCGGAGTTGATTTAGGGATCTATATAATCATGACCTTGGAGTTTACTTGACCCGGATGATGAAAATTTGGTGGACATACTATCGTAATGTTCAGTCCTTCCGAGTATTTGGGTATTATAAGGACTTGAGATCTTGTGAAACACCGTAGACATCGGATTTGTAGAATTGTCTGATTATGTGGTGATTGATAGAAATTACCGGGCTATTGGAGGTGATCTATAGGAAGGAAACAAATCTTGGAGTGGCATATGACGTGTTTCCTTAGAATAGAGATGCCTTATCGTGCGCCTTGCAAGAATAGGTTGAGTGCTTGGATTGTGGAGTTTAGTTTAAGCTTAGTGGCATGTATGATCTACCCATGGATTTTAGGGGTAGACATACATATGGATTTGGGGATCGTAGACAAGTATAATTTTGTTAGACCGTCTCTTGAGAGTCATGAAGATATGTATGGCATGAGTGGTGATTGAGGTTGGTCTATGCGAGAGGCTGCTTTTTCGTTCGGAGTACTAGATAGAGCTATTGGCATCTCAGAAACTGTGCTTAAGGATAAGATGATATAAGTTCACTCACTCACTAGAATCCTTGAAACCCTTAAGCCCTATCAAGTCACAACCTGGTCAGATTCTGACCATGGGCATTCGCTCTAAGTCCGGAAGACCTTGCAAATACTCAACGGAGACCACCCCAATACCCCAGCCTACCTTGCGTACCCCCAAAGACCTCATGGAGTAATTGGACAAGTTGGGTAACATCATTATTTGATGGCCTACTTGTCTGCCCGAAGACAAAAGAAGAGACGGACAGCTGGATAGAAGACATTTGAAGACCGCCCTATCAAGAAGGAAGATCTACACCGACCATCGTCATCAAGAAGTAAACTTCCGCGTCGAAGACCGGGCGTATCTGCAAACCACTCCTCTCAAAGGAACCGAGCATTTCCGTGTCGAAGGAACGCTCACACCAAGATGTATCAAGACTTGAAGGCACGATTCTGGTGGCACGGGATGAAAAGAGAGATTGCAACCTATGTTGCAAAGTGTGATGTGTGCCAAAGGGTCAAGGCTGAATATCAGCGACCCGCTGGATTGCTTCAACCACTCAAGGTTCTTGAGTGGAAGTGGGATAAAGTCGGAATGGACTTCGTCACTAGATTACCAAGGTCGGATAGAGGACATGACTCTATCTGGGTCATAGTCGATCATTTGACCAAGGTGGCCCATTTCATTCTTGTCAAGACCACTTATGATGGCAACCGGCTGGCAGCTCTCTACATCGACCGAATCGTAAGTCTTCACGGCGTTCCCAAGGAGATTGTGTCAGATCGAGGAACCCAGTTCACCTCAAGGTTCTGGAAGAAGTTCCAAGAAGCCTTGGGAACCAAGTTATCTTTCAGCACGGCTTTCCACCCACAGACCGGAGGTCAGACAGAACGAGTCAATTAGATTCTCGAAGACATGCTCCGAGCCTGTGTCTTGGCATATGGAGCCAAGTGGGAGGGTTGTCTCCCTTTTTGCCGAGTTCTCCTATAACAACAGTTACCAGTCGAGCCTTCAGATGGCACCATTTGAGGTGTTGTACGGACGCAGATGTCGCACACCCCCTCAACTGGTCAGAGACTGGAGAAGGGCTAGTCTTTGGACCAGATATTCTCCGCACAGCAGAAGAGCAAGTCCAACTAGTCACAGAGCGTTTGAAGGCAGCCAAGTCAAGGCAAAAGAGCTATGCTGACACTCACCATCGGGTCATGAGTTTCCATGTCGGGGACCGTGTGTACGTGCGGGTAACTCCTCTGAAGGGAACCCAGCGTTTCCACGTCAAGGGGAAGCTTGCACCAAGGTTCATTGGACCCTTTGAGATCACTGCACGACGAGGAGAAGTGGCTTACCAGTTGGAACTACCACCTGAGCTATCCAGTGAGCACAATGTATTCCATGTGTCACAACTCCAGAAATGTCTCCAAGTTCCGGACAAGTCTAATCTCTACAAGGATGTTGATCACCAAGCCATTGATCTGCAGCCTGATTTGGCCTACAGCGAGAAGCCCATCCGCATTCTGGACGAAGCAGAGCGACGGACGCGAAGCCGTACCATCAAGTACTTCAAGGTCCAGTGGAGCACCACCCGTAAGCAGAACCAACAAGAAGAAGTGAAGACTACCCCGTATCCAAGACTCCGCCTTTCTTTCCACGCCTAGTCTGGGAATCTCGGGGACGAGATTCTTGTAAGGGGGGTAGGTCTGTCACACCCTGATTTTCATGTCACATTGCTTAAGCTAATTATCATGTTAAAAATGTGGATTTACAAAAAACTTTTGTGTGTTTTTGACTTTGCTTGATTTGACTTGTGTCTGCTGTTCGCTAGTGCTCTAAAAATCAAATAAATCCTCCAACTCTTATACTTCATCCCCTTGATCCAAAACCTTTTCCCAATGATCATGCCATGTGTATAGACCAGTATAGAATTTTCTTATAAAAATATTTTGGCCAAATAGTATTTTCTAAAATTACTTTTCCAAAAACCCCTGAATAGAGGTTTGCACTGCAAGTACCTTATTTAGGGTGTGAAAAATCTTTCAAAAAGTATATTTGAATCCTATTAGGTATAGGACTCCCAGAAACCACAAAATTATAATTTTAAAAGTTATTTTCATATTTTATTTAAAAGCTTTTTCCTAAGGCCAGAAATGGTCTTTAATAGGAAACAATTATTTAATTATTTCAAAAATATTTGCCAAAATTCAGGGAGACTCATAGGACATATATTGTCCATATATAAGAGTTTCAACACATGGTCATGTTCAAAATATTGGATAAATCCTTCCAAAACCCTTTCTGGATATTTCAAGTTTTTGAAATATTTACATAGGAAATATTATCCAAAAATTCCAGGGAAATTCTATCATGTCATATATGACATATTTGATGATCTTGCAAAGCCTCATGCCTTGAAGATCAAGGAAACATCATCTAATCCCCTCAAAACCATTTCTGTCCATTTTGAAGTTTGAGCAACTTTACATTGCCAAACTTGTCCAAATGCTCTCAAACTTGGTGAACATTCTACAATGATGTAATTATGCATCTATGCCAAATGGCACAAGTTTTGGAGAAGCATAACTTGGTCTAAGTGCCCCAAAACCATTTCTGTTCAAATTCAAATTTGAACAACTTTACATTGTCAACTTTTTACCCGGGGCCTCAAACTTTGTGGGCATGATCATAACCCCAATTGATGATGCTACACCAAGTGGTGCATCAAGGGGAGATGATTAGCTTAACTCAAACAAGGTGAAACCATTTCTGTTGATTTCTAGGGTTCACCAAAGTTACATTGGCAACTTTTCCCAAATGAGCTCAAATTTTGTGGAGGGGCCTAATTGTGTGTGACATTCCATCCTGTTAAGTATCATGCCAAGTGGAGCTATTTTGCTTGCCCAAAACATGATCAAACACCTTCTGCAAGTTTGCCAAAACCATTGTTTGGACCCCTTTTACTATTTTCCTTTACCTCAAATTCTTACCACAGCTTCTCCTGATCATCTTCTACCTCCAGTAACTCTCCTCTGCCTCAGCTCAATTATTGGAGGGGGTAAAACTTTAATGTACTCTTCTAGACAGCAGTTTTCACCTTCTTCTTCACCTCCCTCCTCATTCCAGTGGCTCCCCAGAGCATCCAAGACCACCTCCCCATTGTTTACTACTCCCTAGCACTGCTGGACACTGGGGGACACGGCCAGGAAGCAAGGGCATGACCATGCCGGCCAAAGGCATGCTCTGGAGCATGCTACAGTGCGCCGAGGCACTGTAGCTCGGCCCTCCCGAGGCTTCCAGGCGGCCTTGGGCAGAGCGAGCGTGTCCATCGAGGTCGCCTCGACGTCCACGACACGCCTCGCTGTCGGCCCTATCCTCCCCTGCCCTCCTTCGCCCTCCACGAGCACGCCCGAGCGCGTCCATGGACGTCGCTCACGGTGCACCGCGGCTGCACCTATATAAAGCCTCCCTCGAGCACTCCCTTGCCTCTTCTGGACCCTCCTCTCTCCCGTGCACCTCCTAGACACGCCCCCTCTCCTTCTCATGCGCTCTTCCTCCCTCCATGGCCGGAATGCCGACGTCGGCCTCCTCCCAAATTTGCTCCCTATGGCCTTCCTCTTCTCTGTTGGCCACCAGGAGGAGAACGACCACTGGGCTGTGGAGCTCCCCGTCCCCTCGCCGCCTCTCCCCGTGCCCCGTGGTGCCCGCACCACCGCCGCCCGACGAGGCCGCCCGCCATGGCCGGTGCAGGAGGCGCTCCGGCCCCTCCCCTGCCGCCCCAAGGGACCTCCGCGACGCGCCGTACCCTGGGGGCCCCTCCGGTGGCCGCGCCCTGGCCAAAGGTGGCCTGTGCCGCTGGGAGGGCGAGCGCCGGCCGGCGCGCAGCCGAGGCACCGAGCCCCTCCGTCGTGGGCGCCGGAGGAAGGGGACGACCCTGCGGGTGGGGCCCGCAGGTCAGCGACCCCGGAGGCCGGCCCACCTGTTTAAGTGGAGGCGGGGCAGCAGACGCCGCTTCCCCCGCGCGGAGGCGCACTCTGCGAGGACGCCTTCGGCGTCACCATCTCTCCCCGCGCAGCCAAGCCGCTGGGCCGGCCCACCGTCTATCCCTCGCCTTGCGCACAGTAAAGGGGTATAAGCCCTTCCTCCTTCCCTTTTCTTTTTCTGTATAATTCAAAAACCCATAAATAATTTATTTGAACTCCAAATTTGGAGATTCAAATTTCCAGTGACTCTACAAATCATGCTCTGTCACATGGTGCAGCATGCACATTATTCCAGAGACATTTCCTTCACAAATATTTATCAAATGCCAATATTTCATTTTTTGTGATGAACTTTAGAAAATCACCGAGGGCTCAAATTTGATCCAAATGCAGTGATTCAAATTCCTAGGTGCTTGTCATATCCAAACTTAGTTTTGGAACATTTTTATTAATAGTTTCTGTACCCCACCAAATATTGAGCCATTTCTTCATATTTATCAGCTTTGCAAAATCCTAGGAAATTCATTTGAATTCCAAATCCAGTGAAACCAACTCCTAGATGCTTCTAAAATCATGACTTGTTGATGGGTACCTTTGCTCATCATTCAAGAATATATTTCTGTACACTTCTTTCAAATCCATAAACCCCTTGATTCTATCATATTGAAATGTTCCAAACTACCTATTGATCCAACACCTATGAAACCACCTTGGTTATTTTTCATATGACCAGAGGTATCCTAGAAAAGTCCAACTCCTATTTTTAGAGCACTTTTATTTTTGCTTTGATTGTGTTGCTTATTATGACTGTTTCCATCGTTACTTGACGAAATAAACGGAATACTCGGAGATAGACCAGAAGGTTTGAAGACTCGGAAGAATAAGGCAAGGAGCCCTTTGACCATGTTCGAGAAACCTTTTTATGCATGTCTCATAGCACCTTGTTATCGATACACCGGAATCATGTTGAGGTGGAGACCACTTTGGTTGCTACCTTTGTTACTTACTATTGAAACCTGCATCAAAGATGACCCTACCTTCCTATGAGGGTTATGTGGGTGGGAGTAGATAGATGTATGCTATAGTAGTTGGCTACGCAAAATGGGTCAGGGTTATGCATTGAGTGAAACAAGTGTGGTCAGACATACTTGCAAATGACCCAGTGGGTGCCACTAATGCCCCTGGGAGTTGATGAGAACTAGGGCACTACTTGGTGAAGAAGTAGTGTGCCGAGGCTTGTTGAGAGTGTTGTTTACAGAGATGGATTAGATTTATGTATGACTACCGTCCCAACCAAACATGCGCAACCACTCTACCCTTATATGGGAAAGGGCATTATTGATTACCTAGGTCGATACTAGCATGGTGCCCGCATTACTAGTGACGGGGGTGACTTGAGGTCACTCTCGGGACGGGGTCGTGCTTGGATAGGCGGCCATGACTATTATTACAGGGCACCGAACACACCGTTGGTACCCCGTGTCAGTGGTATGTGATGAATATGGGAGCGAGTCTCCACAATTATTAAGATGTGAAATGTTGGCACGGGGCTGTTACCAATCAAGTGGACTCTATGTTAGTGTCGTCTAGGGAAAGATGGTGATCGGGTGCTTACCCCGGGTACTTGAGGTACCGCGGGTCGTGGATGTCACGGAAGTTCCCCGGATCTAGTGGGTAAAGTGTGTAACCTCTGCAGAGTGTAAATCTATTCGAATAGCCGTGTCCGCGGTCAAGGACACTTGGGTGGTGCTACTTAGACTATGTCCATAAGTTTCTGGGAAACAACACGAGTTGGTAAATCTGTCGATGTGATTGTGAGAAAGTTACAATGAGCTTGAGCATGAGTTGATTACAACTCTTTCTCGATAATGAAGTCTGTGACCTCCTGATACTTGTTGCAGACACATGCATGCCCATGTTATATGTTGATCATACTTGCATATGAAAAACTAGCTTTCCGCAAAACTGCCGACCTAGCAGTAGAGCCTTGCATAATTATTCTGTCATCACACTTTGGGTTGCTTGCGAGTACATTCAAAGTACTCATTGGCTTGCCACTGGTTATTTTATTGGCTAGGCATGAGAGAACAGGTTATGATGAAGATTTCTTGGTGACGAGCATGCGAGCTAGGACGCTTCCCAGCCAGAATGCCTGTAGGGTTAAGGCAGATGGCATGGGTCCAAGTTGTTATTGAAGATTTCTGCTGCGATGGTATACTCAAGACTTGACCATTATGGTCCTATTTGTGTAATACGGTATGTATGGATGTAAGACTCTTGTTATTCAGCTTCTGTGTGTTCAGTGAGCATTGATCTCTGGGATCACTGTACACGTGCATTCGGTGATCACGACTTATGAGTCGGGGTCCCGGCAACCTCAAGTACCCGGGGTAAGCACCCGATCACTATCTTTCCCTAGACGACACTAATATGGAGTCCACTCGATTGGTAACAGCCCCGTGCCAAACATTTCACATCTTAAAGATTGTGGAGCCTTGCTCCCATATTCATCTCATACCACTGACATGGGGTACCAACGGTGTGTCCGGTGCCCTGTGAAAACAGTCATGGCCGCCTATCCAAGCACGACCCCGTCCCGAGAGTGACCTCTTGTCACCCCCGTCACTAGTAATGCGGGCACCATGCTAGTATCGACCTAGGTAATTGATAATGCCCTTTCCCATATAAGGGTAGAGTGGTTGCGCATGTAAGGTTGGAATAACGGTCGCAACTTAAACCAATCCGTTTTCAAAACAACACACACACTTTCCTCGGTACACCACTTCGTCATCAAGTGGTTACCCATCTCACCATCTCCCTCGAGCATAAATGGCACCCGACAGGGTTTTCGAAAAGTCTTTTGAAAGTATTCGGCCTCCGTCACCATGCATATACCCGTCCCATTTGCGTAGCCACTATTATAGCAACCTAACTACTCCCACCCACATAACCCTCATAGGAAGGTAGGGTCATGTTTGATGCAAGTTTCAATAGTAAGTAACAAAGGTAGCAACCAAAGTGGTCTCCACCTCAACATGATTCCGATGCATTAATAATAAGGGGCTATGAGACATGCATAAAAAGGTTTCTCGAACATGGTCAAAGGGCTGCTTGCCTTGTTCTCCCGAGTCTTCAAACCTTCTGGTCCATCTCCGAGTACTTCGTTTATTTCGTCAACTAACGATGGAAACAATCATAATAAGCAACACAACAAGGCAAAAATAAAAGTGCTCTAAAAATAGGAGTTGGACTTTTCTAGGATACCTCTGGTCATATGAAAAATAACCAAGGTGGTTTCATAGGTGTTGGATCAATAGGTAGTTTGGAACATTTCAATATGATAGAATCAAGGGGTTTATGGATTTGAAAGAATTGTACAGAAATATATTCTTGAATGATGAGCAAAGGTACCCATCAACAAGTCATGATTTTAGAAGCATCTAGGAGTTGGTTTCACTGGATTTGGAATTCAAATGAATTTCCTAGGATTTTGCAAAGCTGATAAATATGAAGAAATGGTTGAATATTTGGTGGGGTACATAAACTATTTATAAAAATGTTCCAAAACTAAGTTTGGATATGACAAGCACCTAGGAATTTGAATCACTGCATTTGGATCAAATTTGAGCTCTCTGTGATTTTCTAAAGTTCATCACAGAAAATGAAATAATGGCATTTGATAATCATGTGTGAAGGAAATGTCTCTGGAATACTATGCATGTTGCATCAACAGATAGATCATGATTTATGGAGTCACTGGAAATTTGAATCACCAAATTTGGAGTCCAAATGAATTATTTATGGGTTTTTAAAGTTGTCTGGAAAAGACAAAGAAAAAGGAATAAGGGTTTACCCTTTACTGCGCTCAGGGCGGTGGATAGCCCATGGGCCGGCCCAGCGGCTCGGCTGCACACACGCAGGGGGCCACGCCGGAGGCGGCTTTCCGGGGATGCGCTTTCGAGCGGGGGAGGCGGGCTGCGCCGTAGCCGCCTCCACTTGAACGGGTGGGCCTGCCTCCGGGGTCGCTGACCTGCAGGCCCCACCCGCAGGGTCATCCCCTTCCTCCCGCGCCCGCGATGGAGGGGCTTGATACCACGGCTGCGCGCCGGCCGGCGCTTGCCCACGGCGGTATGGGCCACCCCCGGCCAAGATCCGTGTACCGGAGGGGCCGCCGGGGAGCAGGCTACCAGGGAAGGCACTCGGGAACGGCGGGGGACGGCCGAGGCGCGTCCTACACTGGCCGTGGCGGAGGGCCTCGTCGGGCGGTGGTGGTAGGGGCACCACGGGGCACGGGAAGAGGCGGCGAGGGGACGGGGAGCTCCGCAGCCCAGTGGTCGTTCTCCTCCTGGCGGCCAACAGAGAAGAGGGAGGCCACAGGGAGCAAATTTGGGAGGAGGCCGACGGCGACATTCCGGTCATGGAGGGAGGAAGAGAGCACCAGGGGGAGGGCTAGCTTGTCTAGAGGGTTCGCGGGAGAGATGAGGATCCAGAAGAGGCAAGGGAGTGCTCAGGGGGAGGCTTAAATAGATACGGCCGCGGTGCATCGTGGGCGCGGTCCAGGGCGCGCATGGGCGAGCTTCACAGAGGGAGAAGGAGGGCAGGGAGGATAGGGCCGACATCGAGGCGTGTCGTGGACGTCGAGGCGACCTCGATGGACACGCTCGCTCTGCCCAAGGCCGCCTGGAAGCCTCGGGAGGGCCGAGCTACAGTGACTCAACACACTGTAGAGTGCTCCAGAGCATGCCTTTGGCCGGCATGGTCATGCCCTTGCTTCCTGGCCGTGTCCCCCAGTGTCCAGCAGTGCTAGGGAGTAGTAAACTATGGGGAGGTGGTCTTGGATGCTCTGGGGAGCCACTGGGATGAGGAGGGAGGTGAAGGAGAAGGTGAAAACTGCTGTCCAGAAGAGTAAGTTGGAGTTTTACCCCCTCCAATGATTGAGCTGAGGCCATGGGAAAGTTACTGGGGGTAGAAGATAATCAGGAGAAGCTGTGGTAAGAATTTGAGGTAAAGGGAAATAGTAAAAGGGGTCAAAACAAGGGTTTTGGTAATTGGACAGAAGGTGTTTGATCAGGTTTTGGGAAAGCAAATGACTTCCAATTGACATGGGACTTAACAGGATCAAATGTCACATATAACTAGGGCCTTCCACCAAATTTGAGCTCATTTGGGCAAAATTGCCAATGTAACTTTGGTGAACCCTAGAAATCGACAGAAATGGTTTCACCATGTTTGAGTCAAGCTAATCATCTCCCCTTGATGCACCACTTGGTGTAGTATCATCATTTTGGGTTATGATCATGCTCACAAAGTTTGAGGCCCCAGGTAAAAAGTTGGTAATGTAAAGTTGTTCAAATTTGAATTTGAACAGAAATGGTTTTGGGGTACTTAGATCAAGTTATGCTTCTCCAAAACTTGTGCCATTTGGCATAGATGCATAATTACATCATTTTAGCATGTGCACCAAGTTTGAGAGCATTTGGACAAGTTTGACAATGTAAAGTTGCTCAAACTTCAAAATGGACAGAAATGGTTTTGAGGTGATTAGATGATGTTTCCTTGATCTTCAAGGCATGAGGCTTTGCCAGATCATCAAATATGTCATATATGACACGATAGAATTTCCCTGGAATTTTTGGAGAATATTTCCTTTGTAAATATTTCAAAAGCTTGAAATATCCAGAAAGGGTTTTGGAAGGATTTGTCCAATATTTTGAACATGACCATGTGTTGAAACTCTTATATATGGACAATATATGTCCTATGAGTTTCCCTGAATTTTGGCAAATAGTTTTGAAATAGTTAAATAATTTTTCCCTATTAAGGACCATTTCTGGCCTTAAGAAAAAGCTTTTAAATAAAATATAAAAATAACTTTTAAAATTATAATTTTGTGGTTTCTGGGAGTCCTATACCTAATAGGATTCAAATATACTTTTTGAAAGATTTTTCACACCCTAAATAAGGTACTTGCAGTGCAAACCTCAATTCAGGGGTTTTTGGAAAAACTAATTTTAGAAAATACTATTTGGCCAAAATATTTTTATAAGAAAATTCTATACTGGTCTATACACATGGCATGATCATTGGGAAAAGGTTTTGGGTCAAGGAGATGAAGTATAAGAGTTGGAGGATTTATTTGATTTTTAGAGCACTAGCAAACAGCAAACAAAAGCCAAATCAAGCAAGGTCAAAAACACTCAAAAGTTTTTGTAAATCCACATTTTTAACATGAAAATTAGCTTAAGCAAAGTGGCATGAAAATCAGGGTGTGACAGGGGGTGAATAGGCGATTTTTATGAAATGCTTCAAAACATGGTAGTTTTGAAGATAAAAGATAAACTCAATCCTATTAGTATGAAGCGGAAAGTAGACTACACTAGGCACGCCATAGTCATGTATTCAATGAAGAGAAAGCACGAAGACTAAGAGCAGCTAGGCAGTAGTGATCATGATGGAAGAAGGAATGAAGCCAATCACAACAAGTAAATACTTAGTGAAGTAATTCAAATAAGGCAAGCAGGCAATGACTTCACAACATATAATGGTAAGTAAAGGGAAGGAAAGGATAGAACCAGTAGCTCGGGGAGGACAGTGATTTATTAGACCAGTTCCAGTTGCTGTGACAACTGTACGTCTGGTTAGGGAGGCCGAGATTTAACTCAGAAGACCGCGTCTTCACCTTATTCCCCTTGAGCTAAGGACACCTAGTCCTCACCCAATCACTCTGGTAAGTCTTCAAGGTAGACTTCCAAACCTTCACAGACTTCGTTCACCAGCGATCCACAATGACTCTTGGATGCTCAGAATGCGACGCCTAACCGGCTGGAGGAAACACAGTCCTCAAGTGTAATAAGTCTTCAGGTCACACAGACAGAAAGACTTCAGTGATGCCTAACACTTTTTGGCTCTGGGTGTTTTGGCTTTGTCCTCGCAAGGATTTCTCTCTCAAACGCTTCGGAGGTGGGTTGCTCTCAAACGACAAAAGCCGTGTAATAACTCTGAGCAGCCACCAATTTATGGTGTAGGGGGTGGGCTATTTATAGCCACTGGGCAACCCGGCCTGATTTGTCCGAAGTGACCCTGGTCACTAAGGAACTGACACGTGTTCCAACGGTCAGATTTCAAACACTCACATGGCAACTTTACTTGGGCTACAAGTAAGGCTGACTCATCCAACTCTGGATAAGATTTGCTCTCATTGTCTTCGCTCGAAGACATAGGATTTGGTTGAGCATCACTTCAGTCACTCTGACTTAGATCACTTGGACCCCACTTAACAGTACGGTGGTTCCTATGACTCAACAAAGAAGAAAAGGAAACAACGAAACATCTAAGTCTTCGCTCTCCATAGTCTTCACACAATGTCTTCTCTTTTCATAGTCTTCAATATGATTATCTTCATATACCACCACTGATGTCAATGTATTCATACATTTTTAGGGCTCATCTCCGGTAGGTAAACCGAATCAATGAGGGACTACTACCTGTGTTATCCTGCAATTCTCACAAACACATTAGTCCCTCCACCAGGTTTGTCGTCAATACTCCAAAACCAACTAGGGGTGGCACTAGATGCACTTACAGATAGACATGATCCCCAACGTCGAAGGCCAAATCACGATGCTTGTCGTCATAGTAACTCTTTTGACGCGATTGAGCGGCTTTGAGATTCTCACGTATGACTTTGCACATTTCTTCGGCTTCTGAGATCAAGTCATTGCCAAGAAGTTGACGTTCACGAGTCTCGGACCAGTTGAGAGGGGTACGACACTTTATGCCATAGAGGATTTCAAAAGGAGCTTTGCCGGCACTTGCTTGGAAACTGCTGTTGTAAGAAAACTCAGCAAACGGGAGACAATCTTCCCACTTCATGCCAAAAGAGATGACACAAGCTCTGAGCATGTCCTCGAGGATCTGGTTCACTCTTTCGACTTGACCACTAGTCTGAGGGTGAAACACAGTGCTGAAACGAATCTTAGTGCCCATGGCTGACTGAAAGGAGTCCCAGAACTTGGATGTGAACAAACTTCCACGGTCTGAGGAGTTGACTTGAGGAATGCCATGCAACGACACAATTCTGGAAGTGTACAACTCTGCCAACTGAGCTGCATTGATGGATCCTTTGACGGGAAGGAAGTGAGCTACTTTGGTTAGCTTGTCAATGACTACAAAGATAGCATCATTCCCCTTCTTGGACTTAGGAAACCCAGTGACGAAATCCATTTCAATGTGGTCGAATTTCCACTCGGGAATAGGAAGAGGTTGGAGTAGACCGGCTGGACGTTGATGCCCTGCCTTCACTCTTCTGCAGACATCACATTCATTCACGAATTGGGCAATCTCCCTTTTCATGTGAGTCCACCAGTAAGATTGCTTGAGGTCTTGGTACATCTTAGATCTTCCAGGATGAATCGAGAGGAGGGAGTCATGTGCTTCGTTCATTATGAGCTTCCAGAGTTGTAGGATCGAAAGTAGGTCTAGAGGGGGGGTGATTAGACTACTTGACAATATAAAAAATCTGCCTTTAGATCATGCAATGTTTTTGGCAGTTTCACAAACAAGATCAGTTCAAGTAACACCCTACACATGCAATTCTAGAGTTTATGCAGCGGAAAGTAAATTGCACATGTAAAAGAGAGGTGGAGAAGATCAAACGCAGTTTGGTGACACGGAGATTTTTGTCGTGGTTCCGATAGGTGGTGCTATCGTACATCCACGTTGATGGAGACTTCAACCCACGGAGGGTAACGGCTGCGCGAGTCCACGGAGGGCTCCACCCACGAAGGGTCCACGAAGAAGCAACCTTGTCTATTCCATCACGGCCTACGCCCACGGAGGACTAGCCTTACTCGGGGTAGATCTTCACGAAGTAGGCGATCTCCTTGCCCTTACAAACTTCTTGGTTCAACTCCACATCATGACGGAGGCTCCCAAGCGACACCTAACCAATCTAGGAGGCACCACCCCCCAAAAGGTAATAGACGGTGTTGATGGTGATGAACTCCTTGATCTTGTGCTTCAAGTGATAAACTCCCCAACACTCAACTCTCCTCACTGATATGACTGTGGTGGAAGAAAGATTTGAGTGGAAAGCAACTTGGGAAGGCTAGAGATCAAGTTTCATATGGTAGGAATGGAATGGCTTGATCTCAACACAAGGGTAGGTGGTTCACTTCTCAGAAAGTGTGTGGTAGAAGTGGTGGTACTTTCTGATGGCTCTCCTCACGAATGAGGAGGGGGTGGAGGGGTATATATAGCCTCCACACAAAATCCAACCGTTACACACACATTTGACCAATCTCGGTCAGACCGAAGTGAAAACTCGGTTAGACCGAAAGTTCAAATATAGTGAACGTTGGGATTTTCGGTGGGACCGAAAATACCATCTCGGTGAGACCGAAGTGAGTCAAAGGTTAGGGTTTGCCATTTCGGTGAGACCGAAAATATAAACTCGGATATTCCGAATTGATGTCAACTGATCACAGAAGGTTGGCAGCCCTTTTTCGGTGAGACCGAAACTCAGAATCGGTGTGACCGAGAATCTAGGGTTTGGAGTAACAACTGAAGTGGTTCATCTCGGTGGGACTGAGTTGGAGAAATCGGTGTGACCGAGATTACTTATGGGTGTGTGTTAAGTAGTGAATAGTGCTGATAGTTGAGGGAGTTAGATCACCAAGCACTTGAGCAACAAGAACATTAACACAACCTCATCCCCTTTTAATAGTATTGGCTTTCCTATGGACTCAATGTGATCTTTGATCACTAAACCAAAAAAGGAGTCTTGAGCTTTTGCCAATGCTTGTCTTAGCATTTTGAGGGGTCCACTTCTTCAGACATTTCCATACCCACATCATCGAACTTTTCTGAAATGATTCTCAAGAGAATATTAGTTCAATGATATATATGTTGTTATTAATTACCAAAACCACCCGGGGATTAGTTGCACTTTCAATCTCCCCCTTTTTGGTAATTGATGACAACATATAGATCAAAGCTTCGACAAAAGATATAATCAAAGAATAATATCGTCGCTTTGAGAAGTATGTGATAAACAAGAGCTCCCCCTAAATTTGTGCATTATTTAAAATTTGCGTTTGAATGCAAATGCACAATCGATTAGGATTATGGGTCACTCTTCCATATCACATACATCTTGGTGGAGCGCACAAAATGATAAGAATGAATAACATGCACTCAATCACCAAGACAAGAGTAAATAGCCATACAATAAGAAATAGCATATGATAAACAATAAGCACGCATTAAAGCATAGTATGACTAAGCACTCATTAAGGTAGCATCAAACGTAGTAGCAAGCACACTTAAAGTATCTGGAACCAAAAGAAACCAATGTATCTCAAGGAAAACGGCAAAAGAACGAAAAGACGAAAGAGCACTCTCTCTCTCGAAGCCCTATGATCTATAGCAATTTCTCCCCCTTTGGCAACAAGTTACCAAATAGTTCGAAAAGGTATAGAGCTAAACGTCACTGCGGGCTCGGCTGGCTGCTCCCGTCTGGGTCGATGTCGGTGTAGAGATAGCTGCGTCGGCGAAGACTTCTGCGGATGTCTGCGCTGGAGGAGTGGATGCTGGAGCTGAAGGAACTGCTGGAGCTGTAGCTGGTGCTGAAGTGGTAGCCCTGGAGTCTGTCACTGGGATAGCTGCAGACCTGGATCCTCTGGGAACCGGAGCAGTCTGGCGATGAGAGTCCTGGACTATATCATCCTGCATAAGCTCTGCCCTCTCCTGCCTAGTCTCCTCCATGTCTGCCTCAAGCTTGTTGACAGACACCTGAATCTCAGTCAGCTTCACGTCTAGAGCGTGGGTCTTGTCCTCGACGATCCTCTCAAGGCTCTCCTGAGATTGCTCAATGCTGGCCAGGCGTTGTTCAATTCTCCGGGTTGCTTCAAGAATCTGATCTCCGAAGCTCTTTGGCTTAGCTGCTGCTGCTGCTGCCTCTCTGTCAGCTTTGGCTTTCTTTGCAGCTTCGATCTTGGCTTGCCCTTCAACTGAGGTGGGATCCTCTTCATCCATCACAACTACGTTGTCCTCATGCTCTGGCTGCAGTGGTAAGTGCTTCCTATCCAACATGAATTTGCCCGTGCCAAACTTGGCGTTGATAAGCATCTGTATCTGCGGTGCAAACCCACACGACCTCTTCTGGTCAGCTGCAGTCCTCTTGATGGTCTCTACCATCAAGTCCATCACCTTAAAAGGTGCCTTCTCATCGAGAATGTGCAGCATGTTGATAGAATAGCCTCGTATCATCCGGTGGTCACCTGACTTAGGCATCAAAGTATGCCTCAGGATAGTGTTAGTGGTGGTCAGACCTGCCTGGAGATAATACACTGAGCCGAGTTTCCATCCCTCCAAATCAGCAGCTGGGATCTCCTTGTACATATTCTTCATGGAATCATGACTCTTCTTAGGAATCCCATAGACATCAATGTCGTCCTCTCTCTGCACTGGAGCGTTCAGAAGATCTGCCCATTCTGCAACAGTTGAAGAAAACCGTTGACCTTCAGTCATCCATGTGATCTTGCCATCGGGGTAGAAATGGGCTGTGGCATAGAACTGCATGATCATCTCGTCGTTCCATGCTGTCAGTTCTTGACCCACAAAGTCAGCAACTCCACATGCAGTAAAGCTCTCATGCACATGGGGAAAGAAGTCCCGATGCTCTCTGCTGTCAATGTACTTCCAGTCGACATACCTGGTGTCAGCAACAATGGGCTTCTTATCCATTAGCACGGTCTCATAGAAATCCTGCTGCTCTTTGGTGTGGAATCTGGGGTCCACAGCAGTCCTTCTTCTTACGGCATATGGATCAGATTGTCTCCATAGCCTGAGACCTTTGTCCTTCCTTGCCTTCATATCCTCAGCTTGAGGATGAGCATCATTGTGGAGTGGCAATCTGGGACGGAGCTTGAGCAACACATGCTCTTCATCTGACTCAGAAGGTGGCATCTCACCTTTGTTCTTCTCAGAAGCTGGAATGCTTCTGGTTGTCCTCTTAGGCTTTGCTGGAGCTGCCTTAGCTAGAGCAGGCTTCTTGGGCTTGGAGGAGGCTTGAGCCCGAATAGCATCACCCATGAACTTAGCTTTCTGAGGAGGAGGCTGGGGTGCATCTTCTTCTTCTTCAGCATCATCAACTTGAGGTTCAGCATAAACAACTCTCTTCCTTTTGGAAGTCTTCTTCACCTTGCTTGGAGCTGGCTCTTCCAAGTTTAGCTTCTTGGCAACTGCAGACTGCTTCACTTTGCTCGTGCCTTTCTTTGGCTGCTGCCCTTGGAGCTCTTTGGCGACCACTTGCCTCTTTGGCTTGGAGGTAACTTCCTCAGCAACGAAATCGGAATCCTCAGAATCAGACGTTCTCTTCTTCCTGGTTCTCGTAGCAGCAGGAGGCAGACCACTGGGGGTACTCCTCTCACCATCATCACTAGAGCTGCTAGCCTCAGGACTTGTACCTGCCTCTGGAATCTCAGCAAATGGTGATTCGGACCTGTTCTGGCTGTCACTGACATCTGACATGGCTGAAAGACCTGTGAATAGATAAGGTATAGGCAGAATAGAAGAGTTATCACAACTGCAGAAGTTTTTGCAAAAAATAATGAGTTAAAAACTTAGTTTTGAGTTTTCACAGAATGTATTTCGGTCAAACCGATTTCAAGTTTCGGTGTAACCGAAGTGTTCAACAGAACCTACACACCACTTTCGGTCAGACCGAAATGGGTTTCGGTCCTACCGAAAAACTAGGGTTTCATAGAAACTTCACTTCGGACATTCCGATTTTCACAACTCGGTCAGACCGAACTGTGTAGTGCAATGGTCAGAGACCAAATCGGTCAGTCCGAGTTTCAGGAATCGGCTTCACCGAGATGCATTCCGTGGAAACCTAAACCTAAGAATTTTCCTCGAAACTAAACGATCTGAGCACTGTATTGGGATCATATCAAACGTGGATTGAATCAGGGCAGTCCTATCATGCAAGAATCAGAAGTGGAGCATGAATAGGGATTGAGACACACCCTAACTTGGTGGTGTCCCTCTACGGCGGCAACGGAGGAGAAGATTACCGTTGACGGCGGCGGAGACCTGCGGCAAGGGCACACAGGCGACGACGGCGACGATCCTTAGATCAGGGCGGCGGCAGCAGGGGTCTTGGAGGGCGAACGGTTTGAAAGGAATAGATCGCGCGCAGCCCTCAGTATATATAACCCCGTACTGTCGGTGGGACCGAGTTGAAAAACTCGGTGTCACCGAGATGTATTTCTGCTGTGCAGTTACACATATCGGTCAGACCGAGATTTTGAACTCGGTTTCACCGAGATGAAACCTAGATCAATCTAAGTGTTTCGGTTGGACCGAGATTGAGAAGCCGGTCAGACCGAAATAGACTTAGAAGGTTTTGGAAGTCAGCCTTAGACGAATCGGTGGTTCCGAGTGCTCCTCACTCGGACTGTCCGAAAAAGACTTGTTCAAAGTTGTGATATAAGCATGAATAGAATTTTGAGACAAGATAGCATAGATAGCTAGGGAAGGTGCTTAGGCATTCTTGTCCATCCATTTGGCCAGAAAAAGAAAACAAAACAATCAAAACAACAAATGGATGTCCTTGAATGGATAAAATCATGCATCCAACATGCTCACACAATAAGATAGCAACTGAAATATGTGTCAAACATGCACAACCAAAACTCTAGCTACTAGCACACAAATTGTCGATGACTAGGTCATCTATATATGAGTATATTGACTTAGGAGTCAAATGAGAACATTTGATCATAGGTCATACTCATCGTTTAAGCACAAGTGGGGTTACCACTTTTACATAAAGCATTTATGTGTTCACATCATTTGGAGATGCTTTTAGCTCAATTTTTAGAGCAAAGCTCCCCCTAGATGTGAGAACCCCTTTTAAAGGGTCAAACTAACCTTGGGTTGTCGTAGAAGACTTCATGTAGATGTTGAAGATGTGGATGCTCAATGTTGATGTAGATCATCATGAGTTAGGAGCAATCCTTTGGATTAGGGCACTTTCAATACCTACATGGGTTAGTCCCACAAGGAACAAACAAGAATATCCATGGACATAGAGTGAAGTACACAAAAGATGATGTCCATGAAAGCAATGATTACCTTGTCCCTTGACTTACCAACAAGAGGGTTTGTGACTCCATGAACAAGTGCATGATGTGGAAGTTGATTGCACAAGTTCTTGCCAAAATGAATATGAGTGAAGTTTGTTGGCGGAGTCACCCTCAAGAACCTACTAGTTCTTCTTCTTTGGGATCCACATCATCTTGATGGGAATCCTTGGTGTTGTAGTTGAGCTTGACGAAGTAGAACTTGATGTGTCCTTGGGAACCCACTTGACCATGGCTTGAGGTGCTTCAATGAATGCATCAATCTCTTCTTGAAGCTTGTCCTTGGCCTTGAAGAATATCTAGCTTTGATTCCTTCACAGATTCAGTACCCTCGTGCATTTCAACCAAAGTATCCCAAATCTCTTTAGCATTCTCAAGACGGCTGATTTTGTTGAACTCTTCGGGACACAAAGCATTGAAGAGAATGTCACAAGCTTGAGCATTGTTTTGCAACATCTTCAGTTCTTCGGGTGTAGCTTCGCGATCCGGAACTTTTCCTTCTTCAAAGAAGTCACCTTGCATGCCAACACAAATAATGCCCCATGCGGCTGGGTTATGACCAAGAATATGCATTTTCATTTTATGCTTCCAACTAGCAAAATTTGTACCATCAAAGTAAGGACCTCTACGATAATTACCCTCACTAGACGCCATACTCTCCTAGGTTGTGAAACCAAGCTTATGGAGTCCAATGCAATGGAAACCAAGGCAATGGAGACCAAAGCTCTGATACCACTTGTAGGATCGAAGTAGGTCTAGAGGGGGGGTGATTAGACTACTTGACAAGATAAAAAATCTGCCTTTAGGTCATGCAATGTTTTTGGCAGTTTCACAAACAAGATCAGTTCAAGTAACACCCTACACATGCAATTCTAGAGTTTATGCAGCGGAAAGTAAATTGCACATGTAAAAGAGAGGTGGAGAAGATCAAACGCAGTTTGGTGACACGGAGATTTTTGTCGTGGTTCCGATAGGTGGTGCTATCGTACATCCACGTTGATGGAGACTTCAACCCACGGAGGGTAACGGCTGCGCGAGTCCACGGAGGGCTCCACCCACGAAGGGTCCACGAAGAAGCAACCTTGTCTATTCCATCACGGCCTACGCCCACGGAGGACTAGCCTTACTCGGGGTAGATCTTCACGAAGTAGGCGATCTCCTTGCCCTTACAAACTTCTTGGTTCAACTCCACATCACGACGGATGCTCCCAAGCGACACCTAACCAATCTAGGAGGCACCACCCCCCAAAAGGTAATAGACGGTGTTGATGGTGATGAACTCCTTGCTCTTGTGCTTCAAGTGATAAACTCCCCAACACTCAACTCTCCTCACTGATATGGCTGTGGTGGAAGAAAGATTTGAGTGGAAAGCAACTTGGGAAGGCTAGAGATCAAGTTTCATATGGTAGGAATGGAATGGCTTGATCTCAACACAAGGGTAGGTGGTTCACTTCTCAGAAAGTGTATGGTAGGAATGGTAGTACTTTCTGATGGCTCTCCTCACGAATGAGGAGGGGGTGGAGGGGTATATATAGCCTCCACACAAAATCCAACCGTTACACACACATTTGACCAATCTCGGTCAGACCGAAGTGAAAACTCGGTTAGACCGAAAGTTCAAATATAGTGAACGTTGGGATTTTCGGTGGGACCGGAAATACCATCTCGGTGAGACCGAAAGTGTTACAGATATGAACGTTGGAGATTTCGGTGAGACCGAGAATACCATCTCGGTGAGACCGAAGTGAGTCAAAGGTTAGGGTTTGCCATCTCGGTGAGACCGAAATATAAACTCGGATATTCCGAATTGATGTCAACTGATCACAGAAGGTTGGCAGCCCTTTTTCGGTGAGACCGAAACTCAGAATCGGTGTGACCGAGAATTTAGGGTTTGGAGAAACAACTGAAGTGGTTCATCTCGGTGGGACTGAGTTGGAGAAATCGGTGTGACCGAGATTACTTATGGGTGTGTGTTAAGTAGTGAATAGTGCTGATAGTTGAGGGAGTTAGATCACCAAGCACTTGAGCAACGAGAACATTAACACAACCTCATCCCCTTTTAATAGTATTGGCTTTCCTATGGACTCAATGTGATCTTTGATCACTAAACCAAAAATGGAGTCTTGAGCTTTTGCCAATGCTTGTCTTAGCATTTTGAGGGGTCCACTTCTTCAGACATTTCCATACCCACATCATCGAACTTTTCTGAAATGATTCTCAAGAGAATATTAGTTCAATGATATATATGTTGTTATTAATTACCAAAACCACCCGGGGATTAGTTGCACTTTCAAGAGTTCACCCTTGGGAACCACAATTCTATCCTCAAAGAACAAGGTGTCTTTCTCATCAATGCGATAGCACTTGTATTTGGGAGTACCCTTAGCAATACCATGTTTCACTTTTTGCACCATAGCATCACTTAGTTGGGCCTCACGTATCTGATCTTCCAAGGTAGGAGCAACTTGAAGATTTGCAAGAAAGCCTTGCGGAACAACTTGGAGGTTTAGCTTCCTGAATGATTCACAAAGCTCAGGCTGAAACGGCTTGAGAAGGAGACTGTTGCAATATGCCTTTCTGCTCAAGGCATCTGCAATGACATTGGCCTTGCCAGGTGTATATTCAATGCTTGGATCATACTCTTGGATCGTCTCAACCCAACGAGTCTAGCGAAGGTTCAGATTAGGCGGTGTGAAGATGTACTTCAAGCTCTTGTGATTGGTGAAGATGTCCACTTTTTTGCCCAACAGAAGGTGTCTCCACGTGATCAAAGCATGTACCGCTGCTGCTAGCTCAAGATCATGTGTGTGGTAATTCTTCTCATTTGGTTTCAATTGACGAGAAGTGTATGCCACAATCTTCTTGTCTTGCATGAGAACACCACCAAGTCCCTGTAAGGAAGCATCACAGAAGACTTCATAGGGCTTGGACTCATCTGGAGGAGTAAGAACCAGAGCAGAAATGAGCTTCTCTTTGAGTGTTTTGAATGCCACATCACAATCCGGAGTCCAGTTGTACTTGACATTCTTCTGCAACAAGTTGGAAAGAGGCTTGGCAATCATGGAGAAGTTCTCAACAAACCTTCTGCAATAGCTAGCAAGACCAAGGAAGCTTCGGAGTTGCTTGACGTTCTGCGGAGGTTCCCAGTTGATAATAGCTTCAACTTTCTCGGGGTTGATAGAAATACCCTCCGCAGAGATGATATGGCCAAGATATAAGACCTTATCCTGCCAGAATTCACACTTGGAGAACTTCGCATAGAACTTGTGTTCACGGAGTCTGATTAGACCCATACGCTCTTGCTCATCGAGTTGTTTCTTCAGCTCCTTCAACTCACCAGGGGAGAGCTTGTACGGACGCCGACATGCCGGCTCGGTACCGGGCTCGAGTTCAATGACGAATTCAACTTGACGATGTGGAGGCATGCCTGGAAGCTCTTCAGGGAAAACATCTTCATACTCATTGACCACCGGAATCTGAGAGATGGCATTAATCTCGCCCTTGTCAGTGAGAGATAATAGCCTGATTGTGTTATCTCGGGAGGCGAAGATAATCACGTCTTCGTTGGGATGAGTAAGCTTGACTTCCTTATTTGCACAATCAATGTTTGCATCATGCTTGGAAAGCCAATCCATCCCAAGAATAAGATCAATGTCGGAATTACCAAGAATAACCGGAGAAACCAGAAAGCGGTAATCACCCATATAAATAGAAATATCCGGAGCAAATATATTAGAATGCATTCGTCTCCCCGGAGAAATAACTGATAGCTCCCTTGGCAAACTTTTGATGTCAACATTGTGCTTGGATGCAAAAGGTTGAGACATGAAAGAACATGATGCACCCGAATCAAACAACACTTCAGGAATAGAGTTAACTGGAAGGTTACCAAGTATCACATCTGAAGAATTCTCCGCTTGAGCTGCATTCATCAGATTCACTCTTGCTTGCTTGGGATTGTGCTTGACAATAGCAGTGCTGACAGGTGGAGGAGGCGGAAGGCGCCTTGGGTTGGGACACTTGTTAGCATAGTGACCCTTCTGAGTGCAGTTGTTGCAAACCACTTCTGAGAGAGGACCATGATAAGGACCACTTGATCTCAAAGTTTGAAAGTGATTCTTTGAGTGATTGCTTGGGTTGGGTGGGTGGGAGAATCCACGGCCACCAGAATGTGTGTTGTTGTTGTTGTTGTTGTTGTTGTTGTTGGGAGGGCGGAGCACTGGAGGAGGCGGAAGCCAAAACTTCTGCTGCTTTGCGACCACTTGGGAAGAAGAGGAGGAGTTAACATCATCTCTGATCCTCTTTTTGGAAGCTTCAACCTTGAGCTGGGCTGCCTCTTGCTTAAGTGCCATGTTATAGAATTGATCAAATTCATCCGGCTCAAACAAGGTGAGAGCTAGTTGGAGTTCATCCTTCAGACCACCACGGAACTGATAAATCTTGCTCTTGGAATCTGGGATGTCTTGCTTGGCATAGAGGGCAAGGTTCTGGAACTTGACAATGTATTGATAGACAGACATGGTGCCTTGCTTTAGGTTGCAGAATTGCTCACGCATGCCTTCGGTGACACTAGTTGGAATGTGGTGAGAGCGGAAATCCTTGCAGAAGTCAGTCCACGAGATTTCACGTCCACCTCTGGAATCTTTGTACTGTTGCCACCAATCAGCAGCTTGGTCCTTGAGTTGGAAGGCAGCAAACTTGACATAATCCTCAGGTCTCATGTTACTGCATTCAAAGTGCTTCTTGATGTCTGTTATCCAGTCTTCAGCATCTAGCAGATCCACACAGTAACTGAAAGACTTCGGTTGGTTTGCCAGGAACTGGTTGAGCGAAGCAAAGTGAGGTTGATTGAACAGATTGCCTTGGCCTTGGTTCCCATGACCACCTTGATTTGCTTGATTTGCTTGAATGTTCTGCATCATTTGCATAAGCATCTGGGTGCTCTGCTTCGTCGCTTGCATAATTTCTCTCCAGGCCTCAGACGGAGGAGGAGGGGAAGGAGGACGATCAGGAACTTCTTCATCCTCTGGGTTAGCATTGGGAACCTTCTTAGGAGCCATCCTGAAGGAGATGACAACTATTAGCCATTGATTGAAGAAATAAGCTGAATCAACGGCTAGAACTGCAACATAAGTCTTCACAATAACATCCGAACAAAATGAACGAAGGTAAACCACAGTTCAATGGTGCAACAATCTTCTCGAGAAGCCACTCGAGAGAACAAAAGGTAAATAAAAAACAACAAGGAGCAGATAGAACAAATACAAGATAGAAGCTTCGTTCGACATATTCGTGCTGAAAGCTTATGGAGCGTGTTACAAAAGGGTTTTGCAATCCCCGGATCAGCATAGCCGAGGACCCTTTAAGATGCAACTCCCGATCGGAAGAAACGCCAATAAAACCACTTCACTCAATGTAGAACCCCGAACTCCATATCATGCATTCGTTGGAAGAATGCCTACGAGCTACTAGATGAACCAACCTATTAATTTCTGAAAGTTTCCAGTTATGCAATCAGGTGTTGGGGATACAGGGGAAGCACCGCACACTCAACTCTAATCCTACATCCAGCTGTATCCATCCTTCAACACATAACCAGTTATTTCCGGAAACCATTTACCTCGGACCTTCGAAATGCATCTGCTATACAAGCTATGTCAATACTCCCGAACTACCTCCCCAGTACTGGGTGATGTCGGGGTTATCTTGCCACCAACCGCATAGAAGAGTTTTCGATGTCGGCCGTCTTAAGTATTCCAGAACTGCTGCGATAGATTTGTGACGACAACACCTCGGAGCTCAACTCCCCGGGACACTGCCACAACCCCTAATGACAGGAGGCATCGAGAACAATGTTCTCGTCACAAAGACATCAGAACAATCCAAACAATAATCGCGTGATCCTAAAAAAATAGTGAATTTTTTAGAGTAGAAGAGATAAGTAATCGTCAGGAGTCCTCACCAGAGTGAAAAAGGGATGAGGAGCAAAAGAAATCCTACTCTCCGATATATATATAGGACTCAAAACATTTTCAAGTGTGTGCCTAGGCTCAACCGTCAACGATGCGATCAATCAGTGGGGGCTCCTAGGTCGGAGAAGCTCTGATTTCCAACTTGTAATGCCCAGTATGAGATTATACCTCCTACGTGTTGAGGCACGACTTAAAGGCATAAGATCATACTAGAATGATCTCAAGTATGGTATCTCTGCACGACTCATGTAAAAGGGGGATGAAATTGCAAAAGAGTAGTTGGCTTACACTCGCCACGTCACACAATACAATACATAAACAATCATCATCCAAATAACATCAGAGTCCGACTACGGACGAAGATCCAAAAGAAAGATACCATAAATAAAGCAACACAAGGTCCCGATCATCCTAGTAAGAGCCCTACTGATCCTCGGGGTAAGACACGTAGTATCGCCCACGTTCTTCATCGAACTCCCATTACAACTCTGAACCACCACCTGTGTAGTTCTTAACGGTACCTGCATCTGGTGTTGAGTAGAATCTGTGAGCCACGGAGGACTCAGCAATCCCGTTCCCGGGTAGCAAAACTATCTAAGCCTTGGGTGTGGAACAATGCTAAAGAACAAGGTTGCAGCTGCACTAGCACTAGCTTACGTGTTGAGAGCGAGAAGAGAAGTGCCAACGATCGTCAAAGTGATCATGAAGTGCTCCTATCTAAGCACGTCAAACATAACCCCACCGTGTTCACTTCCCGAACCCCTTCGGAAAGAGACCGTCACGGTTACTCACGCTGGTAGTGTATTATGATCATAGTGTCAAGTTTCATACAACCGGATATTAACAAATTCCCATCTGCCACATAACCGCGGGCACGGCTTTCGAAAGATCAAAACCCTGCAGGGGTGTCCCAACTTAGCCCATCACAAGCTCATGATCTGCGGAGTCGCAACTCCAAGGTGGGAAGACCCGAGTATTCTCGGAATCCCGTGCTCAAGATATTCCGACTAAGGTAAAACTAATCCAGCAAGACCTCCCGGCGTGCCGACACCCTGATAGTAGCCGCGCGTATCTCGTCTCAGGCCACGATTGGATGGGTGATGCTACAGGTTTTTACCAGCCCTCAGTAGGAACCTCGTTCTCAGTATCTTCACCTGGCTCTAACCAAACACAACAATGCAACAACGGAACAAAATCAATCAACATGCAGTGCTCAAACACATGATGCATGAACATGAAGCATGTGAACATGAAAAGACATGATGCATGGCCTAGGTCACAAGAATGCAATAACATCACCAACAAACAAGATCAACCACACATAATGAAACAAGCAAAAGAACAAGTTGGCAAGTTTATGTAGTTTATCAAACAAGCAACAAACATGTTTTAAAATAGGTTGGTTATCATGGCAAGGGTGCACTTAACATGACAACAACATGCTTGCATATTTAAATGGGCTGGAATTAAATACAACAATTTCCAGAAAAGCCCATATTCATTTATCTGCATTCGGGACAGATTTGAAATACTTCTTTGAAGGAGTTGTCAAACATGCTAAACAACAGCACCAAAATATTCTACACATTTTTCTACCCCAAAAGCATATAAAGTTTGTTAAATTTGGAGTTGTGGAGAATTAGTTATGAATTTTGCAAGTTTGAACATATTTAAAACAAGTTTAAATTCAAACAACATTTTAAAAGTTTTCAAACATGTCAGCAAGTGACATATTCATAATCAACACAAAATTCTAAGCACTTTTCATATAGGGCTCATATTCATATGATGCATAAATATGCAGATATTAAATAAAACATAAAAAACAGAAAAGAAAAAGAAATAAAACAAATCAAATGCCAGGTCTAAACTGACCTAGGCTCAGCGAGCCACTGACGCTGACAAGGGGTGGCCAAGCGAGCTGAGCTGGCGAGCGGGTGCGCGCGCGGGCTGGCACTCGAGCTGTGAGGCTGGCAGGTGGGACCTACCTGTCAGCCTCAGGCAAAAACTAAAAAATGGGCGGAAACACCACTGCGCCCGCGAGGGATCGAACCTGCGCCTAACTGACGAAACTGACGGAGACACACCACTACGCCACTGCATCGATCTTGACAGAAAGGGAGCAACATATCTGAAGAATACACAACAGAAGCAGAACAGGGGAGCACTGGCCCTCGTCGGAGCCGCTCCGACGACCATTAGGCATGGTGGAGGGGTGCAAGAGGGAGCAGGAGGAGTCCCGCATCTAAACAAACTACTAGCAGCGCCTAAGGGGCACCGCATTACCGGCGGTGAGCAATTACAGCACGGCGGCGACGAGACGACGGCGAAGCGATGCAAGACACTAGGCGGCACGGTGATTGCACAGGGAGGTTCTACGCATCTAGGCGAAGCTAACGGGCACCACAACGAGGGCTAGAGAGGTCGGAGCACTCGCCGGCGACGAGGTCCGACGGTGGCACGGTCGGGCGCTCGTGGAACTATGGCCTAGAGCATGCACATAAAGGGGAAAAGGGCTTGGGGAGAGAGAGGAGCTCACCACGAGCACGACGGTGTGCTCGGCTGGCCCTGGCGTGGACGGAGTCGACGACGGCATGTATCGAACAGCTCCGGTCACCGTAGGGGAAGAAGAGAAAGAAGCGCTTGATGGAGAGGCGCTCGTGTCCGCGTAGTTGTTGTAGTGGAAGAAGAGGACGTCGTGGAAGAAGATGGACAACGTTGGCGAGGCCGAGGACGACGCGGAGCTCGTTGGCGATGCGAGGTTGCTCTCAGATGCGCTCGGGCGTCAACACTGGCGGCGGATTTGGGGGATTCCAGCTCTCCAGACGACGAGAGGGGAAAAGGAAGACCTAGGGGAAAGTGGTGGACATGATCTGGGTTTAAAAACAGGGCTCGGCGCATGGCCTCGACGTCCGTGAGCTGACGGCGCGACGGTGAGCGCAGCGTGCTCTGCTTTCCTGACGGAGGAAGACGGAGGCGAGGGAGATGTGACGCTGACTGGTGGGGCCACGCGCTCAGAGTGGCTACGGCGTGACTGCTGCGCCTGTAGCTGGGCCTGCGGTGCTGGGCTTGCTGCGCTGCGGGTGGAGATGGGCCTCAGGGGAGAGGGAGAAAGGGAGAGGCCCAGGTTATGCTGCTGGCTGCTGCTATTTTTTTTTACTTCAGGCAGAAAAAGAAAAGAATGCACAAAAATAAAGAAGAAGAACTAGGGGAAAAGAAAAAGACCCCTAAGCTCAGTGAATTATGCTCTATTTAAATAAAATGACTTGGACATTTTTAGAGGCAGAAAAATAAAAGGAGTTTCAATATAGGTCAAACTCTTGATATTTTAAAACCCAACCAAATCATATTCAAATGAGATGATATTTGGTGGAGAGGTTGCCCACATGGGGCAAGTTTTAAAGGAGAAGGAAGAACCACTATGGCACTTGCTAGGTGGCTTGCAAAAATAGATCAAAGAAGAGGCCAAAAAGAAAGAAGGAGAAGAATAAGAAGAAAGAAGAAGAAAGAAGAAGAGGAGGAGGGGTAGGGTTTTAGCTAAGATAGCTTGAACCCACACACAACATACATCACAAGGTCTCAACAATGCACAGAAGAAATTAAACTATGATGCCATGATGACATGATGATGAGCTTTGCAAGGATGCAAAAATAATAAAAGGAATGCAATGCAAATAAAATAAAAGAGAAGGACCCCCAAGGATAATGACAAGGATCAAAGAGGAAGCTTTATTGCCATTATAGGAAAGTGTTACATTTGGGGCATTACAGGTGTCCCAACTTAGCCCATCACAAGCTCACTATCTGCGGAGTCGCAACTCCAAGGTGGTAAGACCCGAGTATTCTCGGAATCCCGTGCTCAAGATATTTCGACAAAGGTAAAACTAATCGAGCAAGACCTCCCGGCGTGCCGACACCCTGATAATAGCAGCTCGTATCTCGTCTCAGGCCACGACCGGATGGGACAAGCTACGAAAGACAAACCTCGAGTTTCCTCCAGGGGTCCCCGCAGTACGCCCAGTTTGGACCAACACTCAAAACGAGCACTGGCTCGGGGGTTGATTAATAAATCCTCGGGTTAATTACTCCCTCGGCAAGTTTTAGTTGTTAGGCAAATGTAGTACCAAAGTTGGGCCTTGCTGGAAAAGCTTTAAGCAGTGCGAATTATCAAGGGGGGGCCATAAACCCCAACCGTGTTAGGAACACAAAATCAAGGAACATAACACCGGTTTATCATGTACTAAGGCGGCATGAGTGGAACAACACACCAAGCAGAAGGCCAGGCCTTCCACCCATTACCAATATATATGTACATTAATTAATTAAGATATATATTGTGTTATCCCAATAAAGAAGTCCAAACATGGAGCAATCTTCAAACTTCACCTGCAACTAACAACGCTATAAGAGGGGCTGAGCAAAAGCGTACCTATCCAATCAACGGTTTGCTAGGAAGGCGGTTAGAGTGTTTCATGGCAACATAGGAGGCTGACAAGACAAGAATAGGCATCGAGGCATAACTATAGAGCGAAACAACTAGCAAGGCAAAGATAGAGGTGATATCGGGGAACAGTCATCTTGCCTGGGATCCCGCAAGGAAGAAGAACGAGTCCATAAAGAAGACAAACGGACGAAGTCGAACGAATCCTCACAACTCCAGAACGAAATTGAAGCTAACGAGAGAAGCATACCGGAAAAAAGCAAACAACATAGTAAACACACAAACATAAACATGGCATATGATGCACAACCAAGTATGATGCATGTCCAGTTTAAATATGCATGGCATGGCAAAGTGCAACAAACAACACTACAAATTAAGTGGGGCTCAATATGCGATGAGTTGCATATTGACAAAACACCACGTTAGAATATTTAGTTTGATCTCGTTATGAACCCAACAAGTTAAATTGTTTTAGCATGAGCAACTACACTATCTAGGCAATTTAAATGAGGCCGGAAACAGCAAACAACAATTCCGGAAAATTCACACATGTCATTCAGCAATTTTAATGCAAACAACAATTTTAGTCATTTAAATGTTGTTATCATGATGCGGATGACATTTTCGAGTTATATGCAATTTTATTAAAAGTTAACATGAACATGTTAGGAAGCATTTTTCACCGTGGTGGAAAGAGAAGGTGCCACGGCGACGAATCCGAAAATGATGCCACGGCAACATATCGGTTATCCGACACCTCTTTGAGATATCGGTTCAAAAGAAGGACGACGGGAGCGTGTCATGCAAAAGATGTGGGGTGATCCCGGATACCGGGTTCCCATGGGTTGGTCGCATGGCAAAAGAGGAACGTGCACGAAACAAACGGGCACGATACAAACAAGGGGTGCATCTCATACAACACACATTCGTTCACGTGCATCGTTTTAGCGGTATACCTTTGAAGCGTGTGTTTCGGGGTGGAACGAGATCGTTGAGGGAAGTAGTGGTACATGGGTCGTTTCGGAGAGGGAAGTAGGCGTTCACGTGACGGTAGTCGTACTCATCTCGTCGTGGAAGTAGTTTTACTCGCGGTCTTCGGCGACAGTAGCGGTACACGGTTCGAGTTCGTTCGGGTCATCGGTAGAGGAACTTGACGTTCTTGGCGATTCCGAAGACGACGGTAGAGGTACTTGACGCGTCATCATGTAGTCGTACACGTTCCGAAGATGTTCGGGGGTCATCGTCATTCGTAGTCGATGTAGTGGTACTTGGCGCATCCTAGAGATGCATCTTGGCGGTGAACAGAGCAGTGGTTATCCAAGAAGACGATGACCAGATCGATAACAACAATGAGCAATGCCGACAGGCCAAAGTGGTCAGTGCGGTGGTCATCCATGAAGGATGGCAGCTTGCACTAGTGGTAGAGGTCCTAATGGTGCTCATGGCGTGCACAGGGCAGGCGAGGTCGGTTGCGAAGGCAGAGCAGCAGCAAGGAGGTGACGATAGCGGACGACGAGGGACTCCGGGACGACGCAGAGGTCGAGGATTGATACGTCTCCAACGTATCTATAATTTTTGATTGTTCCATGCTATTATTTATGAAGTCTTAGATGTTTAATGGGCTTTATCATTCACTTTTATATCATTTTTGGGACTAACCTACTAACCCAAAGGCCCAGTCCAGATTGTTGTTTTTTTGCCTATTTCAGGGTTTTGCAGAAAAGGAATATCAAACGGAGTCCAAACGAAATGAAACCTTCACAGGAGATATTTTTGGAGGAAATCACGTGAGATAAACTTCGGAGCCAAGCCAGAGGACAGGGGACCCACCCTCGAGGGTGGGGGCGCGCCCCCCTTCCCAGGGCGCGCCCCCCTGACTCGATGGCAGGCCCCGTGGCCCCTGATGCCCCTCTTCCTCCTATATATGCCTACGTACCCCAGAAACTCCGCACGCACAGAGAAAACCCTAATTCCACCGCCGTAGCTACTGTTCCCGTGGAGATCCCATCTTGGAGCCTGTTCCGGGAGGGGGATCCATCACGGAGGCCTTCATCATCATCATCATCATCATCATCGCCCTCACCATGAGTTGTGCGTAGTTTACCACAGACCTTCGGGTCCATAGCTAGTATCTAGATGGTTCTTCTCTCTCTCCGGATCTCAATACAAAGTTCTCATCGGTCTTCGAGGAGATCTATTCGATGTAATCTCTTTTTGCGGTGTGTTTGTCGAGATCCGATGAATTGTGAGTTTATGATCAAGGTTATCTATGAAAGATAATTGGTTCTTCTCTAAACTTTTTATGTGTGCTCATAATATCCTTGCAAGTCTCTTCGAATTATTGGTTTGGTTTGGCCTACTAGATCTATAGTTCTTGCAATGGGAGAAGTGCTTGGCTTTGGGTCCAATCTTGTGGTGTCTTTTCCCAGTGACAGTAGGGGCAGCAAGGCACGTGTTGTATTGTTGCCATCGAGGATAAAAAGATGGGGTTTTCATCATATTGCTTGAGTTTATCCCTCTACATCATGTCATCTTGCTTAAGGCATTACTCTGTTTGTATGAACTCAATACACTAGATGCATGCTGGATAGCGGTCGATGTGTGGAGTAATAGTAGTAGATGCAGGCAGGAGTCGGTCTACTTGTCTCGGATGTGATGCCTATATACAATGATCATGCCTAGATAGTCTCATAATTATTCGCTTTTCTATCAATTGCTCGACAATAATTTGTTTACCCGCCGTAGAATATCGCTATCATGAGAGAAGCCACTAGGGAAAATTATGGCCCCCGGGTCTATCTTTATCATATTACTTTCCCGTTAATTTGTTTTGCCGTTGTTTATTTGCTTTCTTTACTTTTTCTGTACCAAAAATACCAAAAATATAATTATCATCTCTATCAGATCTCACTATCGTAAGTGACCGTAAAGGGATTGACAACCCCTTATCGCGTTGGCTGCGAAGTTCTTATTTTTTTTGTGCAGGTGCGAGGGACTCGCGCGTGGTCTCCTACTGGATTGATACCTTGGTTCTCAAAAACTGAGGGAAATACTTACGCTACTGTGCTGCATCTCCCTTTCCTCTTCGAGGGAATACAACGCAAGCTCAAGAGGTAGCAAGAAGAATTTCTCGCGCCGTTGCCGGGGAGGCTTACGCAAAAGTCATATACCAAGTACCTATCACAAACCCTTATCCTTCGCATTACATTTATTTGCCTCTCGTTTTCCTCTCCCCCACTTCACCCTTGCTGTTTTATTCGCCATTCTTCCGTCGTGTGTTTTTCGTTCGCTTGCTTCTTGTTTGCTTGTGTGTGTTGGATTGCTTGCTTATCACTATGGCTCAGAACAATACCAAATTGTGTGACTTCTCCAATACCAACAACAATGATTTTAATAGCACTCCAATTGCTCCTATTACCGATGCTGAATCTTGTGAGATCAATGCTGCTTTGTTGAATCTTGTCATGAAAGATCAATTCTCCGGCCTTCCTAGTGAAGATGCCGCTACCCATCTAAATAACTTTGTTGATTTGTGTGATATGCAAAAGAAAAGGGATACGGATAACGATATTATTAAATTGAAGTTATTTCCGTTTTCACTTAGAGATCGTGCTAAAACTTGGTTCTGCTCTTTGCCTAGAAATAATATTGATTCGTGGAATAAGTGCAAAGATGTTTTTATCTCTAAGTATTTCCCTCCTACTAAGATCATCTCTCTTAGCAACGATATTATGAATTTTAAGCAACTAGATCATGAGCATGTTGCACAAGCTTGGGAGAGAATGAAATTAATGATACGTAATTGCCCTACACATGGTTTGAATCTATGGATGATTATTCAGAACTTTTGTGCTGGCTTGAATTTTGCTTCTAGAAATCTTTTAGATTCGGCCGCCGGAGGCACTTTCATGGAAACTACCTTAGGAGAAGCTACCAAACTCCTAGATAATATTATGGTTAATTATTCTCAATGGCACACCGAAAGATCTACTAGTAAAAAAGTGCATGCTATCGAAGAAATTAGTGTTTTGAGTGGGAAGATGGATGAACTTATGAAATTGTTTGCTGCTAAGAGTGCTTCTTCTGATCCCAATGATATGCCTTTATCCACTTTGATTGAGAATAACAATGAATCTTTGGATGTGAATTTTGTTGGTAGGAATAATTTTGGTAACAATGCTTATAGAGGTAATTTTAATCCTAGGTCTTTTCCTAGTAATTCCTCTAATAATTTTGGTAATTCCTACAACAACTCTTATGGAAAGATGCCTTCTGAATTTGAAACTAGTGTTAAGGAGTTTATGATCTCGTAAAATAATTTCAATGCTATTATCGGTGTATTTGGAACGACACCTATGGGATCACAAGAATCCCTACTACGGTTGCGGGGCGCGGGGTTGAGAGAAGAGCGGATCCAACAGTTAGGACACGGTTCCTTTACCCAGGTTCGGGCCGCAAAGATGCGTAAACCCTACTCCTGCTTTGGTGGATTATATGTTTGTGTTCTTCAGCTAGCTATGGGGCGTAAGGAGTTCTAAAGAGCCGAATCCTTCTCCTGGTCGCCTCGAGCCTCCTTTTATAGGGAAAAGGGGTTGCCACAGTGGCACACAGGAGGTGGAAAGGGTACAGTGATGCGAGGTTATCCCTCGCATTACATGACAAGGCGCATTTAATGCGCTTAGCTTAGGTGTCCTTGCTTTATCGGGGGCGAGGGGAGACGTCCGTCCTGTCCGTCGCCGCTCCTTCTTGTGTTGACATGCGCCCTGGCCAGCGATGCCTGAGGTGCCATGTAGGCAGGCAGGCAGCTGAGGTGGCGCAATGGTGGGTCTTCCACGAAGATCTGCATGTTGCCATGCAGGTGCCTGCCCAGCTGGTTGGGTCGGCAGCTGCATGGGGCAGTGAGGCGTAGTTGGTGCGAGCCTGATGGTGGCCCTGCGGGTGTCCTCAGCAAGGGCCTTGCCGGGGCCCCGGCAAGGGTCTTGCCGCGGCGCCTGCTGTCATCCCCGGCAAGGTGCTTGCCGGAGGTCTCGCAGTCCTTCTTGGCTGGGATCCCGCCAAGGGTCATCGTCTTCTCAGTGTGTATCTGATATTGAATGTCTTCACAAAGATCTGCATGCCACCACGGGGATGCCTCCCAAATCCTTGCCCCATGGGGGCAGTGGACTCAAGGGTGATCCACTCCGTAGGCATGGGGTGAGCTGTCGCGGCGAGGGTCTTGCCGGGGCTGCTAAGGCTAGCCCCGGCAAGGATCTTGCCGGCGGATCCCGCTTCGTCCCCTTTGCTCTTTGTGGTCTTGGCTTTGGGCTTCAGTCTCCATCGAGCTTCGGTCTTACCCTGGCTCACCTCCCTTGCCATGCTTGGTGTGGTGGTGCTCGTGGCGTAGACTGCCCGTGCACAGTTATAGGGGTACAAAAAGTGTACCCTTCTTTTTGTACACCGACATCTATGCTTGAAGAGAAATTGCTTAAAGTTGATGAATTGGCTAGAAGTGTGGATAGAATTACTCTTGATGTTGATTCTTTGAAACTTAGATCTATCCCACCTAAGCATAATATCAATGAGTCTCTCAAAGCCATGAGAATTTCCATTGATGAATGCAAAGAAAGAATTGCTAGAATGCGTGCTAAAAGAGAAGATTATATTAAATCGTGCCCCAATAATTCGGAGTTTTTAAATCTTGATGCTAAAATTGCTAAAAGTGGGATTGAAGAGATTAAAACTCCGCATAGTGATGAACCCACTACTTTGGATTTCAAGGGATTCTATTACGACAATTGCCCTTTGATTGATTGTATTTCCTTAATGCAATCCGTGCTAAATTCTCCGCATGCTTATAGTCAAAATAAAGCTTTCACCAAACATATAGTTGATGCTTTGATGCAATCTTATGAAGAAAAACTTGAGTTGGAAGTTTCTATACCTAGAAAGCTTTATGATGAATGGGAACCTACTATCAAAATAAAAATAAAAGATCATGAATGCTATGCTTTGTGTGATTTGGGTGCTAGTGTTTCCACTATCCCAAAAGCTCCGTGTGATTTGCTAGGGTTCCATGAGTTTGATGATTGCTCTTTAAATTTGCATCTTGAGGATTCCACTATTAAGAAACCTGTGGGAAGAATTAATGATGTTCTTATTGTTGCCAATAGGAATTATGTGCCCGTAGATTTCATTGTCCTTGATATATATTGCAATCCTTCATGTCTTATTATTCCTGGTAGACCTTTCCTTAGAACGATTGGTGCAATTATTGATATGAAGGAAGGAAATATTAGATTCCAATTTCTGTTAAGGAAAGGCATGGAACACTTTCCTAGAAATAAAATCAAATTACCATACGAATCTATCATGAGAGCCACTTATGGATTGCCTTCCAAAGATGGCAATACCTAGATCTATCTTGTATCATGTCTAGCTAGGGGCGTAAAACGATAGCGCTTGTTGGGAGGCAACCCAATTTTATGTTTTTTGTTTTTGTTGTTGTTAGGAAATAAATATTGCATCTAGACTCTGATTATATGTGTTTCCATGTTTTGTTTAGTGTTTGTGCCAAGTAGAACCTTTGGTAGAACTTGTGAGAAGTTTATTTGATCTTGCTGCGAAAAACAGAATCATTAGCGCTCGCTAAAGTAGTCTTCAGATTTTACTGGAGCGTGCTTTTTAGTTGATTCTTTTTGCTGCTGATTGGTAGACAAATGTCGCAAATTTACCAATTTAGTTTGTATTTTTTGGACTTCCAGAAGTAGGCGAACCCAGCAGATTACTACAGACTGTTCTGTTTTTGACAGATTCTGTTTTTCGTGTGTTGTTTGCTTATTCCGACGCATCTATGAGTAATATTGGAGGATATGAACCATAGAGAACTTGGAGTACAGTAGGTTTAACACCAATATAAACAAATAATGAATTCCTTGCAGTACCTTTGAGGGGTGCTTTCTCTTACTAACGGAGCTCACGAGGATTTTTGTCTAAGTTTTGTGTTGTGAAGTTTTCAAGTTTTGAGTATTGCTTTGATGGACTATGGAACAAGGAGTAGCAAGGGCCTAAGCTTGGGGATGCCCATGGCACCCCAAGTAAATTCAAGATAATAAAAAGCCTAATCTTGGGGATGCCCCGGGAATGCATCCCCTCTTTCGTCTTCATCCATCGGTAACTATACTTGGAGCTATATTTTTATTCGCAACATGTTATGTGTTTTGCTTGGAGAGTCTTGTATAATTTGAGTCTTTCCTTGTTATTTTGCCACAATCATCTGTGACACCCCGAGACCTGTGCGCCAGGTGTCAGCCAGTTCTTCGTCGTTGTTGCCATGTCATCTGCTTGCGTGTTGCATCTTGCCATGTCATCATGTGTGTTGCATCATCATGTTTTCAAAACTTGTATCTGTCCGAGTTCCCTCGTCCTCTCCGTTGTCCGTTCTGAGCCCAGACACACTTACACGTGCCCGCGTCACCTCCGAATATTTATTTTATGAGTGGACAGAAAATGTTCTCGGAATGGGATGAAACTTGGTGTGTGGCCTTATTATAGCATAGGTAGACAGCCTGTCAAGTTTCGTCACGTTCGGAGTTCGTTTGATAGCCCAACGGTTAACCGTGTTAACTGCCGGAAGCCTTTTCTCTTTTGGCCCAGCACCCCTTTCAAACAGCCCCCAAGCCCATTATTACCCTCTCCATGCTCTTGGCCATTCGATCACGATCGCGTGGCCGCGAACCGCTCCTCATTTGAACTCTCCTAGCTCCCTCTACCTATAAAAGAGTCTCCCCCCGTCCAAAAATCGCACGCAAACCCTAGTCCTCTTCCTCCTCGCGCCGCCGGACATGTCCGCTCCGCCTCTGGACGTGTCCACCCCGCCGGCCACATCACCCCAGCCTACCAGCACGTGCCACATCAGCTCCACCGCCGTCCCGGGCCAATCCGGAGCCGCCACATGTCCGCCCGCAGCCTCCTTTCTCCACCGCGCCGCCGCGGCCCGCTCGGCCCACAGCGGGCCCGCGCTCGGGCCGCACCGGGCCTCGCGCTCCCCCGCGCCCCCAGCCGCCTCCGCCACCCTTCTGCATCACCGCCTGCCTCTGCGCCCCGCCGCCTTCGCCACCGGCGAGCAGCTCCACCGCCGGCAAGCTCCCTCCACCTCCGTCGTGCTCCACCGCAACCCCGCCGGCCGCCTCTCCTCTCCATCACCGGACCAGCCCCGCCACCGTGCGCCCGACCGCTCTCGAGCAGCCGCCGCCGGCTCGGATCCGGCCGGGTCAGACCGGATCCGGCCGTTCCCCGTGTTCCGGCGGCTCCCCGCCTCGCCGCCCTCTTCACATCGCCGGCGGCCGCCGCACCTGCCTCCCCCGATCCAGGCAGGATCGGGCGGAGGAGGACGACCAGCGCCGGCCTCACGGGCTTGCGTCGCCCCAGCCGGCCTCGTGACCCAGCGCCTCCCTGGGCCGGCCTCCTCCAGCCGCTGTGGCCCATCCTCCCCCCTCAGGCCAGCCGGCCCAACTGCTGCCTCCTCCTCGTCTTGGCTCGGCCCATGGTGAGAGCCCCTTCTAACCCTCGCCCAGTGCACCGTATATTATCTTGCGCCCGTTGTTTTTTTCCCCAAGGCTAAAATTCTGCTAAGTCCCATAAATTGCATAATATGTTGCATACTTTGCATAGCTGTAACTTTTTGTGTGCTTATCCAAATTGAGTGAATGATATGTCAAAATGATCGTGGTGATATGTTCTTTATTTTGTTCCATTGTGCCATGCTTGTTTGAGTTCATCTTGATGCTCTAATCTCTGTTGCAAGAGTGGTATAAGTTTAAAACTGTTGTTGACTATAGTTTTGTTACATGCTTGTGATGCTTGTAACTTTGTGCATGTTTATCCAAATGGAGCATATGATATGTCAAAATGTTCATTGTGAAGTTCTCTACATGATGGTTGCTGTAGCATTCATGTTAGGTGCCATATTGCCATGATAATCTCTGTTGCAAAAGTGCATTTGGCTGTTAAGTGTTGAAACTTGTTATGAGATGCTGATTTCACTTGCTCATTGCTATTGATGTGTTTGTCTTCATGCCACATATCTATATGTTTTAGAAGCACAATCATATGGTCTTTGCTATGGTGCAATCCATTTTCCATGATATGCATTGAGGTGATTTAAACAAGCTTGTAAACATGCCATGTTGTTATAGCTGTTTTATACTTAGTGAAAAAAACTGCTAAGTCTGGAATCTGTTTAACCTGATGCCATGTTTGCTTGATGCCCCACTCAAATCCATGCTTGTTTTGGAGTGGCCAATGATCATGTCTTGTTTTCCATGTTACTGTCTATCTATCCATGCCTTGTTTTGCATATATGGCCTGCTGTAGCTTATTTATTTCTTGCTCTCAAGTTGCTATAAATTTTACCTATCAGGTTTTTATCAGCATGTTCATTTTGGTGGAGCTTGTTGTTATGGATCCATGCCTCCTATGGAGTTCCTCCAATGGAGTTGTTTGATGTATGATATGTCTACTACATGTCCATGATCTTTATATACTTGTTAGAGTTGATATGCTTGTTGTTTTGTGCCTCCGAAGGCAGCATCATGATGATGTTTTTGCCTTCCCAGATTTTGACTAACTCTGGATAATTTTATTGCAACTTTCCATGCTTAGTGAATTGTGTTCCAGCAAGCTTTTGGGTGTGTTCTAAGTTCATGCTTGTAGAGTATCATGTCTATTTCACATCCATGCTTCTTGTTATCTTGTTTGAGTGTTGTAGCATATATTTACCTTGCTCCAAAGTTGCTATGTGGCTGTTAACTTCAGCTTGTTGTTATATCTTGTTTCGTGTGTATGTGTTGAACCGTTGCTCCGTTTTGAGTGTGCCATATATGAAACTTGTGTGATATTGCATGTAGAAGCATAATATCATGTTGTTTACTTGTTTGGAGTGTGTTTGCTTGATGTTTGGGTGCATCTTGCACCGTTGACATGCTTGCCTTGTTTTGCTCAAATCTTCTAGGCCATAGCTCCGAATTAAACAAACTTTATATGTAACTTGGCTAGAATTTCGAGTAGATCATGGTGCATGTTAACCTGCTGTTTAACAACTTTAACTTAAAGTTTGTTCAGATCTGGACCAATTTCAAAATATGCATACGAGGACTAACCGGATTTGCTATATGTTGATTATGGCCTCATTTAAACTTGTTGGTTTGTATTGTTCTTGTGTGCTTCATCCCTTGCCATGAATTGCATCATATAGACTTGTCTTGCATCATACTTGGTTGAGCATCTTGTCATGTTCTTGTGTTGGGTGTTTACCGTGTTGTGTGCTTCTTCTAGTTAGTGCTTGTTCCGTTGCGATCGTGAGGATTCGTTCGTCTACACGTGGTTCGTCCTCAAGGCTTCTTCTTCGTCTACTTCATGGACCGTTCTTCTTCCTTGCGGGATCTCAGTCAAGATGACCATCACCTTGGATACCTTTACTATCATTGCCATGCTTAGTTGTCTCCATGCTATCATTATATGTCGCACTACCCATCTTTATTTGTCAGCCTCTCCTTGTTGTTAGCGTTGTTAGTTGCAGGTGAAGATGAAGTTTGATCCATGTCGGATCTTGTTGTTGGAATATCACAATATATCTTATATATCTTAACACACCTATATACTTGGCAATGGGTGGAAGGCTTGGCCTTTTGCTCGGTGTTTTGTTCCACTCATGCCACCCTAGGAGCAGATAAACCAGCATTATGTTCCTTGATTTTGCGTTCCTTACACGGTTGGGTATATGGGGACCCCTTGACAGTTCGTCTTTGAATAAAACTCCTCCAGCAAGGCCCAACATTGGTTTTAATTTGCCTCATAATAACAACTTTATTAATTAATTAAATTTGCATAGGGGGTCGCGCCCTCGGGGATCTTTTCTACATAGCAGGGGGGCCAGTGCTGATGGTGTTGGTCCCAAACGGGGGTCCTGCAGGGCCACCTTGGGGAAACCCGAGGGCTGGTTTTACCTGTAGCATCACCCATCCGGTCATGGCCTGAGACGAGATACGTGCGGCTACTATCAGGGTGTCGACACACTGGGAGGTCTTGCTGGACTTGTTTTACCATTGTCGAAATGTCTTGTGCACCGGGAATTCCGAGTCTGATCGGGCCTTCCCTAAGATAAGGGGTAATATTATTATTACTTCTGCTGATCGTGAGAGCTTGTGATGGGCTAAGTTGGGACACCCCTGCTAGGTTATGATCTTTCTAAAGCCGTGCCCGCGCTTATGTGACAGATTGGAATTTGTTAATGTCCGGTTGTAGAAAACTTGTCGGAGGATCCAAAGTAAAACACACAACTGTGTGAGTAACCCTGACTGTCTCTTTTCACTTTGAGAAGATAACACGATGGGGTTATGTTTGACTCGTAGGTAGTTCAGGATCTTTACCGATCACTACTAGTTTGCGACCGCCTGCGTAGATGCTCATCTTAATCTTGTACTCGTAAGTTAGCCACCATATATTTTGCTTAGCCGCTGCTGCAACCTCACCACTTAACGTCTTCCTACCCTTTAAGCTTTGCTAGTCTTGATACCCATGGTTATGGGATTGCTGAGTCCTCGTGGCTCACAGTTACTACAACAACAGTTGCAGGTGCAGGTTTCCGATGACTTGATGCGAGAGCGATGTTCATTGTGTTGGAGTTCTTTCTTCTTCTTCTTCTTTGGTCTTGGGTTAGGTTTCGGGTCGGCAGCCTGGGATAGCAGATGGATGTCGTTGTGCTTTTCATGTTTGCATCCATAGTCGGATTCCTTGTATTGATGATGTTGTATTCTTGTGAATTGTATGTATTGTTGTATCCCCTATGTATGTATGTAATGGTACGATGTAATGATATCCATCTTGCTAAGCGCCCAAAATGCGGTTGTGCCCCAATCACGTAAGTGTCACGTGATCGGGATAGAATCGCATCTTGGGCCTGACAAGTTGGTATCAGAGCCTCGACCGACCATAGGAGCCCCCTTGATTGATCGTAGTTTGGCCGTTGTCGAGTCTAGCAAAAAACTTTTTCGGAGTCTAGTTATATCGGAGAGTAGGAATTCTTTTTACTCCTCAGCTCCTTCGTCGCTCTGGTGAGGAATCTTGTCGTAGGTGTTTTGAATTACTCCTCTTCCCCTTCAATTTTTTTTAGGATCACATGGTTAGTTTTTGTTGGTTGGGTTGTCAGTTCTTTCATCTGGTGCATCTCTCGTCAAGTGGATTCGACCCTCTTCTTCTTGCAAGTTCAACCCTCAGTTCTTTTCAACGGTGTTTTAACCGTCCGAAGTGGTCTTTCCTTTTCCCACCCGCCCACTCTTTTACTTCTCGGAGCCGGAGTCCTTAATCGAGTATCCATCCTACTCGTGTGAACCTTTTGCATTATTTCCTCAATTATTTCAACCAGTGAACTCTCGTCTAGCTCGTCATCATTCTTCTGTTTTCTTCTCCGATGAATTCTCCTCTCGTTTGATATTCTTCACCTCTTCTTCTTTTCCAGTGGATTCAATTCCAATTTCTCGGTGTTGTTCTTATTCTTTCATCGGCTCAAGTGTTTTCCCTTGTTTCCTTCGCCTCTCGCCATTTAATTATTCCAGAGTTCCGAAGAAATCTCAGGAGAGTTGTCTGTGTTCCTATTAATTCGAGGATGTCACCTCATTTGAGTCTTTTAAACGTTCTGGTGCATCGTTTCTCACTTGAATAATCCATTTCAACGGTGGTTTTCTCTTCGGTGGGCTCATAACCCACAGGTCTTTTCCCAGGATCTTACCTGACTCTTCTAATTTTCCTAGAGTATTCCCAAATTCTTTTCAAATGTGACGTAATTATGGATTTCATCAGTCATATGCCTTCTCCAAGATCGCTTTTAATTCTTTTCATCGTTAGTTCAACCTTTCTTCTTTTCATTCTTACGGAGTATTTCATGAATTCTTTCTGTGTGTTCCTCCGAAGGCCATCATTTCAGAAGATTTCTTCGATCTCAGTTTTCAACTTCGTCCTCCAAATATTCTTCATTGATGCCTCTTCGTTCGTCTTCATATTCTTCTGGTGTTTCGTTCAAGTATTCTTTAATCAGTTCACGATCTCTTCGTTCTCTTGTATCTAAATTCCCCAAGTGCTTATTCTTCCCGGCGATTCATTCTCTTGTATTCACTCGATTTTAATTCTTCTCGATGGCTTGTTCTCTTTCATCACTCGATTTCAATTCGTCCCGGTGGTTCGTTTCTTTTATTCACTCGGCTTCAATACTTACGGTGATTCGCTCAGAGTTCTTTTCCGGTGTTATCATATCAATCCAGTCATTTTTATTCCAATCCTATCAGTGTTTCGTGAAGATTTTCGCAAGTTCGCGATATATCCCTCTTTAATCATTTCAACGTGAATAAGTGATATGCAAATCCATTGCTTCTCATCAATTTAATTGGTGGAGGATAAGCATAACATAATTCGTATTCCTTTTTCATCAAGTCGATTTAATTCCTTCCTTCGGAGTTTATTCTCGATGAATAAATTCTAGTCCCAAGTGCTTTAATCTTTTCTTTTCGGAGCTCGTAGTTTTCTCGGCTATCTCGTCGAAGACCCTTTCTAAATCATCGGAAGGCTTTAATCTTATTCCTTTCGTTCGTCACTTCTATATCATCATCTTTTTCGTTACCGGAGTTCTTCATGGCGGTTCATCATGAGTTAATTCATTCTTCATATTTTCATCAAATTCTTCTGGGGCAGCTCAAGCATTCTTATTCTTTTGCATCTCGAAGTGCAAATAATTCTCCGTATTCTTTTGAAGTGGAGTTTTGCAATTCTTCATTATCAGCTAGTCCTTCTTTTCGTTGCGGCGGTAATTCCCCTCAAGTTTTGAGATGATTTCCATAAGTCCACAACAAGCACATTTTGTTGTTGATTTCTCAACAACTCCGTTCAAGCTTTTCTTTTGAAGATGCTCTTTCAATTCATTTGCGCTCGAAGTTGTTCTTCTCGTATCCGTTCTTTTCATTCCATTCTTTCAATTCTTTCCGGAGGCATTATGTTTTTCCTCTCGTCAAATATCATTCCATCTCTCAAGTTATGCTTCTTTCAATTCATCTTCAACCGGTGTCTATTCCTTCCATTTTCAACCGGTGTGCTGCCTAAATTCCTTCGTTCGAATTTCTTTTCCCGGAGTGGTTTCATTGTCTCTTTTGTCACTTAAGCTCTTGGTTCTTGTCGTATCCTTTGTTCTTCTTGCCTAACGAAGTGTTTGCAACTTCGTTTTCTCCGTTGTGTTCCTCCTTTCAAGTGGCTCATCCTTTGAACATTCTTTTGTTTCACTCTTTTGTCATCGAAGAACCTTGTTCTTCCTTTTTCCCTCCCGTCTCGTTCCTAAGATCTCGGGACGAGATCTCTTGTTAGTAGGGGAGTGTTGTGACACCCCGAGACCGGTGCGCCAGGTGTCAGCCAGTTATTCGTCGTCGTTGCCATGTCATCTGCTTGCGTGTTGCATTTTGCCATGTCATCATGTGTGTTGCATCATCATGTTTTCAAAACTTGCATCCATCCGAGTTCCCTCGTCCTCTCTGTTGTCTGTTCTGAGCCCAGACACACTTGCACGTGCCCGCGGCACCTCCGAATATTTATTTTATGAGTGGCCGGAAAATGTTCACGGAATGGGATGAAACTTGGCGCGTGGCCTTATTATAGCATAGGTAGACCGCCTGTCAAGTTTCGTCGCGTTCGGAGTTCGTTTGATAGCCCAACAGTTAACCGTGTTAACTGTTGGAAGCCTTTTCTCTTTTGGCGCAGCACCCCTTTCACACAGCCCCCAAGCCCACTCTAACCCCTCCATGCTCTTGGCCATTCGATCACGATCGCGTGGCCGTGAACCGCTCCTCATTTGGACTCTCCTAGTTCCGTCTACCTATAAAAGAGTCTCTCTCCGTCAAAAAATCGCAGGCAAACCCTAGTCCTCTTCCTCCTCGCGCCACCGGACATGTCCGCTCCGCCTCTGGACGTGTCCACCCCGCCGGCCACATCACCCCAGCCTATCAGCACGTGCCACATCAGCTCCACCGCCGTCCCGGGCCAATCCGGAGCCGCCACATGTCCGCCCGCAGCCTCCTCTCTCCACCGCGCCGCCGCGGCCCGCTCAGCCCACGGCGGGCCCGCGCTCGGGCCGCACCGGGCCTCGCGCTCCCCCGCGCCCCCAGCCGCCTCCGCCGCCCTTCTACATCGCCGCGTGCCTCTGCGCCCCGCCGCCTTCGCCGCCGGCGAGCAGCTCCACCCCCGGCGAGCTGCCTCCACCTCCGTCGTGCTCCACCGCAACCCCGCCGGCTGCCTCACCTCTCCATCGCCGGACCAGCCCCGCCGCCGTGCGCCCGACCGCTCCCGAGCAGCCGCCGCTGTCCCAGCTCGCCGCCGGCTCGGATCCGGCCGTTCCCCGTGTTCCGGCGGCTCCCCGCCTCGCCGCCCTCTTCACGTTGCCGGCGGCCGCCGTACCTGCCTCCCCCGATCCAGGCGGGATCGGGCGGAGGAGGACGACCAGCGCCGGCCTCACGGGCCTGCGTCGCCCCAGCCGGCCTCGTGGCCCAGCGCCTCCCTGGGCCGGCCTCCTCCAGTCGCTCCGGCCCATCCTCCCCCCTCAGGCCAGCCGGCCCAGCTGCTGCCTCCTCCTCGTTTGGGCTCGGCCCATGGTGAGAGCAACTTATAACCCTCGCCCAGTGCACCGTATATTATCTTGCGCCCGTTGTTTTTTCCCCAAGGCTAAAATTCTGCTAAGTCCCAGAAATTGCATAATATGTTGCATACTTTGCATAGCTGTAACTTTTTGTGTGCTTATCCAAATTGAGTGAATGATATGTCAAAATGATCATGGTGATATGCTCTTCATTTTGTTCCTTTGTGCCATGCTTGTTTGAGTTCATCTTAATGCTCTAATCTTTGTTGCAAGAGTGCTATAAGTTTAAAACTGTTGTTGACTATAGTTTTGTTGCATGCTTGTGATGCTTGTAACTTTGTGCATGTTTATCCAAATGGAGCATATGATATGTCAAAATGTTCATTGTGAAGTGCTCTACATGATGGTTGCTCTAGCATTCATGTTAGGTGCCATATTGTCATGATAATCTCTGTTGCAAAAGTGCATTTGGCTGTTAAGTGCTAAAACTTGTTAAGAGATGCTGATTTCACTTGCTCATTGCTATTGATGTGTTTGTCTTCATGTCACATGTCTATATGTTTTAGAAGCACAATCATATGGTCTTTGCTGTGGTGCAATCAATTTTCCATGATATGCCTTGAGGTGACTTAAGCAAGCTTGTAAACATGCCATGTCGTTATTGCTGTTTTATACTTAGTGAAAAAACTGCTAAGTTTGGAATATGTTTAACCTGATGCCATGTTTGCTTGATGCCCCACTCAAATCCATGCTTGTTTTGGATTGGCCAATGATCATGTATTGTTTTAGATGTTATTGTCTATCCATCCATGCCTTGTTTTGCATATATGGTCTGCTGTAGCTTATTTATTTCTTGCTCTCAAGTTGCTATAAATTTTACCTGTCAGGTTTTTATCAACATGTTCATTTTGGTGGAGCTTGTTGTTATGGATCCATGCCTCCTATGGAGTTCCTCCAATGGATTTGTTTGATGTATGATATGTCTACTACATATCCATGATTTTATATACTTGTTAGAGTTGATATGCTTGTTGTTTTGTGCCTCCGAAGGCAGCATCGTGATGATGTTTTTGTCTTTCCAGATTTTGACTGTCTGGATAATTTTATTGCAACTTTCCATGCTTAGTTAATTGTGTTCCAGCAAGCTTTTGGGTGTGTTCTAAGTTCATGCTTGTAGAGTATCATGTCTATTTAACATCCATGCTTCTTGTTATCTTGTTTGAGTGTTGTAGCATATATTTACGTTGCTCCAAAGTTGTTATGTGGCTGTTAACTTCAGCTTGTTGTTATATCTTATTTCGTGTGTATGTGTTGAACCGTTGCTCCGTTTTGAGTGTGCCCTATATGAAACTTATGTGATTTTGCATGTAGAAGCATAATATCATGTTGTTTACTTGTTTGGAGTGTGTTTGCTTGATGTTTGGGTGCATCTTGCACCGTTGACATGCTTGTCTTGTTTTGCTCATATCTTCTAGGCCGTAGCTCCAAATTGAACAAACTTTATATGTAACTTGACTAGAATTGCGAGTAGATCATCATGGTGCATGTTAACCTGCTGTTTAACAACTTTAACTTAAAGTTTGTTCAGATTTGGACCAATTTCAAAATATGCATATGAGGACTTACCGGATTTGCTATATGTTGATTCCGGCCTCATTTAAACTTGTTGGTTTGTATTGTTCTTGTGTGCTTCATCCCTTGCCATGAATTGCATCATATAGACTTGTCTTGCATCATACTTGGTTGAGCATCTTGTCATGTTCTTGTGTTGGGTTTTTACCGTGTTGTGTGCTTCTTCTAGTTAGTGCTTGTTCCGTTGCGATCGTGAGGATTTGTTCGTCTAAACGTGGTTCGTCCTCAAGGCTTCTTCTTCGTCTACTTCATGGACCGTTCTTGTTCCATGCGGGATCTCAAGCAAGATGACCATCTCCTTGGATACCTTTACTATCATTGCCATGCTTAGTTGTCTCGATGCTATCGTTATATGTCGCGCTACCCATCTTTATTTGGCAGCCTCTCCTTGTTGCCATGAAACCTCTAACCTTTTGACACCTTCCCAGCAAACCGTTGTTTGGCTATGTTACCCGCTTGCTCAGCCCCTCTTATAGCGTTGTTAGTTGCAGGTGAAGATGAAGTTTGATCCATGTCGGATCTTGTTGTTGGAATATCACAATATATCTTATATATCTTAACACACCTATATACTTGGCAATGGGTGGAAGGCTTGGCCTTTTGCTCGGTGTTTTGTTCCACTCATGGCACCCTAGGAGCCGACAAACCGGCATTATGTTCCTTGATTTTGCGTTCCTTACATGGTTGGGTATATGGGGACCCCTTGATATTTCATCTTTGAATAAAACTCCTCCAGCAAGGCCCAACATTGGTTTTAATTTGCCTCATAATAACAACTTAATTAATTAATTAAATTTGCATAGGGGGTCGCGCCCTCGGGGATTCTTTTCTACATAGCAGGGGGGCCAGTGCTGATGGTGTTGGTCCCAAATGGGGGTCCTGCAAGGCCACCTTGGGGAAACCCGAGGGCTGGTTTTACCCGTAGCATCGCCCATCCAGTCGTGGCCTGAGACGAGATACGCGCGGCTACTATCAGGGTGTCGACACACCGGGAGGTCTTGCTGGACTTGTTTTACCATTGTCGAAATGTCTTGTGCACCGGGAATTCCGAGTCTGATCGGGCCTTCCCTAAGATAAGGGGTAATATTATTATTACTTCTGCTGATCGTGAGAGCTTCTGATGGGCTAAGTTGGGACACCCCTGTAGGGTTATGATCTTTCGAAAGCCGTGCCCGCGGTTATGTGGCAGATTGGAATTTGTTAATGTCCGGTTGTAGAAAACTTGTCAGAGGATCCGTAGTAAAACACACAACTGTGTGAGTAACCATGACTGTCTCTTTTCACTTTGAGAAGAGAACACGGTGGGGTTATGTTTGACTCGTAGGTAATTCATGATCTTTAGCGATCACTACTAGTTTGCGACCGCCTGCGTAGATGCTCATCTTAATCTTGTACTCGTAAGTTGCCACCATATATTTTGCTTAGTCGCTGCTGCAACCTCACCACTTAACCTCTTCCTACCCTTTAAGCTTTCCTAGTATTGATACCCATGGTTATGGGATTGCTGAGTCCTCGTGGCTCACAGTTACTACAACAACAGTTGCAGGTGCAGGTTTCTGATGACTTGACGCGAGAGCGATGTTCGTTGTGTTGGAGTTCTTTCTTCTTCTTCTTCAGTCTTGGGTTAGGTTCCGGGTCGGCAGCCTGGGATAGCAGATGGATGTCGTTGTGCTTTTCATGTTTGCATCCGTAGTGGGATGCCTTGTATTGATGATGTTGTATTCTTGTGAATTGTATGTATTGTTGTATCCCCTATGTATGTATGTAATGGTACGATGTAATGATATCCATCTTGCTAAGCGCCCGAAATGCGGTTGTGCCCCAATCACGTAAGTGTCACGTGATCGGGATAGAATCGCATCTTGGGCCTGATATCTCCTTGCTGGACACACCTATTTGAGAGAGTTAAATATGTCCTTGAAATTGCCAGAACACTCTATATGTTTCACTTATATCTTTTCAGTTGAATAGTTTTTGCTCTAGTGCTTCACTTATATCTTTTAGAGCACAGCAGTGGTAATATTTTGTAGAAATTGTTGAACTCTCATGCTTCACTTAGATCTATTTGAGAGTCTATTAAAATAGCATGGTAAAGTGTTTAGGCTAGAGAAACTAGTGTTCACATGATAAACATCCAATGTCAATGTAGTAAAAAAAAAATTCACATCAAGTGCATTGAGTAGAAAGAGATGTTGGATGCTTGATAATTGTTTTGAGACATGAGGATAGTGATATTAGAGTCATGCTAGTGGAGTAATTGTGAAATTGAGAAATATTTGTGTTAAGGTTAGTGATTCCCGTAGCATGCACGTATGGTGAACCATTGTGTGACTAAGTTAAAGCATGAGGTATTTGTAGAGTGTCAACCTTTGTGGGGAGGTCGGGGGCGCGCGATGGTTAACTCCTACCAACCTCCCCCCTAGGGGCATGCGTTGATTGCTTTGTTTTGATGACTCGTAGATTTTTGCAATAAGTATATGAGTTCTTATGACTAATGTTGAGTCCATGGATTATACGCACTCTCACCCTTCCACCATTGCTAGCCTCTCTTGTACAGCGCAACGCCGGTGCCATAAACCCACTATATATCCTTCCTCAAAACAGCCACCATATTGTTCCTCAAAACAGCCACCATACCTACCTATCATGGCATTTCCATAGCCATTCCGAGATATATTGCCATGCAACTTTCCACCGTTCCGTTCATATGACACGCATCATATTGTCATATTGCCATTGCATGATCATGTAGTTGACATCGTATTTGTGGCGAGGCCACCATGCATAATTTTTATACATGTCACTCTTGTTTCATTGCACATACCGGTACACCGCCGGAGGCATTCATATAGAGTCATACTTTGTTGTTGTAGTATCGAGTTGTAATCTTGTGTTGTAATGGAAGTGTGATGATCATCATTTATAGAGCATTGTCCCATGGGAGGAAAGGCTGAATCTATAAAGCCCCTCCGCAAAAAAAAAGAAAAAAAAGAAGAAAGGCCAAAGAAAAAAGGCCCAAAAAAAGAAAAAAAAGAAAAGAAAAGAAAAAAGGGACAATTGCTACTGTCTTTTTCCACACTTGTGCTTCAAAGTAGCACCATGTTCTTCATTGTAGAGAGTCTCATGTTTAGTCACTTTCATATACAAGTGGGAATTTTCGTTATAGAACTTGGCTTGTATATTCCGACGATGGGCTTACTCAAATGCCCTAGGTCTTTGTGAGCAAGCAAGTTGGATGCACACCCACTAGTTTCTTTTGTTGAGCTTTCATTCATATTTAGCTCTAGTGCATCCGTTGCATGGCAATCCCTACTCACTCACATTTATATCTATTGATGGGCATCTCCATAGTCCGTTGATACGCCTAGTCGATGTGAGACTATCTCCCTCTTTTTGTCTTCTCCACAACCACCTCTATTCCACCCATAGTGCTATGTCAATGGCTCACGCTCATGTATTGCGTGAAAGTTGAAAGGTTTGAAAAGATAGAGCATGAAAACAAATGCTTGGCTGAAATCGGGGTTGTGCCTGATATGAATATTTTTGTGTGATAGCAAGGGAGCATAGCCAACACTATATGATTTTGTAGGGATAACTTTCTTTAGCCATAGTATTTTGAGAAGACGTGATTGCTTTGTTAGTATTGCTTGAAGTATTGTTATTTCTTATGTCAATATAGACTTTTCTCTTGAATCTTTCAGATCTGAACATTCATGCCACAATTAAGAGAATTACATTGAAAAACTATATTGGTTAGCATTCCACATCAAAAATTCTTTCTTTATCATTTACCTGCTCGAGGACGAGCAGGAATTAAGCTTGGGGATGCTTGATACGTCTCCAACGTATCTATAATTATTGATTGTTCCATGATATTATTTATGAAGTCTTAGATGTTTAATGGGCTTTATCATTCACTTTTATATCATTTTTGGGACTAACCTACTAACCCAAAGGCCCAATCCAGATTGTTGTTTTTTGCCTATTTCAGGGTTTTGCAGAAAAGGAATATCAAACAGAGTCCAAACGGAATGAAACCTTCGCAGGAGATATTTTTGGAGGAAATCACGCGAGATAAACTTCGGAGCCAAGCCAGAGGACAGGGGCCCACCCTCAAGGGTGGGGGGCGTGCCCCCCTTCCCAGGGCGCGCCCCCTGCCTCAAGGGCAGGCCCCGTGGCCCCTGGTGCCCCTCTTCCTCCTATATATGCTTACGTACCCCAGAAACTCCGCAGGCAGAGATAAAACCCGAATTCCACCATCGTAGCTGCTGTTCCCATGGAGATCCCATCTTGGAGCCTGTTTCGGGAGGGGGATCCATCACGAAGGCCTTCATCATCATCATCATCGCCCTCACCATGAGTGGTGAGTAGTTTACCACAGACCTTCGGGTCCATAGCTAGTATCTAGATGGCTTCTTCTCTCTCTCCGGATCTCAATACAAAGTTCTCCTCGGTCTTCCAGGAGATCTATGCGATGTAATCTCTTTTTGCGGTGTGTTTGTCGAGATCCGATGAATTGTGAGTTTATGATCAAGGTTATCTATGAAAGATATTTGGTTCTTCTCTGAACTTTTTATGTGTGCTCATAATATCCTTGCAAGTCTCTTCGAATTATTTGTTTGGTTTGGCCTACTAGATCTATAGTTCTTGCAATGGGAGAAGTGCTTGGCTTTGGGTTCAATCTTGCGGTGTCCTTTCCTAGTGACAGTAGGGGCAGCAAGGCACGTATTGTATTGTTGCCATCGAGGATAAAAAGATGGGGTTTTCATCATATTGCTTGAGTTTATCCCTCTACATCATGTCATCTTGCTTAAGGCGTTACTCTGTTCGTATGAACTCAATACACTAGATGCATGCTAGATAGCGGTCGATGTGTGGAGTAATAGTAGTAGATGCAGGCAGGAGTCGGTCTACTTGTCTCAGACGTGATGCCTATATACAATGATCATGCCTAGATAGTCTCATAATTATTCACTTCTCTATCAATTGCTCGACATTAATTTGTTTACCCGCCGTAGAATATCGCTATCATGAGAGAAGCCACTAGAGAAAACTATGCCCCCGGGTCTATCTTTATCATATTACTTTCCCGTTAATTTCTTTTGACGTTGTTTATTTGCTTTCTTTACTTTCTGTTTCTATACCAAAAATACCAAAAATATAATTATCATCTCTATCAGATCTCACTGTCGTAAGTGACCGTAAAGGGATTGACAACCCCTTATCGCGTTGGCTGCGAAGTTCTTATTTGTTTGTGCAGGTGCGAGGGACTCGCGCGTGGTCTCCTACTGGATTGATACCTTGGTTCTCAAAAACTGAGGGAAATACTTACGCTACTGTGGTGCATCTCCCTTTCCTCTTCGGGGGAATGCAACGCAAGCTCAAGAGGTAGCAAGGATGTGGATGACAACGGGATGGCTCGATCTGGCCGGTCCCATGTGCGACGGAGATGAGGAAGCGACCGGAGCCGGAGCTTGGGGCAATGGCGGCGGAGCTCGGGCCTCCAATGGTGGTTGATGGCGGAGGAGGCGGAGCAGGGGCGGCCGGTGTGCTGTCGCAGGGCGGAGCAGAGCAGGGTCCGAGGCGAGGCTAGCGATCTTGGGGCACGGCAGAGCTCCTGGTGGTCGCCGGCGAAGCAGCAAGGGGAGGCGCTCGGGGACGGCTCCGGCTTCAGGACCTTGGGCGCGGTGGTCGGGGATCGGCGCCACAACGAGGCGCAGCCGCCGCGGCATGGGCACAGGCGCACGAGGACGGGCGCGGGAATGGTGGATGAGAGGCAGGGCGCGGGGGAAGACGGCGGTGCGCTGGAGATGGTGGGGACCAGCGAGGTGCGCGAGGCGGTGAGGCTCTGGCCATGGCGAACGAGTGGGGCAATGCACAGGAGGGCAACGAAGGAGAGAGACGAGAGGGAGGGAGAGAGGACGAGGTCTTCACTCCCTTCTGGCGGCGCTGAGGGAGAAATCGATCGAGGGGAGAGCTGGGGTCGGGCTTCCTAGGGTTAGGATTAGGTGGGGCTTAGGTGTAGTTGGGCTAGGGAGATGGGCCTTAGCCCATGGTGGGTAGGCCTGGCTGCTGGGAATGGGCTGAAGTGGCCGGCTGGGCTGGTTCACTCTGCTCCCTCTCTCTTAATTCTATTAACAGAGAAAAAAATAGAAAGAAAGAAAGGAGAGAAATGAAAGGTTTGAGAAGGAACTTGGGAATAGGGTTTATTTTTCTTGGACTCGCAAAATGTGCACGGTCCATGAAAAAAATAGGAGTGGGCATGATTGAAAGTTTAAATTCAAATTCATTTGAATTTAATTCAAATGATTTGAACAAGATCAAGGTTTTGGAGAGTCCAAAAATAATGAGAATTTTTGTGGAGCTCGAGAAAAAAAATGATGAAAGAATTTATGAAAAAGTTTGGAGACCAAACTTGGAGTAGAAAAGACATGTGAATAAATTGCAAGTGTGTTAAAGGTGATTCCAAAAAATGGAATATTTATCATAGCTCCCTAAATATTGAGAGGATATGTTTTAAAAAGAAAGCACCATGTGAATTCCCTCAATTTAAATAGATCGAAGATCCATGCAATTTATTTAGTTGAGTTGCAAAAGATTTATGACATGATGGCATAATGATATGATGCAAGCACAAATAAAATGAAGCAAGCAAAATGAAACACACGGCGAAACCCGGAACATATGGAAGTATTCTGGAGCATCGGTCTTGGGGTGTCACAACTCTCCCACACTAACAGAGGATCTCGACCCGAGATCCTAGAGATGGCACCGGTTAGAAGAGGATAAAGGAAGAGGTAAACCAAAGTTGCTTCTTCGACAAACGAGTGAAACCATGAACCTTGAGGTTGAACAATTGAAAGAAAGAAAACAACGGAGACGAATGAGATTACAAACAATTAGTTGGACAAGAGGAACACGTAATACGACAAGAATCGAGAGCTCAAGGAACAATATAGACTTTGAAACCACTCTGGTTGAAGAGAAGCAAGGAAAGAAGAATTCGGCAGCACTCCGACTGAAAATGGAAGGAATTCAACATGAACTTGCCAAGTTGGGATGATACTTGATGAAATCAACAACACAATGCCTCCGAAACAATTAAAAGAATGGCACAAGGTTAAGAAAGATTTCAGATAGCACTCCGGTTGAAAAGAGAGGCAAAACTTGATAAGATGAGAGAACTAGAATGGAAGTCACAACACTCCGGTTATGTAACATCCCAAATTTTCAATTTGGAATGTTATACATTAGATCATCATGCATATCATATTTTCTTGCTTTTGGTGGATCCCAGAAAAATCCTAAGCAACTCAAGGACCCTCGAAGAGAGTTGGGGATTTCAATATTTTCATATTTGAGGTTTCTCAAATTTTGAAAATAGGATCATTTGATTTTATTTATTTTTCTTCAAGTATTTCTATCATGAACACATGAGAGAGGGAGTAAAATGACTCTCCCAAAAATAAAGAAATACTTAGGATTTCATAAAGAAATCAAATTAGTTTTATTTGGATTTTATTTGAATTAGGAAAAAATTGCATGTTTTTAAAAATGCATTTTAGTGCCAAGAAAATGTTCATCTTGTTCTAAATATTCTATTTAGACGGTGAAAATTTGTTTTGGCAATTTTAGAATTTTATTTCTTTTTCTAGAGTTCTTTTCGTAGCGCTGGCGTAATTAGAAAAAAAAAAGAGGACCCGACCCGACTGGGCCGAAGCCCAGCCGAGCCAGGCCCAGCCGCCGCCGCGACCGCCGTCCCCGCCCGAGCTCGCCGTGCCCGCGTCGGATTCCTCCGACCGCCGCCGCCGTTTCTTGCCCCTCCCACAAGTTTCTACCCTCTCCCCCTATATATATAGCCGCCCCCTGCCTCCACCGCACACCGCCGCCGCCGCCGCAAGCCCGCTGCACCGCCGCCGCCGCTGCAG